>CM061139.1:6548612-6971385 GCA_030789695.1 Scilla litardierei
CTATTAAAAAAACTCTAAGAATGAATCGCCTCCCCAACGCTGTCGCAGATCCCGAGCCTTCACTCGCTTCAGCCCGCAATAGCCGGCTCAAAATTATTTCCAAAAATGGCCTTCAGCATCATCGACCGAGTCAGCGACTCGATCGAGCAGGGGTTTGCTCGGTCGTCTGCTCAGGCCGAGCAGATGTACTGCTCCACCAAGCATGACAGTAAATCGCGCTCCTCTAAAATCATCACTCTGTCTGCACGGGCCAAGTCAGCTCTGCTCGGTCGAGCAGATAGCTGACTCGGTCGCTGAAGGAGTTGCTCAGGCCGTGCACGAGATTAGTTGGGCGTAGGAATTAAAGGCTGCTCGACCGAGCACCATGGGTGCTCGGTCCGAGCAAGCCGCGTATCTGCTCATTTCTTTAATTTGCATCTGCTTGACCGAGCAGCTGCTCTGCTCGGTTAAGTCACCTGGGAAACTCCTTGCTAAAGCTGCTGAAGCTTCTCCTCTCCTCCTGTTCTCTCCTCCACTCCTCCCATGGCTCCCAAAACTCGGCGAACTCCTGTAGTGCTTCGCCAACGAGCTCACGGGCGTGATCGGGTCCCAAATCGCTCCAAAACCACTGAAAATTCATAAAACACTACAAAACTCGAATATAACGTTAGAAATCTGATATCGTAGGAAAATACAGGATTTGAATGCGAAAATGGCATGGAATGCGATGTCATGATGCTATGAAAAGGTGTAAAATATGGACACATCAATTTGATTAAATAAAATCCCATGGCAATCTATTTCAAAATTCATACTCCAATTTAAATCCTACTTCATATCCTGTTCCATTCAAATTCCATTGCAAATCCTATTCAAATTCCCTATCCAATATGAATACAAATTCATATTCAAATCATTCATCTCTTCAATTCCTATTATTATGGGGTTCTTTTCCTAATAGTGGGGGATTCTATTTGAGCCATCCACCTCTCTATAACATCCTATATAAACCCTCATCCATGGAGAGCAATTTAGTGCGGCCAAAACAATAATCTCCAAACTTCAAAGCCTCCCCCTCTCATGCCGAAATAATCCCTTATCTTTGAATCACATTGCCGCAACTAGCAAGCATTATCATCTCATTTGCCGTAAGCTTTAAGGCCAACCACCTAGTTGATAACCATCTAGCCTCAAGCATCTTAGCCACAAGTTCCCATGCCTAGTCGCAAAATTTGACCCTCAATCAAGCTCAAGCCACAAGTCACCAAGAAAGGGCCGACCTAATTTTTTTATCTATCCCAAAAAGGTTTCATGCGGCTGTGCATGTGGAAGAGGAGACAGAGAGAGGAAAGGTTAGAAGAAGAAAGAAGGGGAAGCAAGAGAAAGAGCTTAAAAATAATGCTATTTTGACTCCCCTTCATTTTTTGTACTGTGCTTTTGTTTTGCAGGCCACACATGCACCAGGATCTGCATATTTCCATGTGAAATCAAAAGTAGAGGAAGGGAGAAAAAGAGAGAGACATGCCAAGAAAGGTTAAGGAATATGTTTAAAAGAGCATTGAATTAATTCCTTTACAATTTGTGTTTAATTTGCAGGTGAAAAGGAAATGCACATGGCATCTCTTTGGACAGCTGATCAATCAAGTTGAAGCAAAAAATAATCAGAACTTCTTGTTGCCGTAGGAACTCCTTTGATCATCCATCCTGCTGACATTCAAATCTTGTTGCCATGGAGATCATACTCTTACTGTCGAAGCTCCATCACGTTGCTGCTTCCATTGGAATATAGTTGTTGCCGTGGGTTAAAAGTTTACCTCATGTCGAGAAATAGTTAGAAGAATTGCTTTACGCAAATTTCAATTATACTCAGAATTTCTATACACACCAACCACTTCAACTTGGGGATGCCATGACTTGATATAGACGACTACATCCTGTCAGACTTGATCTGACTTGAGCTGATTACCAGAGACGACTACACAGACACAAACTAAGCTTTTCTGAACTCTTTACTCTTTATATTCGTGTAGTAGTGTATTGATCTTTGTAGGGGAAAATTTACCATATTTATGACGTTTTTAGGGTCTTGTCTAGTTGGTACTAGACAAGAGGGACTTGACTAGTTGGGACTAGTCAAGAGAGATCTTATACTAGAATTAGTATTGTTTAGCACTTTGGAAGTGCGGTACATGAACCATGTGAGTGTAGAGAGGTGCTCTAGCTATAGGTTGTACCAGTAACGTTATTAATCCAGTCTTTGCTTTTGGGGCTGGAGTAGGTCGTTGGGACGACCGAACCAGGGTAAATATGCTGTGCACTCTGTGATTGCTTTATATTCACTCTGCATCTAATTATAACTGCCTGTGATTGATTGTGTGTGTACGAGAATTTTTATTAGCCTATGCACCCCCCTCTAGGCTTATATCTAGATCACACACATGGTACCCAAGCTTTATTGGGTCCAAGGAGATTAGCCCTTTGGAAACCAAGTCCAAGTGGACTTTGGCTTCCCAACATAGTTACCACTATTTATCCCATCACTAAAGTAAGAATTAACATAAGCATTCCTATCATTTATGCTAGTATTCTTAGGATCCCAAATTGTGTATGTTTTGGGTGTCCTTTTACTAGTTGCATGCAAATTTGGTTGAGATCTATGTGGTGCATGCTTCCTAGGAGCATGAGATCTAGCATATGAAGATGGAGGTAGATAAGCATAAGACATATATGGGTTATAAGAAAATTTAGGGGCATGCATATTATATGCAACATATGGAGCATGCATGTGATGTGGTGGATGTGCATACATGGGAGGATGATATGCATGAACATATGAATGTGCAGGATCACATGCATGAGTATTTCTCATGTGTGGGTTTGCACGTGTCCGTGGGTGTGGAGCATAAAATGTGTCATACATGTCCACATGTGAAGTAAGATATTTCCTACGTGTATGAGTGTTGGTGTACATATATGAATTACCTTTCTTTTAGCTTCCACCTTTAGTGGGTTTCTTGCCAAAAGAAGGAGAGTGTAAAGTAGTGGCCTTTTTGGTAGGTTTGCTACCAATAGTGTTTTTGACACCACTTGTGGATGCACCGGAGGATGGCCTCATAAAATCTATAGTTACACCATTATAGGAGGTGCGAGATTTGAATGCATTTGCTTCCACATAACCAAGTCCAACACGATGTGTAGCTGGAAATTAGTTTGCAAGCAATTCATCCAATTGCCCTTTTCCTTTGTTAAATCTCTTAACTTGGGAGGACATGAGCTCATATTTCTCCCTACGAGAAGAAGTATTGGTTTCTAAGGTGGACACACGTGTTTTGAGCTCGGGCACTTGGGTTTTAAGAGAATCATTCTCATTACCCAATTGTGTGTTTTGTGAAGCTAAATCAATACTATCTTTAAAATAATTTTGATCTAGTTGAGATTTGAATGAATTCAACTCATTTCTCTAGATGTCATTTTGAGAAACCAAATTGGCTTTCTCAAGTGTAAGTATATCAACAATGGTGTCATTGTTGATGATGCATGGCATGGATGATTTGCTAACATTAGATTTCTTTATAATAGTATATCTAAGCATAAAAGATTGATACTTAGAAAATAATTCTTCATTAGAAATACGAAGTTCATCCATGGTTACCTCGGGTTCATCTTTGTCACTATCACTCTCATCGGAGAATGGATCTTCTCGTGCCATGAAGCACATATGTGCACTCTCATCCTTCTCATCCTCGAATTTACTCGAGGAATATTCGCTTGAATCATCGAACGTCCCAACAAGTCCTTTCTTATTGTCCTTCTTAAATTTGTCAGACTTGTGATACATTGGTGCTTTCCACTTTTCTTTGTTTCTTAGCATTAGCCAATCCTTCTTGATGTGCTCCAGCTTGTTACACTTAAAACAAAGAGACGAAGTATTGTTAGTGGAATCGAATTTATATTTGGAAGGAAATTTACCTTTGCGAAAGAAGCGTTGGAACTTCTTCGCCATTTGTGCCATTTCTTCCAAATCCATTTCGTTCTTGGATTCATCACTATCGGAGGATGAAGAAGTAGCCTTGACGGCTAACGCCTTTTTCTTGGCCTCTGTTGGATTCATCATCACTCTAATCTTCATTCGGTTCTCCCTTCTTACTTCGTAAGACATGAGAGTACCGATGAGGCTCACCACAATGTAGTTCTTCATGTCATTAACCTCCTCAATGGCGATTGCTCTTCTTTCCCATTTTGAGGTCATTCGCATGATTATCTTTCTCATCTTTTCTTGTCGGGTGTAGACTTGACCGAGAGCTTCAAGGTCATTGGTGATGTCGGTGAAGCGACCGTACATTGTTGCAATGTTCTCAATATCATGCATATGAAACATATCGAAATTTTGTATAGCAACATATAATTTAGACAACTTTACCTTGTTCGTTCCCTCGTGGGTAACGATGAGATGGTTCCATATTTGATATGCACTCTTACATGTGCATATCTTATTGAACTTATTCGGATCCAATGCATACCTTGGCATTGTTCACCTCGGTGGGCTTCTCGGCGGGAGTCCATTTGTCAAAATCCTCTTCGATGGGTTCAACGTACTCCTTATGGAGGGTTCTCTAAAGAGAAGCACTCTTAATAAATGTCTCCATCTGACACTTCCAATAGCCGAAATTCGTGCCATTGAAATGCGGAGGACGAAGCATTGATTGTCATTCGAAGGCGGTAGACGCACCATTACGATCGTGATTGTTTTACGAAGGAGGTGGAGGAACGTTGTTGTTAGATGCCATAGCTATAAACCTTGCGCTCTGATACCAATTGTAAGGACCCTCGCTATGATGAAAATACTAGAAGGGGGGTTGAATAGTGTTTATAAAATTTAAATGATAGTTATACCAATTTAAATTCATAACCAACAATAAATGCAGAATTATAAATAAAACTAAAATGAAACAATGCTAACCCAAAGGATGTTTCAAGGGTTCGGATTACCCACGTCCAATCCCGACTTGTTCCCGGTAATCCTACGACCCTTCCACCCGGATACCTCCGGATACTCAAGTTAGAACCCTAACTTGAGGTTTCCTTTAAGCCCACTTGTAGAAACCCTACAAGTGTAATCAAAACACAATCGATGTCCTTGACTCCCACAACTTGGGATCAAGTAAACCACTCTCACAAACCGAGAGTAAAACTAACATCAAAAGATATGAAATAATGAAATAGCAACACGTATAATCACCTATGTCTTGAAGTAGAACTTGAAGGAGCTAGTATGTTGGGTGTTGAAGTCTCTTCCAAGAAAAGAGAAAACCCTTTCTCTTGTCACCACAATTGCCTAGAGGATATCACTTTGATTCTAGGTTGGAGAGCAAGAGAGAATGAGAATGAAAATCTAGGGCTTTTGGATTTGAGAGCTTGAGAACTTGAAGATGTGAGCTTAAGGTTTTCAAGAGCTGATCAAGAGTTCCCAAATGGAACAGTAGAAGATCTCTTTATAGGTTCTCTAAAACCCTCAAACAGAATTCCCAAAAACCCCTTTGAAATCAATGGAGAAACAACCACCAGATAGAGTTTACACAATAGACAGTCGACTGGTGAAGAAACCACAGTCGACTGCTGCACTGTGTCTGAGGGTAGGTGAGAATTCAAACGACAACTTACCACGTAGGATAGTCGACTGATGAAGTTCGGACATGCGCCTACAAACCAATAGGCGTCTGAGAACCCTTCTACAGGTGACTGAGTGAAACATGAGTAAATTATGAAAGCTCAGGAAGTTTTGGAAAGACAGGACAAGCGATTGATATAGTATACACATGCGACTGTGTCATGGGCAGGCGACTGTAAAACCAACATCAGTCGACTGGTCGAAACTTGCATAATTTACCAAACACCAAGTGTTAGGAAAAGGATTGACAGGCGACTGAAGAAGCATTCACAGGCGCTTGTGCCATGGGTAGACGACTGTGAAAGAAACTTCAGTCATCTGACCGAAACTTGCAATCTGGTCAAACACAAAGTGTCAAGACAAGTATTGACAGACGACTGAAGAAGCATTCACAGGCGCATGTGCCATGGGCAGGTGAATGTGAAACCAACATCAGTCATCTGATCGAAAGAAGAGAAGTTAAAAATCTTTGGGCAAGAGAGAGACATGCGACTGACTAATAAGTCACATGCGCCTGTAACTCGACAGGCGCCTGTACTTTGTACAACAGTCGCCCGATGAAAGTTATAGCTGAAAGCACAAAAACCAAATGACAATGTATGTGAAAAACAGACGATTGTAGAACAAATCACATGCGACTGTTTGGAGACAGGCGCCTGTAAATCATTTAGCAGTCGCCTGTTGAAAGTCCAAAATGCATATGTTAGAGAATAATGAATTTGAGGCCAAGGAAATGAGTTCTAATGATTTCCTAGGACTGAAATAAAGATATGTGTGTGCTCCAACATAGTTCTACTTCTAAGCTACATACTAGAAGAGAATAAAAAGATTACATCTTGTATTTGCCTCTCTTCTTTCTATTGAGTGAGCTTGAAATCTTCTAGGAGTTTTGTAACGTCCCGCTCCCCAGGATACCCGGAGCAACGAGTGTTACTTAAGAAAATACAAAATACAAAACACAACACAAAGCATGTTTGGGATAGTACCCGTAGCATTCCAGACAACACAGAATAATAAAAGAGAACCAACAACTCAATCACACACACATATATACATGAACTGTCCATATACAACTTCCTTATACAATCTCATATACAACAAATATCCTCATCCCACCTAAGTACAAGAACACACACCCAAGCCACTCACACACTCACACAAAACCCGCAACTCCAACCATCTGAGCTAATATGCCTCCAACTCCAAGAGCCAATACCTGTAAAATCAACGGGGGCACTTCAACGCGTGACCCAGTAGGAAACTCCAAACCCAACTCACATGGTGCAATGGAATGAAATGCACTTATGCAATAAACTGTGAATTAACTCATGTCATATCATGGAAGAAAATGTACGTAACCATATAACCACATCATATATGAAATTGTAAATGACATAAATAACGGAAACGTGTATTTGCGGCAAAGGAAGACCTGCAAAACAAAGTGAATACTACAGAAAGAGAAGTAAACTACAACGTCCATAAGCAGAAACCTGGAATTATAATGTGAGGCATGCCCAGAGGTCCCAGAATCATATGTGATAGGCCTTGTGGTCCTCATGACATTGTCCCCATAAATAGAAACATAACATAACATATCCGCATATCACCACAACAAAGGGTCATGCACATTGTGCCATGCCCATCATAACCATAACCACATATCACCAACTACAACCACCTTGGGGGATGTCATGTCCACCGTCCTACCTCCCATCACATATAAGTCTAGAGTCCCTAACCATACAACACATTCTAATACCATGTTTCTTGACAATACTATAATTGTGCCTTTCCTTTCATTCCCATCCCACATCCTTCATTCACCAAAACATCCCCATAGCTCTAGGGATCTTCAATACCCTAGGCCAAAATTTAAGGGTGGCCTCAAGCCCCCATTTTTATCATATATCCATAGCCAATTGCACATCTTAATTCATTGTCACATAATTCACATGTTCATACCAAGAAAAATTGAATAATATAGCTTCCAACCTTCCAAATGAGAGCAATTTCACATAATCATTGAAACAAAACATCCAATGCAACATGAATCATTTTCATGGCATCAAATAACTCAAAACATCATATTAAGCCAAACACAAGTGCATCATGTCAAGGGGTTTCTAAAAATCCTAAAAAATGCAAGCTTTAATCTCAATATGCAATGAAATGAACATGGGAGCTAGGGTTGGATTCCTACCTCAATGGCTATCAAAAGCCCTCCATCAATTCCAAGAAAACTCCACCATAGCTCCATGAAAACTCTCTCCAAGCTCCATCACAAAAGCTCACAACTTTCCCTTGAATCCTCCTCTCTAAAGCTTCCAAAATGTCCCAGAAGCACCACATGAAGAAAATGATGATACTAGAGGATGCAGAGTGATGGTGGAGTAGCCCTTTGTGTGTTTGGACACCCTATACTCCCATGGGAAAATTTCGGCCATCATAGGAAAGGGAGGGAAGTAAGAAAGAAATGAAAGGAGAAGGACAAGATAAGAAGAAGAAGATATTTCTCAAGATTTTTCTACACACTCCTTAACTTATCACATAAGCCATGACTACTTAAAATGACTAAAATACCCTCCCAAAAATACCCCTCAACTTCTAGGTATCTACAAGTTGCCATTACTTAATACACTACATTCCTACTATACACACACCCCTCTCCAAAAGACCAAACTACCCTTACCCCTATTCACACTAGCCCCTCTCAAGGGTCACCCCAAGCATGCCAACATACACCAATAACCTTACATATATACTCATTCAAGCATCACTACCATCCAATACAATACACCACATTAGCCCTAATAACAAGTGTGCCACTCCCGTGCACACTCCTTGCAACCATGCACACACATCCATATATATATATATATATATATATATATATATATATATATATATATATATATATATATATATATATATATATATATATATATATATAAATATATAAAACCCAAATATTCAGAATATCACTACTACTACAACCACTACTACAGACAATAGTATCCGCATAGGTAAGCAAATACACACAAATAGTACACACATAGCACTCAATCGCATAAACTATACCATATATGGAAAAACGGGCCATGACAAGTTTCAATCATCATCTTCGATCATCCAATCCACTTTGCATGCTTTGATTGATCCTTGAGTAAAACCCATTGTTAATTGATCTTCATGATATGCTTAGATAATGGATTAACTGCAAGTATATGATTAGTCACAAGTATTTATGTTTGCTCATCATCAAAACCAAGTAGGGAGAAGTCCAATACTCAACATTTTGCTTATAAATAATTATACATAATGGCCTATGTCGCAATTATTGTTTTCAAATCTTTGAATAAATATTATTGGCAATTGGACTTGAAGTTCCACTAAAACTGCCAATACCTTTCTTCTCTTATAAACAAATAAATTAATGCAAAGGGATGCAAAAGTCATTGTTGCCTTCTTCTAAACACAAGTCTTAAAAGATGAGTACGCCGCAGTTACTAGATCCTAAAAGATCTATGGTCTAATTACAGACCAATATGGACATAAAAAAGATGTCATATCACTGCTAAGTGATCTCACCTCACGGGACATGATTCTTATATCTAGCCCTAAGTAATAAGTCTGTCATAAAAAATAAATAAATGATAAGGTCATGCCTGAAGTCGTGACTTGACAGAAAAAGTAAGAAACATATAATAATAAATATCGCACCCTTGCAGTTGCCCTCATGAGTCATGTTTCTTCTTCCACGGCTGGAAAAAATGGAAGAAAATAAACATGGGAGCTCATAACCTAGTAATTGTCTCCTTAGTGAGACCAATATTTCTCCTTCCAGAAAAATGTATAAAAATTAGATGAAAGAAATAGGGGGAGCTTGCATCCTTGTATCTACCTCTTAAGTGAGGCTAATACTTCCTCTCTCCAAGAAAATTTTAAACATGGAGTAATGGAAACATGAGAAGCACCGAAATTACAAAGAACATAAACAAAAAGGGGAAGGGAAAAAGTATAGCTCGATGAGAAATAGCAATGGCTAACCAAGTCTAGTAAAGACTGGCAAGACCTACAAGGTTATTAATGTATGCCAAAACAATTGTAAGATTTATATAAAGGCAGTCTAAAGACGAAAATTGACATAAATCTAGATATTGCATACTTAGCTATTTGTTGAGCACGTAGAAATTTTGAAAACAATATTTTGCTTAACTAGTTACCAAAATTATCAGGAGTATTGCAATTAAATACTTATACTTCTATGCATTGAAATAAATTGTATGCAAAGTTTTTTTACATACCATATTTTGACATAAATGCTTATGTTTTGCATTGAAGTATTTTTTGCAATAATTATACTTGCTACAAGTTTGACTTATTGAACTTGTCAAACAAATTATGGATAAACCATCTACACGATCAATCAAGTCGCATACTATAAAAAGCATCCAACACTAACGATAGTCCTGAAGTACTATCGTGGGATGTCTAAATTGAGGATCAAATATTGCAAGTATGTAAACTCATGAATAAAATGTGAGGATGCACAGTACTCTCAGAAAATATGGAAAAAGAAAAAGTTTCAGGGATATTCGTCAATACAAAATCCACATTAAAACTAATGAAATAAATAAATACGGTATATTCGTATACATCGACTCAATATAATGGCCTGAAGACCACACTTGAGCGCTTGAATGTACCTTCAAAAGGTCCAAACAATACGAAATTTGAAGAATGGAAAAAGAAAAAGTTTCAAGTATATTCGTCAAAACGAAATCTATATTGAAACTAATGAAATAAATAAATACTGAATATTCGTATACAATGAATGAATATAATGGCATGAAGACCCTACTTGAGCGTTTGAATGTACCTTCAAAAGGTCCATACAATACAGAATTCGAAGAATGGTGAAACAAAAAAATGGAGCATACATATGTGCCCGAACTCGTATAAGTTTATACTTTGACACGAGTGGTATAGAAACCCAGGATCAGTGATGATGCACTCTATCAAATCACAATCCCATGAAAATAATCTGAAGAACACAAAGATTCTTTAGAAGAGTGAATCTCCGTTTTATGGAGTAAAAACCAATCTTCAATAAAAATAATAAGACTTTTTTCTTGAGAGTACATGCGGGATTTTTATCCACTCATCATGAAGGGCCAATAAAATACCTTAACGTACTTATCATCCTCTAAATGGTCATATGTAGGTCTATTATCCAACCGCATTCTAGCTTTTCTAAAATCTATTAGGACAAATTATCAAAATTACTGGCACCCTGGATAAAACTGGGATATAAAAATAATTTGCAACTGGAATAAAAGTTGAACACCCTGAAGTATGTGTTCACACTCAGAATGGGTTTAAGAACTCCAATGAATTACACATCCATTGATTCCAGTTGCTGGTGACTTCAAGGGGACATGCAATCTTGCATGCTTAATAAATAAGACTGAGTACATATGTGAATTATAGTAATTATTCAATGCAAGTAGCATACAGAACACCACCAAATATCCACCATTTGAGGATTTTGGGTGTGCAGTTTACATCCCCACAACACCACAAATAATAAAATGAGGACCTCAACGCCATCTAGGAATCCATATAGGGTCCATACACCCTAGATACCTTGCACCCCAAATGGGGGAGGCGTTAAAAACACGTCTCGAAGACTATGCAAAGGTGTGTCCATATTCCCAGTACTAGACTCAACTTGTTTGATGCATAAAGTCCTACCGACCATTCAAAATAAATAAACGAAAATCTATGATCCGAAAATTATAAAATGTGAAAATGAGATCATGAAGAGCCATCATATTCAAGAAAAGGGAAAAATTCCCAAAAAGAGAAAAACACTTGGAGGCCTTGAGACAATACTACCGCAGGACAATGAGCTCATAACCATATCCTCACCCCTCCCAGAATTCTCTGAAGAGGAAAATCTGGGAGAAACTGAAATGAAATTAAATGTTGAACGTACGTACTGGGGAGGTGTTGGACAGAAAGAACACAATTGTCGATAATATATTCATGTATCACATTGCCAATTATATCGCAAAAGCGATGATAATTATAATAATATAGTTCCACACTCCGTTACTAAAATGCTAACATAGAGATTGACTAATGTGGAACAAGGCAATAAAAGCCGAGCTGAACTCGCTTATGAAACGTGAAGTGTTCGGACTTGAAGTCTAGACACCAAAAGGTGTCAAACCTGTGGTAAAAATATACGTTCAAAATCGTATGCTATAGGGTTGTAACGGTCTGTTTTCGTTGTACACGTTTTTTTCCGATTTCGAACGATTTCAGAAATTGAGTAAATGATGTTTTCTATTTTTTTGTCACTTGAATCTAAAATTTGACTTCACTGCGATGATACTGACTCGTGGTACTGTTTTCGTAATTTTTCGGACACGTTTAGTTTCAGAGGCAAACATGTAATTATTATAAGTACTTACTCATTACGCTTTTACCAATTAACTTAACCTAATTTACTGATCTAGCTTCACCTAACCTACTTGTATGCAGCCCACGAGGAAAACACAAATACCCTTTTCTTAGCTTAGCCAATCTTTAAACCTAACCTGATTAATACCATTAAAAACAGATACGTTGCATCTTAACAATTCTCCTATTATAAAAACAAAAACCACTCGCTTTTTGCAGCAAGCGCAGAACCATCTCTCAAGATCACCCCATGTTCTCCCTGATCCCCTCTTCCTCATTCAACGAGCCAGCAGCCTCCGTGGCCAGCCTCTCTTCTTCTCAGCGACATGGCTCCTCGCCACCAACGAACAACCAGCAGAGCTCCTTCACCACCTCCCGAGCTCCCCAGCAAAGGCCCAGCCTCGCAACCCCCCTTGTATTCCCATTCTGCCACCGGTGATACCACCACGAAGCCGTCGAGCAACCATCGGGCCTCCACCCGCCTCTCCGGTGAACTTTCGAAGCCGTCAACAACCATCGACGTCGAACAAAGCCCCGAAGAAACCCAACTGTGAGCTCCTCCCCCACTGCTCGTCGCTCACTGTGAAAGCTAAGCCTCCTAAGCTCCGAGCAAGACCACGTCACTGAGCTTCCCTCTGTGGCCCCCGTTGCGTCGTCACGTCGTCGCGCCCTGGTGAATCGACAACCGAACCCCCCTTCATCTCTTCCCCATCTATTCCTTTCCCAACCCGAGAACACCCAAGCTCCCTCTGCCATGCTGCGACCTTCCCCAACTTCCGTAGCCTCTTGATCGCCGTCTCATCACCTCGCTTCTTCTCCGAGCTACCTAATAGCTCCACCACCCTATGGATGCCATAGAACCAATCCCACCAACCCCGGCAGTCGAACCTCCCCTTGTGCACACACAGACACCCTCATCTCTAATTATCTCTCTCTCAGGCCTTCTACCATCATAAATCCTAGAAATCCAAATACAAAAGATTTGTTTTTCTTGTATCTCTAAGGGGATTTCCCTAATTCTTTCAGTCTAATAAAGCCCAGATCCTCAGGATCGTCGTTGCCGCCACCGTCGCGCGCACTGCCGCCGCGAGCCGCCTCCATCGCCGTACCACCTCTGTCGACCACCCCGGTTGGCAACACTCCCGGACATCGCTGGCCAGCCACCACTCGGCAGACCCCCTTGTTTGCGTTAATATGTGAAACCAAAAAAAAGTAAACACAAAACGGTGTTTTGTATGGAGAGAGAGGGAGGAAGAAGAGAGAGAAGCAGATTTTAAATAAGTAAAATTGGAAAATGAAAATATAGGGCCTAGACTAAAAATCTAAAAATATCAAAATGTTATACGCATTGTCGCAAACACGTAGGCGCCAGTTTCGTCTCAATCCGATGTTTATTTTTCAAGTTATAATTTTTCAAAGTATACGGTAGTTAATTGAGATTTGATAAAAACACTTATGTCTTCCATACTACACGAAAACCCATATGTATAAAAAAATATTTTCGTATTCTACTAGTCGAGAGTAAAATTTTGACATATCATATGAGATTTTTCAACGTGTATATTTTTCTAAACAATTCGTCGAACATTTACGATCGTTAATTTCTAATTTTAAAAATTATTTTTTATTTATTTTAAATTCCAAAAATTGATAATAAGCTTTTAAAAATTATAAACAATACATATAAGCTTTAGAAAAATATTTTCTTTCTAGATAAAATTATTTTACTCACTTCTAGCCTATCTAAAAATTATTAATATGTATTTTGACGGGTTTCAAGCTATAATAGAAAAATATAATCGAGTTCGATAAATAGATAGAAATAGTATAACTCTTAACCAATGACTTCTTATGTTTGCAGGTACCGTTTCTTGAGCACGAGCACCCCTAGCTCTAGCCTCGGCCTACTTCAACGATCCTCAAACCAGTAAGTCACCCTAATTCTAGCTTTAGAAGTTAAGCAAGTGTAATAGTATGAACTTAGGACACCACCTATAGCCTCAGAACGGATATTGACTTGAACAAATGACTAGCGACCTAATCTAATAGGAAACTAAACTTATAATCTCAGAATGACTATTAACTTCAGCATACGACATTGCCAACTTTCAACTTTGGTGGTTGTAACACACGACCATCTACTTGGGTAAATTGTGTACTAATGAAAATACCACATGCTCAAAGCATGGGATCAATATTATAGCTGTTGGACTTGTCTTTATCCTCAAATTTTTAGCATCCGCCTTGCTTTGGCCCAGTCGATTTGAAAAGGGTTCTTAACTTTCTGGTTTTCAATAAGAAAGTCAATCGGTGGTCCTGGTTTAACTATCATGATAAATAGCGAACCACTCTATTGTTTGTTAATATAATCAATGGAGCAGATGTGTTAATCACTATTCTTAACATTGGTATCACCCGGTGTCTATGATCGTTTGCGCCAAAGTTTGGATCACCCTGCTTGTGGGGATAGTGACCTGCTTGGCCAAACCTGACTGGCCGTGTATGCATGGATCAATGTTAGAATCTCAATTATCATCAATTGGAAACATTGATTATATATACTTTAAGTAAGTCATTTCGACCTTTCATCGCACGTAAACTCATGTTCACCATGATAACTCTCTACCACCCTCGCTTACCATGTCCCGATGCTTATCACTTGAAAACTTGCATAAAACATTGATATACTTGTGCAGGATTTCTCACGTTGAAACAGTCACATCACCTGCTGCATGCCATCTATGAATCAGTGAATGCAAATGAATTATCGTATGGAATATCAAATGGAATATCTTGTGGAATATCTTTGGAATATCTTTTGAAACATCTAGTAAGAAACATATACTTAGAACACTTGACACTTTACTGGGTTTGGGGTAATTCATAGTTTGAGAGAGTGTGCGAGTGACTGGAGTTCATTTTCCCGTACCGCTGCCTGTGTTCCAGCATTCATCGGGTAAGTGCCCTTAGTCAAGAGATGAACTCAATGGTTACTGACCGACCCCAGATACACGCCCCTGGGGTGCGATGTAGCTTTACCGCAAGTGCATGGTTAAGTGGCAAGCGGGTATCGAATCACAGGTTGTTGGCCGACCCCCTGTTTAGTAGAGTACTCGTATACCGGTACTCTACTTCAATTACTAAGGTATTGGGTGGAAAATCATTTGAGAATGGATGGTGTCACGATCGTTCGAGTATCAATGCAAATTCAATATAATAAAGATGTCTAGGACTAGGAAATCCCCATTATGGATTTTCAAGTCATCAACGTGAGATATGAATTACCATGCGATCAAACTTGATTTAAGGTGAACTTGTTGCAACTAATTGGAGAACCAGCGCACACTGTCGCCCTACGCAAGTCTATAGCGATCTAAACTAGAGCCTCGCTGTTGCGCAAGCCTAGTCCAGACCACTAGCATTAAGATCGGCAATTATGTCCAATTCCAACTCAAGCTCGCTGTCGCGCAACTTGAGTTCGGATCTAGATCATGATAGTTTGTATTTGTTCACTGTCGTGCAACGAATATGAGTACATGAGAACAATAAAAATGCTAGCTTTGGTTGCTGTCGCGCACCAAATCTAGGAAATTTTGATTGTAATCCTAAATCGAATATCTAGGGCTTTCCTTGGATCAAGATCCTCTGTTGAGCTCATGAGATCCATGAGAAATCCCTATCTATATGTAGTAAATCAATCAAGATCTAACTTTTCTAACAAGCCTAATATCATAACAATTCAATAGGATTCATCCCTTTGCCCTAGAGCAAAGGAAATACTCACAAATCATATTAGAAATCGATATGAAAGCAAGATCAACAATAAAATTCATCACGCAATCAAGATTCAATAAGAGATATAGCATAAAATTCAAAACCTGCAAGAGATCAAGACAAACCAATGTCGCCACGAAGTTTCAAATAGAAAATTAAGATCAAATCTTCAATCTCTCGCTAAATACAAAAGCTTAACTAGAACTAAAAACTCAAGAGAAATTATTCTAAGAAGTCTATCTGGTCTCCCCTGGTGCTGGAGACAAAAATGGGCTTAAATACACGCCTAAAAGAACCAAAAAATACAGACCAAACTGCCCCTGCACCGCTAGAAACCCTAGTTTTCCCGACTGGCTATCTGCGCTCCTCGACCGAGTGAGATTCTCACTCGGTCGAGTGAGAAATCTACTCGGCCGAGTAAGACAGTCTGCAGATCGCTCCAAAAACAGAGAAGTCGCCTTGGATTTCTTCAAAATCTTTGTCTCCACTCGGGAGAGTGGAGTTCTTACTCGGCCGAGTGGAAGTCTCCACTCGGTCGAGTATATTATGACACTCAGGCTGGTAGATGTCGTTGTATTAGCTTTACTCGGCCGAGTAAGTTGCGTCACTCGGGCGAGTGAGCTGTGTCACTCGGCCGAGTGGCCTGTTTCAGAACTCCTTTCTTCTCCTCCTCGCTTCCTCGTCGATTCTTTCGATGTACTTCTTCTTCCACTCATCCTCCAACGCCGTTAGCTCTCTGATATGATCATGAGTAACGCTTCGGCATGCGTGCAAGTCCTCGAGGCTCCAAATCGCTCCCGATTGCTCCATATCTCCTGAAATCAGACGAAAACAAGAAATAGTGAAAAGTATCGAAACATCGTCAAATAATCGTGAAAATCACGATTTGAGCAATCAAAATGGCATACGAATATGCAGAAATAAAGTTTAAAATATGAGCCTATCAGTTGCATATCATACTATCCTACTTGAGTCACGTAGTTTTAGTGTAGTTACTACTTGTACAGTCACTTTACTTTATGCATTGCATGAAGGTTACTTACCACACTTGTGTAACTGCCCATACTTTACTTATCGCTCTTGTTTGCATGAATGCATTTACTTTGCTTGTCGTACTTGTCTATATATACTTTTAGCATGTTTCCTCACTTAGCCTGCTTTATACTTGTATACTGATTTTATTTCTATTTTTAGAATTGTTGTGACTTACCTACGGTTCTATTTTCGTGGCACCACAGACGACTCACATGTTGATATAGATGTTCCTGAGTATGAGGAGCCAAAGTTCGACCCTGAGACTGCAACTTTTATAGTTATATTCATATATGTATTTCTTTTCTGTCACATATCCTTCCGGTTTAATATGGATTGCATTAAAATGGACACTATTTGAGTATTTTTATACATCCCTGCATCGTGGCTATATTGTTTTCACTGGTGATCTGTAGACCTGCAAATGTAAATCAAATAAGTAATGGCTCCCTAAAAGCGGGTCGTTATATGTTTGGTGGCCCATGCAGGCCCTCGCTAATTATCTCGTGAACAATATAGTATGATCAGGATGTACAGTATGAAATACTCAAATTGACCTCGAGTACATGACGTCTTGAGTTCTCACCAGTATAAGACATACGAGTGAAGTGTCCTTATTACCCTTCTTCTTTAGCCAGCATTCCCTTCTTTGAACCCTTGAATTTTTGTTCCATCCTCTGAGTGTAACTTTATACACCCTTCTACTAGTAACCTCATTCAACAACTTAGAGTGATCTTCCATAGGTGGGACCATTTATCCACTTCATCTTCATCGCCCTTCTTTTAGTATGTCATTGCCTTTCGATCATCCTTCTTCTTCTTAGAATATTCATTATGACGTTTAGTTCACCTGAACTCTGGCTACATCCTTTTGTAAGGAGGATAACATTCAAATTATTGATAATCAGAAGTTGGAGTTTGACAACGGGAGCAGATCAGAAGGACCAGTGAAGATCAGTCCAGATTTACGGAGGCAATGACAACTGCAATGGAAGTTGAGTCGACGAAAGCTGAACTAATTTGAGAAGTCATGGACGTATTTCTGAATGATCTCCTAGGATTATTGTAACGACCTGTATTTTTGGATACTCTAGAGTGGAGTTCTATTATATATGTCTTCCATTAATAAACTCTTGATGTCTAGCTCTCATTAATATACTTATAGTTGACTTATTAATAGTGTACTAATGTTTTGAGTTTTAAAATTCATAAATTTTAGAATTCAAATATTTTCTAATTCAAATTCAAATTTATTTAAACTTCCTTTTTAAAAAACCTAATTAAATCTTTAACAATTTTAGAAAAATCTTCCCTCATTAAAAACCATTATTCCACTAATTATTTTTATTATTCAACATTCCTTTTTCTCTTACTCTTAATTTCTCCAATTAATATTGTTATTCAAAAACTTTCCTATTAACTCTTACTAATAATTCTTCACTATTAATTATTAATTAAAACAAATCATTTTCTTTTCCTATTTCCTTTTTATGACCCTTCCTAGTTTTTCCTAACCCAACTCACCCTAGGACGCACGTACACACAATTCTTCTCCCTCTCTCACGTATCAACTCCAAGCCCTAAGCCTATACATAAATCCTACCCTACTCCATCCCTACAAAAACACTGACATTGTTTTAAACCATATCTAATATTTTTCCTAACCCGAACCCCAGGCAAATTTTAAAACCCTATTCTAAAAGGACCTAGTATGTTAGCCTAGAAACCCAAGTCTTTATAATTTTTTTTCAAACACTAGCCTAAAAACCCTAAGGCATACTCACGCATCAGACCCTACTAACCCTATTTCTTAAAACCTTAAGGCTATCAACCCAGGCTTTCATCCTTTAAACCCCGTACCAACCCTACCTGCTCTCCTCTAAAAAGCCCAGCAACCGATCTCCCCCTCTTCTCCATTTCACGCAACCTCACCGCCTACCCTTGATACCTCACCGACGCTGCCCATCTTCCCTTTGGCGTCTCCTACCTCCCCTACAAACCCTAGGCTCCCCGTCGTGCTCATCTGAGCCCCTTCTCTCCTCTGCCTACAGAACCACTGCCGCCCTCACCCTACGTCAACCCGCCAACCCCATTCTCGCCGCCCAGCATCTCAGCTCCTGACACCGCACACCACCTGCAACAACTCCGGCGTCTGACGTCCTCTCCCACACCTTTGACCAAACCACCTCCCTACTCCGCCTTGCCACCTCTCAGACCACCGGACCCACCTCCCTTCCGACACTGGCTCGCCTGCAAAGACATCCCGCAACCGTGCCATTCTTCCCCTCCTTCCGTCGACCTTCTCCACCATCTCTGGCGCCTGCATGCCCTAGTCTCCATCTCCCCGCCTGCAGAACTTCACCGGCGGCCATTTCCCAGTCGCCGCGCACAGCCCACAGGCACCTCCTTCCGTCGAGCACCTCCAAGCTCCCTGCCGTAGCACACACACCCGGTCCTCTTCTAGGAAGCCACATGCCACCTCTGTGCCTACAAGCACGAAGACGCCATGACCCTACCGTCGGCGTTCCTCCCCTCTCCTCCACCTGTACGAACCACAACCCATGGGTTTTAAGAGGTTAGCTTACCATCTGTTATTTTAGTAAGGGTTTAGATATGTTTATGGTTAAGAGTTAGCTTAGTGAATTTTAGCTTATAAAATGAAACTGTGTTAGTGTATCACTATGGTTGGTATGCTGTTAGTATTATGGTTAGTTGTTATAAGCTGTGTCTTGCTATCTTGTTAGTATTATTATAATAGTTAGTGTTAGTTTTATATAAAACTGTGTTTTAATATCATGACTAGTAAAGCAATATACATTAGTCGTTCCCCTCTAATAAATATTATATATATTAGTTTATAATCCTCTCTGTGTATATATGTTAGTAAACAAAAGTGTTAGTGTTCCAGTGTCTTTTTCAGTAACTATTCATACCAAACTAGGTTTTACAACATAACCAATGAGTTAGTTTTCTAATAACTCATATAAGAAATTAGAGTAATAGGTTTAAGAAACAGTACTCTTTTAGTTATTTGAATAAATGTTAGTTGATAAATACATTAACTTCAATTTAATCTGATATCGGAATCCAATAATGCAGAAAATGTCCGCGCCTTCCGTACGGACCCATCGACACCAAAAACACCGAAAACAGGCAAGCATGCAGTTTATTATATGCTTTTTCGTGTTACTTTCTTAAAACTTAAACTGTGATATATTGTACACAAGATTGCCATGATACATTGACACTAAAACATACTTTTGTGAAAAACTAAACTTAAACTTGAGTGTGTGTATGGACACCTTTAAGAAAAATGCTCGTACTTGTTACAACATGAACAGAACAGACAATGGAACGAATAACTTGAATAACATGGACATTATAGCCGGTTTGGCAACTCCTATATAATACATGCCGTTGGCTCATAGACATACATGCCGTTAGCTCATAGACATACATGCCATTGGCTCAAAGTTGGCTATTCTCGTCGGTCACATGTGACTAGTCTGGCTCGTGTTCCAGTAGGGTCACATGTGACTAGTCTGGCTCGTGTTCCAGTATATGACTGTTTAGCATCCTGGCTCATGGTCCAGGAAGTACACGTGGGTGGGGTTGGGTTCTCGGGCACTAGCCGGTAGTAAACGGGTCGCCTTCGGGGGCACTTGAAGGTGGATTCACTTACTAGCCGTCTAACGACGGGATCCTTAGTCATGAACTTGCACACACAGTTAAATAACTTGAAAAGAGATGTTAACTTTCAAAACTGCTGTTACTTTATTGAACTGCTATGTTTCATTTTCATAATAGGACTGCATGCTAGTGTAAATTCTTATAACTGCTTTAAACTGCCATATATAACATGCTATATATCTTGCCAAGGGTTCTCTTCTAACCATGTCTTGCAGGACCCTTGCTGACATACATTCTATGTTGTTTGAATGTATGTCTGGTCACGAGACATGATACCAGGATGACGAGCTGTTGGATCAGAGTGATCCATTGGACCAGGAGTACGTCGACCCAGAGGTTCTCCCCACAGAGGACCAGTCGTAGAGATTCATCGCTGTTGCTGCTTTAGAGTTTTTTACTTTCTACTTAGCTGTTGGGTGTGTACCCATTTTGTAGACTCTGGTTGTTAGCCATGTTTGGGGCCTTATTTTTATTGCGTACTTTCCTTTTCTGGACGATGGCTACTTTTATGATTATTTCTGTTGTTCTGTTGCATTGTAATAATCTACGTTTGGTTGTTACTCACAGACACTTATTGGGCTTAAGCTTCATCGCTTCGACTCATGCGGACCCGCTCGCGTCCTCGCTCCCAAGTATAATGGGAAGCGGGGCGTGACTGGTTTTTAAGGTGGCCCTTGCAGGTCGTTGCATTATGCAAAACTCAGAACAATGGAAATGCCAACAATAGCCAAAACGTCTGGATTTAACTTGTACACGAAAATTTACCCGAGATTCTTGTCTCAGCATGGTAGAGGGACCCAACACTAGAATTGTAGGAAGATTTAGTTAGACACAATTTCTTGTTAGTTAGATGCCCTTGCTAAGATTTAGTTATTTTCATCTTAGGTGATATCTTAGTGGCCTCCCACCCGGCTCTGACTTTATTTGATTTCGGAGCTTCTCTGTGTGTTATATCCCAGAAGTTTGTAGTTAAGCACTCGATCCCTACCTACCCACTTCCCAAGCGATGGAATATCACACCCGAAAGTGGCATAATGAGTGTTACCTTGGGATGCAAATCATGTCCTTTAGTGATTTGTGGACATGAGCTCTATGCAGACTTCATGGTCCTGGACACGCCTAACTTTGATGCTATTCTAGGCATGAACTGGTTAGGGACTTTCTATGCTACTATCGACTGTCATAAGAAGAAAGTAGTATTTGAAATTCCCGACCATTCGGTGATCGAATTCATCAGTGGTAATCGTTCACTCGGGCCTATCAGAATTCAGGCTCAGCCAAACGAAGCGATCCTCGCATTTATGCAAGTCGAACCAGAGAAGCCTGCAGTGGTTCGAGATTTCGAAGATTTATTTCCGAAAGATATTTCTGGATTGCCACCTGACAGAGCCTTGGAGTTCTGTATCGACCTGATGCTGAATACTCAGCCAATATCGAAGACGCCTTACTGTTTGGCTCTAGCAAAACTTGAGCTACGGAAGCAGTTGGACGACCTGTTGCAGAAAGGATTCATTCATCCCAGTGTGCCTCCCTGGGGTGCACCGTACTACTGGTCAAGAAGAAGGATGGATCGAGAAGAGTGTGCATGGATTATCGGGAGCTGAACAATGTCACAGTGAAGAATAAGTACCCGTTACCCCGCATCGATGATATCTTTGATCAACTCGAAGAATTGAGAGTTTTCTCGAAGCTGGACCTCATGAGTGGATACCATCAGGTAAAGATCAAGAGTGAGGATATCTACAAGACGGCCTTCTGGACCAAGTATGGATACTATGAGTTTGTTGTCATGCCATTCGGTGTGACTAACGCTTTTGCAGTATTCATGAACCTCATGAATCTGATATTCTACAAGTTTCTGGATAAATTCGTAATGATATTTATTGATGAGATTGATAGCAGTCTGAGAGGGAGGAAAGTTCTCTTATTCAGCTTTGACTTTCTACTATTCGAGATAGTCTCACTACATACAAGAATGATTCCATGGATTTCCCTCGCAAGAAGTACGATTCCTTCCTTTAGTTAGGGCTAAATCCCCGTAGTATAGGATTGACAGCTTCGATTGATCACTTGACTCACGAGACGAGATAGTCCTGTTCTTTTGAGTGGAAAATAGCATCTTATTCATTGCGCTTCTCTTCCTTGGAACCAAGTGCGCTTTCATCGACGTGTGATTTATGATTTGTTGGGACAACATATTGGTCTACTCGAAGAGTGAAAAGGAGCATGCGAGCACCTGAGGATTGTGTTGGAGACACTTTGACGTCACCAGTTGTATGTCAAGTACAGTAAGTGCAAATTCTGGCTGGACCGTATCACATTCCTTGGACATGTGGTATCGGGCGATGGTATCGCAGTCGACCCAGAGAAAGTTGCTTCAGTTAGAGATTTGCCTACCCCTCAATCAGCATCAGACATCCAGAGTTTCCTAGGATTGGCAGGCTACTACCATCGATTCATTCAGGATTTCTCAAGGATAGCAGAGCCCATGACTCGACTGACGAGGAAGGACGTCAAGTTTGTTTGGTCAGACTCGTGCGAACATGCATTTGGGACTTTGAAAGCAAGGCTGACATCTGCACCAGTTCTGACTATTCCAGATAGGACTGGAGGATTTGAGATCTTTTGTGATGCCTCGGGCAAAGGTTTTGGATGTGTTTTGCATCAGCATGGTCATGTAGTCGCTTATACTTCTCGACAATTGAAGATCCACGAGAAGAATTATCCGACTCACGACTTGGAGTTAGCTGCTGTCATCTTCGCTTTGAATATTAGGAGACATTTCCTACTGAGTGAGAAAGTGAAGATTTTCACTGATCACAAAAGTTTGAAATATATTTTTATTCAGAAGGAGTTAAATATGAGACATCGCAGATGGTTAGAGCTGATGGCTGATTACGACATCGACCTCCAGTATCACCTAGGGAAGGTTAATGTCGTACCCGATGCCTTGAGTAGACTCCCAGCAGTTATGACTCTTACAGTTCCGTGGAGGCTACATCAGGATCTGCATGAGATAAGCACCGAGGTTGTATTACCTGGAGTCACATCGTCGTTGATGAATATGCAGATTCAGTCGACGATAGTGGAACGGATCAAAGCTGCACAGACTGGAGATGCTAAACTACAGAGGATCCAAGAGCAAATTGAATCTGGATTTCGGATAGATTTCATTATTCATGAGAATGGTTCCTCAAGATACGGCAGTAGGATCTGCGTACCTTTGGGTGATATTAGAGATGAGCTGATGAATGAAGCTCATAGCTCTCCCTATTCCATTCATCCTGGTGGTACCAAGATGTATAAGGATCTCCGTCTGAATTTTTGGTGGCACGACATGAAGAGGAGCGTAGCTCGAATCGTCGCCAAATGTCTTGTGTGTCAGCAGGTGAAGGCTGAACACCATCGTATTACTGGATTGCTTCAACCACTGTCGATTTCGGAGTGGAAGTGGCATCACATCACCATGGACTTTGTGACTGGACTACCTCAGAGCACCAAGGAAAATGACGCGATTTGGGTTATCATTGACTGACTAACCAAGTCTGTGCATTTCATTCCTTTCAGAGTAGGACAATCTACGGAGATACTAGCGAAGAAATACATGGAGGTAATTTTCTTTCTCATACCTTTATAACTTCTTTCTAGTGCCTATCGTGATATGAATGATAATTGTACATGAGATTGTATGATTGCATGGAGTCCCCGTGAGTATCATCTCCGACAGAGACTCGAGATTCACGTCACAGTTCTGGAAGAGTCTGCAGACAAATCTGAGTACCAGTCTGAGTTTCATCACAGCGTATCACCCGCAGACTGATGGACAGTCAGAGCGCACTATCCAGATATTGGAGGACATGTTGAGAGATTGCATGTTGGATCTCAAGGGTTCGTGGAAAGACCATCTACATCTAGTGGATGTCGCCTACAACAACAGATATCAAGCCAGCATTGGCATGTCGTCATTTGCTGCACTTTATGGAAGGAAATGTCGATCCCTGCTGAGTTGGGATGCCATTGGAGATAGAGAGCTGTTGGGACCAGAAAAGATAGTGGAGGCTTTGGATATAGTGTGTACCATCAGGGATAAGCCTCGTGTCGCACATGATCGGTATAAGCATTGGGCTGATGCTAAACGCCGTCCTTTGGAATTCAAGGCTGGAGATCATGTGTTCTTGAAGATATCCCCGAACATAGGAGTGATTCGCTTTAGGAAGCGCGACAAACTTAGTCCGAGATTCATTGGACCATTTGATGTGCTAGAGTGAGTTGGAGAGGTAACCTATCGTTTAGCACTACCGCCTTCATTGGAAGGAGTACATGATGTTTTTCATGTATCTCAGCTGCGTCGTTACATCAGTGACCCTTCACATGCTGTCGATTACTCAGAGATTACGATTCGACCAGACCTGACTTATGAGCAGCAGCCGGTGCAGATCTTAAACTGACGTCAGAAGACACTCAGGAACAAGGTCGTCGAGCTCGTGTGAGTGATGTGGCGTCATGATTCGCTTGGAGAGTCCACCTGGGAACGGGAAGAAGAAATGCGAGAGCGTTACCCTTATTTGTTCCTTGTCCCTTAGTTGATTGAAATTCCGAGGACAGAATTTTCTTAAGGTGGCTAGAATGTAACGACCTGTATTTTCGGATACTCTAGAGTGGAGTTCTATTATATATGTCTTCCATTAATAAACTCTTGATGTCTAGCTCTCATTTATATACTTATAGTTGACTTATTAATGGTGTACTAATGTTTTGAGTTTTAAAATTCGTAAATTTTAGAATTCAAATATTTTCTAATTCAAATTCAAATTTATTTAAACTTCCTTTTTAAAAACCTAATTAAATCTATAACAATTTTAGAAATATCTTCCCTCATTAAAAACCATTATTCCACTAATTATTTTTATTATTCACCCTTTCTTTTTCTCTTGTTCTTAATTTCTCCAATTGATATTGTTATTCAAAAACTTTCCTATTAACTCTTACTAATAATTCTTAATTAAAACAAATCATTTACTTTTCCTACTTCCTTTTTATAACCCTTCCTAGTTTTTCCTAACCCAACTCACCCTAGGACGCACACACATACAATTCTTCTCCCTCTCTCATGTATCAACTCCAAGCCCCAAGCCTATATATAAATCCTACCCTACTTCATCCCTACAAAAACACAGACATTGTTTTAAACCATATCTAATATTTTTCCTAACCCGAACCCCAGGCAAATTTTAAAACCCTATTCTAAAAGGACCTAGTCTGTTAGCCTAGAAAAGTCTTTATATTTTTTTTCATACACTAGCCTAAAAACCATAAGGCATACTTACGCATCAGACCCTACTAACCCTATTTCTCAAAACCCTAAGGCTATAAACCTAGGCCTTCATCCTTTAAAATCCGTACCAGCCATACATCCTCTCCTCTTAAAAGCCTAGCAGCCGCTCTCCCCCTCTTCTCCATTTCACGCAACCTCACCACCTACCCTTCATACCTCACCGGCGCCGCCCAGCTGCCCTCCGGCGTCTCCTACCTCCCCTACAAACCCTAGGCTCCCCACCGTGCTCCTCCGAGCCCCTTCTCTCCTCTTCCTGTAGAACCACCACCGCCCTTACCATACGTCAACCCACCACCCCCATTCTCGCCACCCAGCACCTCAGCTCCCGACACCGCATGCCGCCTGCAACAACTCTGGAGTCCAACCTCCTCTCCTACACCTCCGACCAAACCACCTCCCTACTCCGCCTTGCCGCCTCTCTGACCACCGGACCCGCCTCCCTTCCGACACCAGATCGCCCACAAAGACACCCCGCCACCGTGCCGTTCTTACCCCCTTCTGTCGACCTTCTCCACCATCTTCGGCACCTGCATGCCCTAGTCTCCACCTCCCTGCCTGTAGATCTTCGCCTGCGGCCATCTCCCAGTCGCCGCGCACAGCCCACAGGCACCTCCTTCCGCAGATCACCTCCAAGCTCCCCGCCGCAGCACACACACCCGGTCCTCTTCTAGGAAGCCGAAGGCCACCACCGCCGCCTGCAAGCGCGAAGACGCCGCGACCCTACTGCCGGCGTTCCTCCCCTGTCCTCCACCTGCAGCGAACCACAAGTACCCGTGGGTTTTAAGAGGTTAGCTTACCATCTGTTATTTTAGTTAGGGTTTATATATATTTATGGTTAAGAGTTAGCTTAGTGAATGTTAGTTTATAAAATGAAACTGTGTTAGTGTATCACTATGGTTGGTATGCTGTGGTTAGTTGTTATAAGCTGTGTCTTGCTATCTTATTAGTATTATTATAATAGTTAGTGTTAGTTTTATATAAAACTGTGTTTTAATATCATGACTTGTAAAGCAATATACATTAGCTGTTCCCCTCTAATAAATATTATATATATTAGTTTATAATCCTCTCTGTGTAAATATGTTAGTAAACAAATGTTAGTTGATAAATACATTAACTTCACTTTAATATGATATCGTAACGAATAACGCAGAAAACATCCGCGTCTTCCGTACAGACCCGTCGACACCAAAAACACCGAAAACAGGCAAGCGTGTAGTTTATTATATGCTTTTTCGTGTTACTTTCTTAAAACTTAAACTGTGATATATTGTACACAAGATTGCCATGATACATTGACACTAAAACATACCTCTGTGAAAAACTAAACTTAAACTTGTGTGTGTGTGTGTGTGTGTGTGTGTGTGTGTGTGTGTGTGTGTGTGTGTGTGTGTGTGTGTGTGTGTGTGGACACCTTTAAGAAAAATGCTCGTACTTGTTACAACATGAACAGAGCAGACAATGGAACGAATAACTTGAATAACATGGAACATGATAGCCGATTTGGCAACTCCCAGATAATACATGCCGTTGGCTTATATACATACATGTTGTTGGCTTATAGTTGGTTATTCTCGTCGGTCACATGTGACTAGTCTGGCTCGTGTTCTAGCAGGGTTACATGTAACTAGTCTGGCTCGTGTTCCAGTATATGACGGTTTAGCATCCTTGCTCATGGTCCAGGAAGTACACGTGGGTGGGGTTGGGTTCTCGGGCACTAGCCGGTAGTAAACGGGTTGCCTTCGGGGGCACTTGAAGGTGGATTCACTTACTAGTCGTCTAACGACGGGATCCTTAGTCATGGACTTGCACACACAGTTAAATAACTTGAAAAGAGATGTTAACTTTCAAAACTGCTGTTACTTTATTGAACTGCTATGTTTCATTTTCATAATAGGACTGCATGCTAGTGTAAATTCTTATAACTGCTTTAAACTGCCATATATAACATGTTATATATCTTGCCAAGGGTTCTCTTCTAACCATGTCTTGCAGGACCCTTGCTGACATACATTCTATATTGTTTGAATGTATGTCAGGTCACGAGACAGGATACCAGGATGACGAGCTGTTGGATCAGAGTGATCCATTGGACCAGGAGTACGTCGACCCAGAGGTTCTCCCCACAGAGGACCAGTCGTAGAGATTCACCGCTGTTGCTGCTTTAGAGTTTTTTACTTTCTACTTAGCTGTTGGGTGTGTACCCATTTTGTAGACTCTGGTTGTTAGCCATGTTTGGGGCCTTATTTTTATTGCGTACTTTCCTTTTCTGGACGATGGCTACTTTTATGATTATTTCTGTTGTTCTGCTGTATTGTAAGAATATGCGTTTGGTTGTTACTCACAGACGCGTATTCGGCTTAAGCTTCATCGCTTCGGCCCATGCGAACCCGCTCGCGTCCTCGCTCCCAAGTATAATGGGAATTGGGATGTGACAATTATTTTGGATCACATCCTTGTGTTTTCAATCAATCTGGTGCCAAACAACCAACCAATATCGAAGGCACTTTACACATATCATCACCTGAGCTTCAAGCTCAGTTGACGCGACCTAACATTGGAGTACTCTTGGAAGGATAGATCTTGTCACATGAGTATCGTCTATTGATCGCTGAATGAGAAGATTGTGAAGGACGAATGTCGTCTTCCTCGCACTGGTTATATTTCCATAGACTAGGAGGATGAAGCAAAGTTGGACGGGAAAAAAAGGATATTACCAGTTGCAAGATGACATCTGAATGACTGCTACAATACTTGATGATGTCGTTGGTATGGACAACACACCACTGGTATTCACGAGTCTTGTAATCCAAGTGTTCTACGGGTGCTTGAGTATACATGATAGTCCTCTTCAACGACATTTATTAGAGGATGCTCAGAAGTATACCGAGAACTTGAGGATGGTGCTAGAGGATTGAGAAGAACCGAACCGAGACGTGCAAGCGTAGGCAGTTATTTTGTCATCATCTTTCTGAGCTAGTATTCTTCTTCTATCCACTGCTTTCATCTTGTACCCGACTTCCCATGGGTTGAATCTTTTTTCCCGCCTACCGTCTTTCCCCTCTTTATTTCCTTTTGTCTGCATCCATTTCTCGAGCCCCAGCCCAGCCTACCATACCTTACCCTATCGACGACTTCAGCTCTCCAATGAATCCCCTCATCTCTTCCCTCACCACACCCATCCCGTGCTTTCCCCTATGCCGTGTCGACACCCACCCCTTTACCCTGTCTCCCCCACTGCTAGCCCAACCCATCTCATCTCACCTGGAGCTCTGACACCCCACCCTATTCCGGTGACACCCGCCATGTCGAGCAGTCGCACCCGTCGTAAGACATGGATCGACAGCCATCGATCACTTCGATGATATGCTTTAGGATTTTGGGGATTGTTGGGTATAACGATGACCCTCATCGCCACCCTTGCTGTCGTCGTATGGTTGAGATCTTGGAAAGTTGCAATTCTTGGGCTTCTTTTGAGCTCCTTTCCCTGGGTCTTGCCTCTATTGGTGTCTCGCTTCGGTTTCTTCTTGGGCCCACTTCTTCGTGTTTGTTGGACTGTGTGTTCTTGGTCGTTTACTTGCTTAGGGTTAATGGTGATAATTGTGGATGTCGACCAATGGTGTTGGCAAAGGGTATCGTTGGGGATAAGTATTGGCATACTGTTGGCCTTAAGTGTTGAGGTTGGATGTCGGCCTTGTGATTGGATTAGGAAGATGGTTTTGGTGTTGGCTTGTTGTTGGCTATTATGGAAATTGCTGGAAGGAGTGATAGCGATAAGCATGGTTCGTGAAAGTTGGCCTTATATTTGTTTTTTTGGCGTTTTCCTGGATGTTGGCTTGTTGTTGGGTATTATGGGAGTTGATGGCATTGGTGCTTGTCTGGTTAGGTGTAACAGCACGAATTCATATGGATTAGTCGATACCCCCTTTGTATGCTATATTATGAATGACATCTTTGGCTAGGCCCCGTTAGTCACCATTAGCACGAGTAGAAATTTAACCTCTATGATCTCCCTTTTGATGTGGTTTAAATAGCTTGCTAATGGCTTATCACCACATGTTCCAAGTTCGAACAGATGTTGTCATCATAATAGCCCTCATTTTCATGTGATGCCATTATCTCATGTTAATTTTGGCTACTTGAGAAGTCGGGACCTATTGTGATGAGACTAGTTTAGGGACTAATTACAAAAGCTATGGTGATGTTAATAGTTTGTATTCATATATAACATCTCTTGTTTTCTTGATGTTATGATATCACATTATATTTTATGCTATTAACAACTTATTTTACTAGATCGCTATCATTCATCAAGCCAGTCTTTCGATCATTTGATTGTTTAGGCAATTATCAGACTTCTAAATTCCGAGGACTGAATTTGTATAAGGATGGTAGAATGTAACGGTCTGTTTTCGTTGTACACATTTTTCTGATTTCGAACGATTTCAGAAATTGAGTAAATGATTGTTTCTATTTTTCGTTACTTGAATCTAAAATTTGACTTCATTTTCATGATCCCCGAGACGATACGGACCAGTGGTACTGTTTTCGTAATTTTTCAGACACGTTTAGTTCCAGGGGCAAAACTGTAATTATTTAAGTACTTACTAATTACTCTTTTACCAATTAACTTAACCTAATTACGTTTTACCTCACTAATTTAGCTTCACCTAACCTACTAGTATGTAGCCCAAGAGGAAAACACAAATCCCCTTTTCTTAGCTTAGTCAATCTTTAAACCTAACCTAATTAATTCCATTAAAAATAGATACGTTGCATCTTAACAATTCTCTAATTATAAAAACAAAAACCGCTCTCTTTTTGCAGCAAGGGCAGAACCATCTCTCAAGCCCACCCCATGTTCTCCCTAATCCCCTCTTCCCCATTCAACGAGCCAGCAGCCACCTTGGCCTGCCTCTCTTCTTCTCAGCCATATGGCTCCTCGCCACCAATGAACAACCAGCAGAGCTCCTCTACCCCCTCGTCTTCCCTTTCTGCTGCCGGTGATGCCAACACGAATCCACCGATCGAGCAACCTTCGGGCCTCCACCTGCCTCTCCGGTGAACTTTCGAAGCCGTCAATTACCGCTGACGTTGAACAAAACCTCGAAGAAACCCAACTGCGAGCTCCTCCCCCTCCGCTCACCGATCGCTGTGAAAGCCGAGCCTCCTGAGCTCCGTGCAAGACCACGTCACTGAGCTTCCCTCGGTGGCCCTCACTGCGTCGCCACATCGTCGCGCCCCGGTGTCTCCACAACCGAACCCCCCTTCATATCTTCCCCATCTATTCCTTGCCCAACCTGAGAACCCCCAAGCTCCCTTGCCATGATGCGACCTTCCCCAAGTTCTGTAGCCTCTCGACCCCTGTCTCATCACCTCGCTTCTTCTCCGAGCTACATCATAGCTTCACCACCCCATGGATGTCGCAGAACCAACCCCGCCAACCCTGGCAGTCGAACCTCCCCTTGGGCACACGCAGACACCCTCATCTCCAATTCTCTCTCTCTCAGGCCTTCTACCATCATAAATCTTGGAAATCCAAATCCAAAAGATTTGTTATGCTTGTATCTCTAAGGGGATTTTCCCGAATTCTTTCAGTCTAATGGCACCCAGATCCTCAGGGTCGTCGTTGTCACCGCCATCGCGCACACCGCCGCCGCTCGCCGCCTCCACCGCCGCACTACCCCCGGCTGAACACCCCCGACCAGCGACACCCCTGGCCTTCACTGGCCAGCCACCACTCGGTAGCCCCCTTGCGTGCATAAGTATGTGAAACCAAAAAAAAAGTAAACACAAAACTGTGTTTTGTCTGGGGAGAGAGAGGAAGGAAGAAGAGAGAGAAACAGTTTTAAATAAGAAAAATTGGAAAATGAAAATATAGGGCCCAGACAGAAAATCTAAAAATACCAAAATGTTCTACGCGTTGTCGCAAACGCGTAGGCACCAGTTTCGTCTCAATCCGATGTCTATTTTTCAAGTTATGATTTTTCAAAGTTTACGGTAGTTAATTCAGATTTGATAAAAACACTTATATCTTCCATACTACACGAAAACCTATTTGTGTAAAAAAATATTTTCGTATTCTACTCGTCGAGGGTAAAATTTCGACATATCATATGAGATTTTTCGACGTGTATATTTTTCTAAACAATTCATCGAACATTTACGATCGTTAATTTCTAATTTCAAAAATTAGTTTTTATTGATTTTAAATTTCAAAAATTGATTTTAAGCTTTTAAAAATTATAAATAATACATATAAGCTTCAAAAAATATTTTCTTCCTAGATAAAATTATTTTACTCACTTCTAGCCCATATAAAAATTATTAATATGTATTTTGACGGGTTTCAAGCTATAATAAAAATACAACCGAGTTCGATAAATAAATAGAAATAGTATAACTCTTAACCAGTGACTTCTTATGTTTGCTGGTACCTTTCTTGAGCACGAGCACCCCTAGCTCTAGCCTCGGCCTACTGATTCGGGTTCAATATTACATATTTAACCCCCCATTTAGCCCTATTTTGTGCTCACATGATGCTAAATTTATCTCTAATACATTCCTATTTTATACATCATCATTTATTAGAGAAAACAGCTTATTTGAGCACAAAACAGCTATTAATGAAGTATTTCTGCACTTTTTATATTTTTCCTAGCACCAGCACCTAAGTAAGAAATAGACGAGAGGAAGGGCAGCGCCACTAATTCATCAAAGGCTCTCGGGTTGATCTTGGGTGGGCGGGACTGTGCATCGGCTTCGAGACTCGTCTCGATCTCACGATTCCAACGACTATTTATTTGTATTTTTCTGAGATCTGTACTAATTACTATGAATTTTTGAATGCAGAATACCAATAAAATGAATAAATACAAGCGCACGAATCTTGGCGCGCCACGTGGCAGCATCATATCGCTTCCCGCCGTCATCCTACGGCCCAGATGAAACGGCGACGCGGCGTAATGTGCAACGTTCGATTTCGATCGGACGGACGCGAAAGATGAGATCTGATCGACGAGCGGGCGACGTCAGGATTGTTCGATCGCGATCGAACGGCGGAGCGCAACCCAGACGAACGAAGTAGCGGCGGGCGACGTGGCCTCTTCTCGAAGGTTGGATTTTGATCCAACGGGTTAAATCTAGGCAAATCGCAGCGAGGCGGGCGAGATTCGAATGGACACGCGGCGATGATCGACCGAGTCCCCGCTCTATCCAACGGACGACATCGACTCCTCTCGAACGAAGCAGCAGCGGAGTTAGGGGCGACGTGGCACAATATGAAGCGTACGATCCAGCATCCAACGGCCAGGAATCAATCCAATTCGAAATCGGAGTTGATATCGGATGCGGGCTTTGCGTGAACTTTAAAGCGCCACGCGGCGCCATCTTGTTCAATCCCGCTCGCGATGGACGTCTGAGAATTGCTCCGATCGTGGATGCGGGTTAAGAAGCTATTTGGTGCGGGTTTAGACCCGTTAGCACTCCCCAAACCCGCAATGCCTCTATTTAAGGTATTCTAGGGTTTTTGAGCGTATACAAGCAGATTGGGGCGTATTTTGGGCGTATTGGAGGCTCTAGGAGCCGTATTTTCCCCCTGAAAAATCCTGTAAAATTCCAGAGGCTTATTTTATTATTTCCAGAGAGTTTGAAGTCGAAACTTGGAGATTTAGTGATATTTTCTTCAACTCAAACCCCGTATTTTGGTGTTTTCTAGCGTATTTTGCTATAAACTTGATGTAATTTGCTATGGAAGTTGTTTATTATTGCATGATGGGTAGCTAGAACTTATTTGTGCATGATATGGAGTAGTTAGGGGATGTGATTTGTGTTAGTTTGGTTGTATTCATTGTGCTAAATCGTTAAACATCGTTAAAATTGTAATCTTTGTTCGTAAATCGACTTTTTCATATTCCAAAAGAATTGATTTAGTTGAAGATCGCCCCAAAAGGGTGAGTTTTGATCTCCCCAAAAGGGAGTTTCATACCGTAGTTTTGATCTCTCCAAAAGAGAGTTTCATATCGTATTATAACTTTAGCGACGATCTTATTGAATATTTTGCTTGAACTCCCAAAGGGCATCTTCCGATGAATTGCTCCCAAAAGGAGAATTCATTGAGTTATATTGGGTATTTTCCGGTGAATTGCTCCCAAAAGGAGAATTCATTGCGTTATACTTATCAACCAAATTCATACGAATCATTGATTCTAACGAACCCATACCATGTGCATACTTTTTATAGATATTTTCATACACGAATTTCTTTGTTCGCACATCACCATCACGCTCTTTCACATCATCGCCATCATTGTTGAAGTGGTTAGTTTCTTTTCGTAGGATTTCTATTTGATTTGAATTGTGGTTGCAACAGATTTCTTCCCGTGGATTCGACATCTGGACTCCCAGATTTTACTACTTGTACGGACTCTTGCGCTTGAGAGAAGCACCTTTTCGGAGCCCACCAAGTTTTTGGCACCGTTGCCGGGGAGGAATGGTTTGTGACTACGGTTTATTTCATTTAGAGGACCTTCAGTGAGATCTTTCCACTTTACTGTATATAAATTTTTGTTTAATTTTTTGTACATAAACTTTTTAAAAAAAATGGATTATATGAATTTCTATTGCACGAACAATCTGTATGATGCAAGATATGCTAATGCACACAAACATAGGATGGAGAAGCTCAAAATCGTTAATTTTAATCAAACTGACTGTGAAACTTTCTTTCAGGCCTGGAGGAGGTTCACAGACCTAATATTGAGCTATCCGCAGCATGTGTACACAAATGAAGAGCTCATGGTGTCCTTCCTAGATGGACTACGACCACAGGTGCAGGAATTATTGGGAGGCATGACGCCGACAGAGGCGTCGGAATACATGGAGTCTCTACAAGAAAATGGAGAAACCATGGAAGAGACTTCAGAGAGCGATTCAACGGAGCCTTCGTACCTTGATCAAGAAGAGCAAAGCGTAGACGTACCTTTGCAATCCTTGAAAGAGGAAGCTTACCTGATTATTCAGACACAGGAGGCCACATCTCTTCAATTCCAAGAGAATTTCGTTGCTCGGAGTTGGCAGATTCAGAAATCCATTGAAGATCTTAATTTGATTGCCGCTTGCTTAGAAGAAAATAATTATTTTGATATTCAACTTAAAGAATCTAATACGAGTTTATCTTCTATTGCAGGTATATCGAGCGAGCCATGCCACATTGAGGACACGAATAAAAATATCCACATGGCTGAAAGTGTGTGCAAAAGAGAGCACGAGCTAGCAATTTTGGATGAACGAGAGGAGGAGACAGCTAGGGACAAGGGTTTTGAGATTATCGCCATGGAGTCAGAACCATGCCCTCCTCCATTTTTGTCCCAAAATCATTTATCCCTCTCCCCAACGATCGAGCATCGTACAGAGAGTAGTGCAAATCTTTCAGGGAGTAGTCATCAACTTGCTTTAATTCATTTCACTTATTTTGATGACTACGTTTGGAATAATTTTATTGAAAGGAATCTTAAATTAATTTGGACTGACATAACTCATCTCTCGCAGGACATTGACAAACAGCTTATAGAGATGCTTGGAGTTGTGTTGCTGGGGTCCAAATTAGTTTTTGGAGTAAAAATAATCGCCGAGGAGCGCAAGGAGCAAATTGAACAACTTCCTCCACAATTAAAGATTCGGGATCCGCCATTTGATCACGGTGTGTTCTTTCCAGTAGTGTAGTTTTTATATGCTTTCTAGGTTGCTTGCTTGAATAAACTCGTACCTCTTCCGACATTGAGGACATTGTCCATCTTTAGTTGGGGGGTGTGTATGAGACCTTAGGAATTTTTTTTTGAAGAATAAATCACCAAATCTCATCATTTTAAAACTCTTCATATGCCTCAAATATGGATGATTACATGTTAATTGAGTTCTAAAAATTGTTTGGGGCTTGAGTTAATTATTTTTCCTTCATGGAATTACTAGTTAATATGCTATTCATGAAAATTTTCAATTTCCATGATTAATATCTCGAAATAGTTTGAATTTATTTCATGCATGCTAATGTGATGAAAAAGCTTAAGTATACACGATTTATAAGAATATTCTTCTAGTTGAAGAGGAATTTGGCCTTTGTTACTAATGTTTATATTCAAAGAATGGGTGTTGAGTTGCTTATAAAAGAAAAAAAGAAAGAAAGAAAAGAAAAGAAAAATGAATGAAAAATGAATGATGAAAAATGAATGAATAAGTATGTCATTGATAAATAACTTGGTTGGCTCGAGTAGTACAGTCCGAGGGGTCCTTTTTGGCCTAATACCCTATTATCGTCTGATTTGGGAGCCATTTGTACTGCCCTACAAGCTACTGCACTAGTACTAGAGGGGGGGGGGGGTGAATAGTACTTTAAAAATAACAAGGAGTATAATTCCAAATTATAGTGCAAACAACTACCAAATCAATTTGCGGAAGCTTAAATTGAATGACAACAACGAAATTAACAATGCTAACAAATGATGTTACTGGGTTCGGATCCACCCAAGTCTCTCCGACTTGTTCCCGGTGATCCTACGTCCCAACCACCCGGATCTCCTCCGGATACTTAGGTTAGAAACCCTAACCCAAGATTTCCACTATGATATCTTGTGAAAAACCTTCACAAGATCAAATCATACATGCAATGGCAAAAGTGAATCCCACAACCCGGGATCACAACCTTCTCTCACAACCGAGAGAATCAACAACCAATATAAACAAGTTTATAATGAAATAAACAATCTTACCACAAAATCCTATACCTTGAGTTTTCTTACCAAATAGGTGCAAGGAGGGATTTGAGGAAGATGAAGTCACCAAGACCTAGCACCAAGGAAATGACCAGCAATATGTGCCTGGGAGTGATTTGGAGACTTGAATCAAGCTAGAGCTTGAAGGGCTCACCAAGAACAAACTTCTCTCAAGATGGATTCTAGATCTAGAAAGTGAGAGAATGGATTTCTTGTGAGGAAGAGAGCTTAGGAAATGAGTGAGAATGGCTATCTCTTTCAATCTCAATGAATCTCTTAATGGCAGCTCTAACCTAGAGAGAAATGACCTAGGTTCGTATTTATAGGGTCCCATAAAAACAAGTTAGGTCAAGTCACAACGGATAGAAATCTGAGGCAACTAGTCGGTCAAAGAACAACCACTGACCGACTAGTTCATCAACTAGTCGGTCAGTCAAACAACAAGGACCGACTAAGTGAAGAACTGAGAAGAGATAGAAATTCAGACCTAGAAATCTAGTCGGTCCAAGAAGACTTTCTGACCGACTAGTTTCACAACTAGTCGGTCAGTCAGTGAACGTAGACCGACTAAGAGGGAAAAACAAATAGTCTGAATACAAATTGACTTAGTCGGTCCAAGAACAAAAGTTGACCGACTAGATTGTCAACTAGTCGGTCACCAAACGTTCTTAGACCGACTAACGGTAAACAGTAGCTTAGGAGAATTTTGGCATGAACAGTAAATCTCAACTAGTCGGTCAAAGAAGCATCACTGACCGACTAGTTCACAAACTAGTCGGTCGGTGAGTCAACGTAGACCGACTAACTGTAAACAGTACTGAACAGGAAAAGATTAACTCACACTAGTCGGTCCAAGAAGCTTTTCTGACCGACTAGATCACCATCTAGTCGGTCAGTACTTCTTCTTGTACCAACTAATATGCACAAACAAGTCCGAATCGAAGCGCGATGCTTCGAGGAAGTTAGAATGAACTTGTACTAAGATCCTAGAGCTACGATATGAGCGTTATGAAGATAGAATCTTAAGATATACTCAAGGCTTAACATTCTATAGATCGAAGATAAAAGACTATAAATAAAACCTTAAAGAATGGTCTTCGAGAGCTTCGATAAATTCTTCATGACTTCCAAAATGATCCAAAGGCTTCAACGAAGCTTTAGGCAATGAATACGAGCGTTGAGAAGTCTTGAGAAGTCGCTTTGATTGTTCTCGTGAATTTGGCGACGATCTCCAATACTGCGCTCACAAATTGTTAGTTCATGAATTATTTATGTTTGCTCATCATCCAAAACCAAATTCGGGGAGTCCAATATTCAACATTCTCCCCCTTTTTGGTGATGACAAACCAACATAAATAATAATAAAAAATAATGATTCAAATGTAAAATACTTACTCCCCCTGCATTGATGACACGTTAATTCCAAAATGAATATATATAAATTGCATCAATCAGACGAGTAAGATATATAATGAGAATCGATTTTTGAAATATCGGATTTTGAAAATCCTTATATATATCTTAACTCCCCCTGAATCTAACACATCAAATTAGATTCTTGGAAATTGAGTTAAATTTTCATTTGACCTATTTATTATCATTATCTCTCCCCCTTTGGCATTATCCCAAAAATGGGGGGCATACAACGACAACAACTAGGAAATGGAAAATCCAACATCGGGAGTCGTAGATAATGACGATGGACCTAATTGACACCAAGGGAAAAGTGATGAAATCAAATCAAGGAGTGCCAAATTGTCCATTATCAAAAAGCGATAATTAAAATCATCAAAAATACCAAATTTTTATTCATTTATTGAATAAAGAAACATACTCTCCAATATTCAATATTCTTGGTTAAATTTGTGCATGGAAAACAATTCTATACAATCATAGAAATATAATCTATTTAACCAAGTTTTTAAGCGACGAGCGACGATTTCACATATCATAGACAATGAATGAGAATTAAATGTGCACGACGAAGTAAAACATAGAGAACATCGATGTATATATATAAAAACATCATGAGTACATCCAAAAAAAATCGACTACATCATATCAAGTGCAACATCTGCACCAACATACAAAAATACATCATACGTCATCGAAATACAACAGAATCATACAAACACCATCATCAACATCAAAAATACATCATATGCACCACCGATATCCAGAAAATCAAAATACATCAAATCCAACACTCAAACTCTATCCCATCCTAACCCAAAACACTCTCAAAAAGGTGTATCATCCAAAGAGCACATGAGAGGCCTCGAAACAGATGATCACGAGGAAGTGGCAGGATCTGCAGTCTCCGGGGGTCTAGTCGAGGGAGTGGACTCAGGCTCTGCAGGGAGTAGAGGCGTGTGAACAGAAGGGATCGTCGGGGCAGGAGTAGAGACATCGACGACAGGCTCAACGGCTGGGGTCTCAACAGGAACAACAGCAGGCAACACTGGAGAAGGGTCGTCAGCAGGAGCAGCAGCAGCATCAGAAGGCTGATCCACTGGTGCAGAAGTCTCAGGAGCACCGGAAGAGGTGCCAGCATCAGGAGCAGAGGTGGTAGCAGCAGCAGCAGCAGTGGCCTCATCGCCACGAGCCAAGGAGGTGACAAGATCATCAATATCCTCATCATCCATCTCCTCATCCTCGGAAACGGAAGGAGGAAGCTCAATGCCCATCAAACGAGCCATACGGCAAACTACCTCCTCGGTACGAGCCAAACGCGACTCATGCCGACGAAGCAACCGAACGACATCATCCAGAGAGGCGGAGGGAGGAGGGACTGAAGCAGCTGAAGGAGGGGCCTGAGATGCAGAAGGTGTCGACCGCTGCACGTGACGGAGTGCCGCAAGAGATTTCTTAACGACCGTCGCGTTCAAAGGAGGACCAAGGGGACGCTCATCATCAGGGGGCAAGGGAACACCGAAACGACGGAAAACCAAGGTCAGGAGACATGGATATGGGATATGCGCAGATTTAGTGGTCTTGCGAATACACTCGAAATAATCCATCTTATCGAGTATAATGCGAGCCCAATTAATCTCGCTACCCATAAACAGAGCGTAAAGCAGTTTCAAAAACGGCTGAGATGGAAGAGATGAAGATCCATACTTGGGAAGAAGGCATGATTTCAAGATCAGGTTAATCACCCAAGCATTCGGCTTGAATGATTTCGAAGGGACTCCTATGAATGCAGGGGGGATAACCTGGAAGATTTTGCCTAGGGTCCACTGATCGAGGGAGGAGATATCATCGACAGAGATGTCAGAAGGGAGGAGGCCACACGACGAGCAACCTATCAACTCCCTGTAATGCCCGTATGTGTAAAATACTGATTGCGTGTGTGCGTATAGTAATTTTGTTGTTTGTAAAGTGATTTCCTACATGTATGGCTCTAAGGTGACTATGATATGCTTTGGATATATGGGTGAATGTGTGTGGCTGGATAGTAAATTGATATTATTGTTAGCGTGCTATTAGTGTTCATTAGCGTGCTTGGCGATTTTAGCTGGTGAGTATGTGTAGTAAAGCGGCATGTTCATGATTATTGGTGATGTTGTGATAGTTATTAATGAATGCCATTGGTATTATTGATGTTTGGTTGTTATTTTTGGTGAAGTTGTTATTATTTTTGGGTATTGATATTTTTATTATTAATGATGTTGATTGATATTATTATTACTATTGTTAAGGCCTTAGTTAATTTGGTAGTTAGAATTGGATTTGGCTTATTGTTAGTTACTGTTGATTGGGCTTCCATAGGTGGGCTATTAGATTTATTTTGCCTCAAATATCAACATGTTGACTTGATTAACTGTTAAGTAGAGGTTGTTTGCTTGCGACTTTGGAGTTGCTGGGAATTGGGCAGAAGTACATGCTTAAAGTGTTGATGATTTCTCCTAATTTAGAATTACGAATGTCCTGGAAATTTTACTGCATAAACTTGGGACTATTATCTCCAACTTTCATGTTGAACACGTTTCCAAATTCAGATTAGAAATTGTGATAGGAATTTCGTGAAATCAGCATGTCTGTTTTTCCTCCGCTTTGACACATGTTACGAGAACGACGATCAGTCCCTCAATTCTTAACTAAATGGTGTGTTCTTGGTCTCGTTGGAAATTTAACTTCAAGCCCTACAACTTTGTAACTTTTCATTTTTCCTGAATCTGTCCGCATTTAGGAGAAATCTGGTCCTCAAGACAGGACATATTCTGTTTTACTTTCCAGCACAGTTTCAGCCCGTATACCCTTCGCCGTAAATTCTGTATTAAATTGAATACTTGGTGAAACATCATGAAAATTGATATGTGAATGCATAACACCTATATCTACAACTCATAAGGGAGTAAATCTTAAGTGTAGTTCAAAAATATTGAGTTAGTTGCCCCTGTTTGGGACTGTCCTACAAATTCCAGGCAAATTCCAGAAATGAATGGCAAACTTGTAATTTCCTTGGTTCCCTGCGTTCTCTCCCCCGTAAATCCCCAACCCAGGCCGAAAACAGAAAAATTTCCCCCCTTGCCGAAATTTGTGACGAAAATGGAGAGAAAATGGGAAGAAGAATGAGAAGAAAGAAGAGGAAGAAGAGAAGAAGGTAATCCCTCAGCCTACCCTCTCCCTCTTCTCCTTCATCTTCACCATTACCCTCACCTCCATGGCCGAAATCCCAACCAGGCCGAAAATTTTGGGACCCCCCTTGCTGCCGAATTTTGGGGAAGAGGGTGGAGAAAATGAAGAAGGAAGGAAGAGGAAAGAGAGAGGAGGGAAACCCTAGCCTTCCCCCCTTCCAACTCTATCAATTTCTTCCTCTTAATCTAAAAACCCCATGGCCAAATCCTTCCCAGCAACCCAAAAATCTGATCTTGGCCGAAATTTTAGCTTACTTGGCCGAACCTCTCTGTTGCAGCCGAAATTAAGGGGAGGAAGATGGAGATTAGGGTTGAAGCTTGGAGATTTGAGGATTCTTGGGATTTCATGAAATTAGAAAAGGATTTCATCCCAATTGGAGGAGGATTTTGGGAATTCGAAATTAGGGTTTGGACTTGGAGCTTGTAGATGGTGGACTCCTCTTGGAATTTGGTGGGGATCTCCTTGATGAGGTAGGAATCCAACCCTACTCATATGTTTCAATTTATTGTATTTTGGCATGCAAGTTCGCAATTTTAGGGTTCTTTGTGAAATTTCTTGACATGATGCTTTGATGTTAAATCCTTATGAAATGTTAAATTCTTCTCAATTTGAATGATTGTCTTCTTATGTGATATTGCCATTAATATGTGAAATTGACCACATTATGAAGCAAATGAATGAATTGTTTTACGCATTATGTGAATTAGCCCTTACCTTGCATATTGTTGATGTCGTTGTTAAATGGCTCTTAAGGTGGGATATTAGTAAATTGTTATTCAAATTAGTTATTATGAGATGTAGGGATGGTGGGAGTTTATTAGGAAACGTCGGAGGTTTACTATGCAATTTACACTCGTTAATAAAAATTCAACACATGGTGTTATTCAATTTGCGCCCATTAATTAGATTCAAATAGTTGCTATCAAATTGCTTTCGTTAATTGTATTGGAAGCCTTTTATATACTCTTCCTTTGTATGAAATGCGAAGTACGTGATGATGGAATGGCGTTGTGCAAATTGGCATAATAAAATAGATGATTGAATTTTTATGACGGTGTTGAAATTATAATGCAAAAATTGCTTTCCTTTATGAAATGGTTCTCATTTTGGTTTCATTGGCTAAATGAAATAGTTCTCATTTGGTTGAATTGATTGAAATTGCTTCCATATCCCTTGTAAGAAAATGTGAAGTATGTTATACTAAATTGAGTTGTGCAATATGACACTGTGAAATCACTTGATGTTATGATTTGATTCTTGTTGTCTTGATGGACTCATTTCAAAAATTATGTGAAATCACCCTCATTTACAATGTTGGAAGTTATATTCTTCATTCCTCCTTGCATGAAGTGTGTGAGATAAGTTGTGAAAATTGGGTGAAGTTGCCTTGAATGCTTGTTTCTAATGCATATAAAATGCTTTCAAATGGAAAAATGAGGTTTATATGAAATGTAAATGAACTGGGAAATTGGTGGTGTGGTGTTGGATACACGTGGAATATGGAATGTGTGACATGGTCACGTTAGGACACGAGGTGGAGTGCACGGGCATGGACAAAGTGCCGCGGTAGGAGGCGGGCGAATACGCCGTTGGCCACCTCTTGATCCATTAGGTGACTCCACGTTGATAACGGAGTAGAATCATTTGCACGTGCACGCCGGCTCATTCACGGGATCCCCATTGCATTGCATTGCATTGCATCGCATTGTTTGTGATTCATATGCATCATGGCATCGTTGAGCATTTGGGTGATTGGTGGTTAGATTTATGTGATTGCTATTTTATGGGAATGAAAGTTGCCATGAACACTTTATATGTTGAAATGGTTGTATGTTGGAAAGTGTGCTATTTGGTGGTGGGAAACCTTAATGACCAAATTTTACGCGTATGAAACATGAAATTATGTGAACAATAAAGTGGGTTGTTGTTATTTGATGACATGCTTATGATAAATGGTGCTCTTGATGCTATTGAATGTCTTCCTTCACTCTTCATGGGTAATTGCGTTCATTTGTAACCCAAGTGCAAGTGGGCACCTTTGTGTCGTTAGTCCTTTTCATTGGTTTAAATTAATGGGAACATGGAAATCCTTAGTGAATTATAGGCAAATTGCCCTCTTTTTCATGCAAATTGTGATCCTTATGAAAGTTGATGCACTTGTTATCGCTTGACTGAATTCGTTAAGTTTTAGTTGGTCATTTCTTCTTGGATCATGTTCGAGTCACTAACTTCATGACAAATTGTGTTAATGAGAGTATAGTTGCGTACTCTCCATTTTACGTGTAAGAATGGTTGCTAATTAAACTTGCCCATGAGTTTGATGGAATATGAGTTTGTTTGGAAATTGTTGGGAAAATTGTGAAGTCGGTGAATAAGACGTTGTAAGTTGCATTTCCTACATCAAAAATCTTGAAGTGGATTATGTTGGTTCTTAATTTTAATGCAAGCCCATTTCTTCAAGGCGCTTCTCTTATGATTCTTGATCATTGTTATATTTTTTATGAATAAAGCAGGTTTCTTTTCACTATTATTTATGTTGTATTTGGAAAAGATTGGAAAATACAAGAGAAACTTTGCCGAAATTTTTAAAAAACAATTCCATGTTTAAAAGAAAACCCATTTGAAAAGTAGATGAAAGAAAATTAGTAAGCCTTCAAGTTCATTATTATTTATGTCGATTATAACTTAATGCAAATTTTCCTAGCACGTATAAAGATCTAATGTTTGGGTAGAACTGGCAAGGTTCCATTGCATAATTAAGCTTACATGTGAATAACGGCTTATGAAACGGATGCATGGTGTAAGCAAGATATAAGGGGATCGAGTATTGTTGCGTTCTTGTACTTGATAAGTCATAGTCACTCCTCTATTTGTAGCATTCACTTTGTTTTGCAGGTTATCCTTGTCGCAGGTACGTGTCTTGTTAACGATACCATTAACCCTTTTATTTCAGTGAATTGGTCATGATGTGCCATGAGGTATTTTTAGTTGTTGCATTAGTGCCTTGCATGCTTTTGCTCCATGTGAGTTGGGTTTGGACATCCTACTGGGTCACGCTGTGACGTGTCCCATTGTTATTTTTCATGTGTTGGATCTTGGAGTCAGAGGCCCACGAGCCCTGTTGGTTGGATTTGAGTGTGGGAGTGAGATTGAGAGAGATTTGAGTGTGATAATGTATTTGGGTGAGTTGGATTATATAATGTATATGAGATTTGTAAATGATGTTGTAATTGAACGGTTCTTATATATGTATACCGGTGTTTTGAGTTGATGGATCTTTTGTATTTCTGTGATGTCTGGAATGCTACAGGTACTATCCCAGCAGTGCGCAGTGGGCCTGCCTGTGTTTTGAATTTTTTTTGCATTTTCTTCGTAACACCCGCCTCTTCGGGAATATCTGTTACGGATTCGTACTTATCAGGGTACCCTGGGGAGGGGGCGTTACACTCCCCCAAGATTTCTGCCGTGAGGACTATAGGAGTCCCCAAAACAGAAGTCTCGATGGAGTGAGACTCACCGTACTGGCCCCGGATACGGTTGGCATAAAATAGCTTGACCAGGCGAGGATATGGTCGGGGGTTCGCCTTAGAGTCATATCTAAGATAGTCCAATAGGCCACTATAGGAGAGAAGATCCGCAAGGCCAAGAAAATCAGAAAACTGAACGTAATGCTCCAACAGCAGTGGGCAGTGCTCTATACGGTTGTATGCTGCGAGACACTGAGGGTCGTCGCGGCACAACGATATATCTACACCGCCGACTGGCATAGGAGCTTTACCCTTAGCCTTACGGTGCTTAGGAGGAGGTGGAGGAGGGGGTGGAGAAGGAGCTTTCTCGGGATGTTCAGGAGAGTATTCCTCATCGGAATCATCCTCGGAATCACTAACTGAACGCTCACCGGGAGGAGAGGGAGCACGAAACTTTTTAGGTTTAGGTTTGGGCTTGGACATTTGGCCGGTAGGTTTAGGCTTGGACGTCCTCTTCCTCTTCAACGGAGTCGAAGACGAAGAGGGGGGTCGAGTGGTCTTGGCCCTACGCTTAGGAGGGGTCGAAGCGGTAGCACCCTCTACGGTCATAGGGGATGCCCCAAAAGATGTAATCGGGATTCTCGTTCGTGCCATGATCGCGGCACAACGAGTACAACCAAGCGACGAGATAGGATCAAACACCCTAAGCTTAAGCCTAAAACTGAAATCAAACAAGCACAAAGAGTGAATTTTCGAAACCCTAGCTCAAACCCTAGAGGATGAAAACAAGATCAAGAACTAACCCTAGGGAAGCAAAACAAGATCTAGGAAGGGGGGATATACCTAGGGGAGTGGTCGACGGCGACGGGCGGCGGAGATGGCTGGAAAAGTGGCCGGAGTCGACGGGAAGATGAAGGGTCTCGAGCGGGTTTAGGGGGTTTTCGAGCTGGAGTTTTGAAGAAGACCGACTAAAAAGCAAAACAACCGGATAGATTGGATATAAGTCGGTCGGGAATGCGAAAAGACGCGATTGCCCTAACGCACTTAGTCGGTCACAGTTCAAGCACTGACCGACTAGATTACGATCTAGTCGGTCGGTCAATGAGCTTAAACCGACTAAGTCGAAACAGAGGCAAACAGAGATTTCTAGGGCTAGAGTTAGTCGGTCGCAGTATAATCACTGACCGACTAGTTTTCAATCTAGTCGGTCGGTAAGAGAACTGAGACCGACTAAAAGAAGTTAAAGATGAAAGAAAGTTAAAGCTTGAACTAGTCGGTCTGAGTTCACTAGCTGACCGACTAGATGAGCATCTAGTCGGTTGGCTGATGAACTGAAACCGACTAGAAGAGTCCAGAAGTTGATAAATGAGTTCTCTTCATAAACCACTTGGATGAAACATCTTAACCCTCTCATTAGTCATCTAATCTACCCCATAAAACATCGAAATCTTAAATACGACATTCAAATAAGAATTCGAGCAAAAAATCAATCATATCACATAAAATCCCCAAAAATTCAATAAATCTAGCATGAACGAAATATTGCGAAATATAATAGCATGCAAGATAATTGAATGAGACATGAATCCTATATCTCGGATTCACCCATAATCCCCAATTCTCGACGCAACCGCACAAAGGAGTCCTCCTTTAGGGGTTTCGTGAAAATATCGGCGATTTGCTTTTGGGTTTCAACGTACACTAAAATGATGTCCTTTTTAGCAACATGATCATCTAAAAAATGGTGTCGGACATCTATGTGTTTAGATCGGGAATGGTGCACCGGATTCTTTGAAAGACAGATAGCACTTTGGTTATCCACCATGATAGGGCTAGTATCACAATGAATACCAAAATCCTTCAGTGTGTGTCTCATCCAAAGAACCTGGGCACAAGCGGCACCGGCGGCAATGTATTCCGCCTCGGTGGTTGAAAGTGATACGGAATTTTGCTTCTTGGAAAACCAAGAGACAAGGGAATTTCCTAGAAAATGGCAAGTGCCACTAGTACTTTTCCTATCGGATTTGCATCCCGCATAATCGGCATCACTATATGAGACTAACTCATACGTGCTAGATTTTGGATAAAGTAATCCAAAATCAAGTGTATAACTTAGATAACGGAAAATACGTTTTACCGCTACTAAGTGAGACTCCTTAGGTTGAGACTGATAACGAGCACATACGCATACGGCAAACATAATATCGGGCCTACTTGCGGTAAGATAAAGTAAACTACCTATCATACCTCGATATAGACGAATGTCTACATCCTTACCGCCCGTATCCTTGTCAAGATGCGTAGTCGTGCTCATTGGAGTCTTTTTCTCGGAAGCACTCTCCATTCCAAATCGCTTAAGCAACTCCACCGTATACTTCGTTTGGTGGATGAAGAGTGCATCGTTCAATTGGCGAATTTGGAGACCTAAGAAATATTTGAGTTCGCCCATGTGGCTCATCTCAAATTGTTCCTTCATAACATTAGAAAACTCTTCGCAAAGAGTGAAGTTAGTAGCACCGAAAATGATATCATCAACATAAATTTGAACTAATAAAATATCATTATTCACATGCTTAACAAAAAGTGTAGAATCGGCTTCGCCCATTTTAAAATTCAAATCCAAAAGAAAATTCTTTAGGCGATCATACCAAGCTCGAGGAGCTTGTCTCAAACCATAAAGAGCTTTCTTTAGTTTAAAAACATGATTTGGAAATTTTTCATTTATGAAGCCCGGAGGTTGAGAAACGTAAACTTGCTCAACGACATCTCCGTTTAAAAATGCACTTTTAACATCCATTTGAAATAATTTAAAATTTTTATGGCATGCATAAGACAATAATAGTCTAATTGATTCTAATCTAGCTACTGGAGCGAAGGATTCTTCGAAATCGATACCTTCCTCTTGACGATAGCCTTGAGCAACTAACCGAGCTTTGTTCCGGACGACAACTTGGTTTTCTTCGGTTTTGTTCTTGAAGATCCACTTTGTCCCTATGACGGTGTGGTTCTTCGATGGCAAAGGAACAAGCTCCCATACCTCATTCCTCTCGAATTGAATGAGTTCCTCCTCCATGGCAAGGATCTAAGCACTATCTTCGCGCGCTTCAACTATATTCTTTGGCTCTATCGATGAGGCAAAGGCACAATTGGCGAAGTGGTGGACTTGCGATCTCGTCTTGACACTATCGTGAATATTTCCAATGACTTGCTCATGGGGATGGTCACGGACGGTATGAAGCCGCTTGGGAATACCTTGATCACTAGGCACATTCTCAACAACTTCATTAGTCGGGTTAGTGTCAATAGAATCAATTAAATCAATAGACTTAGAATTTTCAAACGAATCACATAAAACATCCATAGAATCATCATCATTTGAAATTCTAGAAGTAGTAAAATTCTCATTAAAAGAGACATGAAGTGATTCCTCGATCGTAGAGGATCTTTTGTTGTATATCCGGTAGGCTTTGCTACGTGAGGAATACCCAACAAATATCCCCTCATCCGATCTCGGATCAAACTTGTCCAAATTATCATATGTGTTTTTAATAAAACATTTTGCACCGAAAACACGAAAATGTTTAACTTGAGGCAATCTACCAAACAACAATTCATAGCAAGTTTGTTTTTCATCCATGCTTGTGTCCTTTGGGCTCCAAATAGTGAAAATCTTAAGAGCCCTCATCCTATTGGGTGCATGCATGCGTTGTTGGTTTCTACGTGATGCATGTCGTGGATAGGCATACGGAACATGATGGAATGGTGCACGACGAGAATTATTCATATGATGAGGTGGGTGAACATATGCATGTGTGGGAACACGTGCGTGAGGGTGTCTCACATGGTGTGCACGTGCCCGAGAATGTGTTGCATAAAAATCATCATATGTGTGAGACGGTGGAGTAGGACGTGTGTTCCTACGTGGCATGGTATTGGTGTATATATAAGCATGCCCCTTCTTTGGAGGTCCACCCAAAGTGGGTTTCTTTCCGAAAGAGGGTGTGGACGAGGTGGAAGCACCATTGGTAGATGAACTATCAATAGAGTGTTTGCTACCACTCGTAGAGTCACCGGAAGTTAGCCTAACAAAAGTAGTGGTCGCTTTGGATGGACATCCCATCGTATACCCCAAACCAATGTGGTGATTGGCCGGAAGTAAGTCACTTAGGATTTTATCCAAATGGTCCTTACCCTTATTGAATTTATTAATTCGGCCTAATGTGTTCTCATATTTCTCTTTGAGAGAACACATAGAAGTATCCATGTTGGATACTTGCGATATGAGCACATAAACACGAGATTTAAGATTCTCGTTCTCAATACTCAAAGTCGAGTTTTGAGAAGTTAAATCCGCTATCCTATGTTCTTCCGGATCATCAATGCTATTATGTTCAAGTTTAGATTTGAGATTAACAATCTCATTTCTTAACTCTTCAACAACGGTGTCATTGTTGGTGATGATAGTCTTTGGCGAAGTTTGAATGCTAGCTAGTTCATCTTTTACTTTAGTATATCTATTTACTAACTTAGTGTATTTAGACCATAAATGAGAGTTAGCATCCCTAATATCATCCATAGTTACCTCATCGCCTTCGTCGTCGCTATCATCGGAGGAGGAAGATCCTTGATCATACTACTCTCTTGCCATGAAGCACATGTGCGCTTGCTCCACTTTCTCATCGTCCGACTCTCCGCTTGAGGAATCCTCGGAGTCGGTGAATGTTGCTCCGACAAGTCCCTTTTTGTACCCCTTTTTGTACTTCTTCGACTTGTCGAACTTCGGCGCCTTCCACTTCTCCTTTTGCTTGTTTTGAGGACAATCCGCTTTGATGTGTCCTGGCTTATTGCATTTAAAGCACAAAGGTGGAGAGACGTTAGTAGAAGTAAATTTAGATTTTTTTTGAAGTTACCCTTTCGGAAGAAGCGATTGAACTTCTTTGCCATGAGTGCAATGGATTCAATGTCCATTTCTTCTTCCGAGTCCTCATCATCGGTATAGGTGGATGAAGCCGCCTTGAATGCAATTGCCTTTTTCTTAGGCACGTCTTAGTTCAAATAGGACTTCATCTTTTCTTGTAACTTCACCTTGCTATCTTTGCGTACCTCGTATGACATCAAAGTACCCATCAATTGAACTACGGTATACTTATTCATGTCATTACCTTCCTCGATGGCGAAGGTACGTTTCTCCCAAGAAGAAGGAAGTCCTTCGATAAGCTTCGAGCACTTCTCCTTTTGGGTGTAGGATTTGCCGAGAGCCTCTAACTCGTTTATTATGTCAACGAAGCGAGCGTAATATTCCTTCATCTTCTCGCCCTGTTGCATATGAAACATTTCGTAATCTTTGTTTACAACTACGAGTTTAGAGTCTCTTACCCTACTCGTCCCTTCATGTAGAATGAGGAGGGAGTTCTAAATTTGATATGCACTCTTACATGTGCATATCTTATTGAAGTCCTCGGGCTCCAATGCGCATTGCAAGGCGTTCATTGCCTTGGCATTGCTTACCTCCGCGGCGACCTCCGCGGTAGTCCATTTCTCAAAGTCTTCTTCTTCGGGCTCGATGTATTCCTTCATTGTGGTCCTCCATAGAGATGCACTCCGGAGGAAGGTTTCCATCCGGCATTTCCAGTACCCGTAGTTGGTACCGTTGAAGAATGGAGGCCTCGTAGAGGAATGTCCTTCCATCACCGAAGACGCTCCTTCACGGTTCTTGAAGGTGCCATAGTCGGAAGGTGGACGCACGGTCTTGTTGTCGTTGGTAGACATAGCTAAGTATCTGGCTCTGATACCAAATGTAATGCCCTACAAGCTACTGCACAAGTACTAGAGGGGGGGTGGGGTGGGTGAATAGTACTATAAAAATAACAAGGAGTATAATTCCAAATTATAGTGCAAACAACTACCAAATCAATTTGCGGAAGCTTAAATTGAATGACAACAACGAAATTAACAATGCTAACAAATGATGTTACTAGGTTCGGATCCACCCAAGTCTCTCCGACTTGTTCCCGGTGATCCTACGTCCCAACCACCCGGATCCCCTCCGGATACTTAGGTTAGAAACACTAACCCAAGATTTCCACTATGATATCTTGTGAAAAACCTTCACAAGATCAAATCATACATGCAATGGCAAAAGTGAATCCCACAACCCGGGATCACAACCTTCTCTCACAACCGAGAGAATCAACAACCAATATAAACAAGTTTATAATGAAATAAACAATCTTACCACAAAATCCTATACCTTGAGTTTTCTTACCAAATAGGTGCAAGGAGGGATTTGAGGAAGATGAAGTCACCAAGACCTAGCACCAAGGAAATGACCAGCAATAGGTGCCTAGGAGTGATTTGGAGACTTGAATCAAGCTAGAGCTTGAAGGGCTCACCAAGAACAAACTTCTCTCAAGATGGATTCTAGATCTAGAAAGTGAGAGAATGGATTTCTTGTGAGGAAGAGAGCTTAGGAAATGAGTGAGAATGGCTATCTCTTTCAATCTCAATGAATCTCTTAATGACAACTCTAACCTAGAGAGAAATGACCTAGGTTCGTATTTATAGGGTCCCATAAAAACAAGTTAGGTCAAGTCACAACGGATAGAAATCTGAGGCAACTAGTCGGTCAAAGAACAACCACTGACCGACTAGTTCATCAACTAGTCGGTCAGTCAAACAACAAGGACCGACTAAGTGAAGAACTGAGAAGAGATAGAAATTCAGACCTAGAAATCTAGTCGGTCCAAGAAGACTTTCTGACCGACTAGTTTCACAACTAGTCGGTCAGTCAGTGAACGTAGACCGACTAAGAGGCAAAAACAAATAGTCTGAATACAAATTGACTTAGTCGGTCCAAGAACAAAAGTTGACCGACTAGATTGTCAACTAGTAGGTCACCAAACGTTCTTAGACCGACTAACGGTAAACAGTAGCTTAGGAGAATTTTGGCATGAACAGTAAATCTCAACTAGTCGGTCAAAGAAGCATCACTAATCGACTAGTTCACAAACTAGTCGGTCGGTGAGTCAACGTAGACCGACTAACTGTAAACAGTACTGAACAGGAAAAGATTAACTCACACTAGTCGGTCCAAGAAGCTTTTCTGACCGACTAGATCACCATCTAGTCGGTCAGTACTTCTTCTTGTACCAACTAATATGCACAAACAAGTCCGAATCGAAGCGCGATGCTTCGAGGAATTTAGAATGAACTTGTACTAAGATCCTAGAGCTACGATATGAGCGTTATGAAGATAGAATCGTAAGATATACTCAAGGCTTAACATTCTATAGATCGAAGCTAAAAGACTATAAATAAAACCTTAAAGAATGGTCTTCGAGAGCTTCGATAAATTCTTCATGACTTCCAAAACGATCCAAAGGCTTCAATGAAGCTTTAGGCAATGAATACGAGCGTTGAGAAGTCTTGAGATGTCACTTTGATTGTTCTCGTGAATTTGGCGACGATCTCCAATACTGCGCTCACAAATTGTTAGTTCATGAATTATTTATGTTTGCTCATCATCCAAAACCAAATCCGGGGAGTCCAATATTCAACACCATTGATAGGAAACTCACTCATTTGATGGAGCGATCCAAGTTATACATTTTTCTACGAATGTTGCTTGATGCGCGTTACACGGAACAAAAAAAAATAAATGGTGAATATACTAAGCAACTTCAATACACATATCCTGAATGATTGTTTTGATAGGCCAATTCCTTGGAAACAAGAAAACTAGAGAAAACGACGTGTTATACTTTCGCTTGCGCAAAACGATGCTTGCATGTTATTTATTCATACTAAATTAGAGAAAATATCATATGATTGATTTTGTTCATGGATGTGTATATTGATGGTTAAGACCATGTTGGAATGCGTATTATTGAGCCATGCCATAAGCGATTGATAGAATTTATTGTTTTATTAATCATCTGTATTAATCGCTCTTTTTGCTAGAGACTAGCAAATCGTTAGTTGGGGGGTGTGATTCGGGTTCAATATTACATATTTAACCCTCCATTTAGCCCTATTTTGTGCTCACATGATGCTAAATTTATCTCTAATACATTCCTATTTTATACATCATCATTTATTAGAGAAAACACCTTATTTGAACACAAAACAGCTATTAATGAAGTATTTCTGCACTTTTTATATTTTTTCTAGCACCGTCTCGATCTCACGATTCCAACGACTATTTATTTGTATTTTTCTGAGATCTATACTAATTACTATGAATTTTTGAATGCAGAATACCAATAAAATGAATAAATACAAGCGCACGAATCTTGGCGCGCCACGTGGCAGCATCATATCGCTTCCCGCCTTCATCCTACGGCCCAGACGAAACGGCGACGCGGCGTAATGTGCAACGTTTGATTTCGATCGAACGGACGCGAAAGATGAGATCTGATCGACGAGCGGGCGACGTCAGGATCGTTCGATCGCGATCGAACGGCGGAGCGCAACCCAGACAAACGAAGTAGCGGCGGGCGACGTGGCCTCTTCTCGAAGGTTGGATTTTGATCCAACGGGTTAAATCTAGGCAAATCGCAGCGAGGCGGGCGAGATTCGAATGGACACGCGGCGATGATCGACCGAGTCCCCGCTCTATCCAACGGACGACATCGACTCCGCTCGAACGAAGCAGCAGCAGAGTTAGGGGCGACGTGGCACAATATGAAGCGTACGATCCAGCATCCAATGGCCAGGAATCAATCCAATTCGAAATCGGAGTTGATATCGGATGCGGGCTTTGCGTGAACTTTAAAGCGCCACGCGGCGCCATCTTGTTCAATCCCGCTCGCGATGGACGGTTGAGAATTGCTTCGATCGTGGATGCGGGTTAAGAAGCTATTTGGTGCGGGTTTAGACCCGTTAGCACTCCCCAAACCCGCAATGCCTCTATTTAAGGTATTCTAGGGTTTTTGAGCGTATACAAGCAGATTGGGGCGTATTTTGGGCGTATTGGAGGCTCTAGGAGCCGTATTTCCCCCTTGAAAAATCCTGTAAAATTCCAGAGGCTTATTTTATTATTTCCAGAGAGTTTGAAGTCGAAACTTGGAGATTTGGTGATATTTTCTTTGACTCAAACCCTGTATTTTGGTGTTTTCTAGCGTATTTTGCTATAAACTTGATGTATTTTGCTATGGAAGTTGTTTCTTATTGCATGATGGGTAGCTAGAACTTATTTGTGCATGATATGGAGTAGTTAGGAGATGTGATTTGTGTTAGTTTGGTTGTATTCCTTGTGCTAAATCGTTAAACGTCGTTAAAATTGTAATCTTTGTTCATAAATCGACTTTTTCATATTCCAAAAGAATTGATTTAGTTGAAGATCGCCCCAAAAGGGTGAGTTTTGATCTCCCCAAAAGGGAGTTTCATACCGTAGTTTTGATCTCTCCAAAAGAGAGTTTCATATCGTATTATAACTTTAGCGACGATCTTATTGAATATTTTGCTTGAACCCCCAAAAGGGCATCTTCCGATGAATTGCTCCCAAAAGGAGAATTCATTGAGTTATATTGGGTATTTTCTGGTGAATTGCTCCCAAAAGGAGAATTCATTGCGTTATACTTATCAACCAAATTGATACGAATCATTGATTCTAACGAACCCATACAATGTGCATACTTTTTATAGATATTTTCATACACGAATTTCTTTGTTCGCACATCACCATCACGCTCTTTCACATCATCGCCATCATTGTTGAAGTGGTTAGTTTCTTTTCGTAGGATTTCTATTTGATTTGAATTGTGGTTGCAACAGATTTCTTCCCGTGGATTCGACATCTGGACTCCCAGATTTTACTACTTGTACGGACTCTTGCGCTTGAGAGAAGCACCTTTTCGGAGCCCACCACCTATTTCAACGATCCTCAAACCAGTAAGTCACCCTAATTCTCGCTTTAGAAGTTAAGCAAGTGTAATAGTATGAACTTAGGATACCACATAGAGCCTCAGAACGGCTATTGACTTGAACAAATGACTAACGACCTAATCTAATAGGAAACTAAACTTATAATCTCAGAACAACTATTAACTTTAGCATACGACGTTGCCAACTTTCAACTTAGGTGGTGTAACACACGACCATCTACTTGGGTAAATTGTGTACTAATGAAAATACCACATGTTCAAAGCATGTGATCAACATCATAGTTGTTGGACTTGTCTTTATCCTCAAATTTCTTAGCATCCGCTTTGCTTTGGCCCAGTCGATTTGAAAAGGGTTCTCAACTTTCTGGTTTTCAATAAGAAAGTCGATCGGTGGTCTTGGTTTAACTATCATGATAAATAGCGAACCACTCTACTGTTTGTTAATATAATCAATGGAGCAGATGTGATAATCGCTATTCTTAACATTGGTATCACCCGGTGTGTAGGATCGCTTGTGCCAAAGTTTGGATCACCCTGCTTGCGGGGATAGTGACCTGCTTGGCCAAACCTGACTACCAGTGTATGCATGGATCAATGTTAGAATCCTAATTATCAGCAATTGGAAACATTGATTATATATACTTTAAGTAAGTCACTTCGACCTTTCATCGCACGTAAACTCATGTTCACCATGATAACTCTCTACCACCCTCGTCTACTATGTCCTGATGCTTGTCACTTGAAAACTTTGCATAAAACATTGATATACTTGTGCATGATTTCTCACGTTGAAACAATCACATCACCTGCTAAATGCCATCTATGACTCAGTGAATGCAAATGAATTATCGTATGGAATATCAAGTGGAATTTCTTGTGGAACATCAAGTAAGAAACATACACGTAGAACACTTGACACTTCACTGGGTTTGGGGTAACTCATAGTTTGAGAGTGTGTGGGAGTGTCTAGAGTTCATCTTCCCGTACCGCTACCTGTGTTTCGGCATCCTGTCCCGCTGCCTTTGTCGGCAAATACATGTACCGCTGCTTGTGTTCCGACATCGTTGGGTAAGCGCACCCAGGTAAGAGATGAACTCAATGGTTGCATATCATACTCTCCTACTTGTGTTACGTAGTTTTAGTGTAGTTACTGCTTGCACAGTCACCTTTACTTTATGCATTGCTTGAACGTTACTTACCACACTTGTGTAGCCACTCGTACTTTACTTATCGCTCTTGTATGCATGACTGCATTTACTTTGCTTATTGCACTTGTCTATAGATACTTCTTTAGCATGTTTCCTTACTTAGCCTGCTTTATACTTGAGCATTGCTTTTATTTCTATTTTTAGAATTGTTGTGACTTACCTACGGTTCCATTTTCGTGGTACCGTAGACGAAGCACATGTTGATATAGATGTTCTTGAGTATGAGGAGCCAAAGTTCGACCCTAAGACCGCAGCTTTTATAGTTATATTCAAATATGTATTTCTTTTCTTTCACATATCATTCCTATATAATATGGATTGTAATAAAATGGACACTATTTGAGTATGTTTGTATATCTACGCATCATGGCTATATTGAATTCACTGGTGATCTGCAGACCGGCAAATGTAAATCAAATAAGTAATTGCCCCCCTGAGAGCGGGTTGTTACAAAGGTACAGCCTATAGCGCATGAATATTTTCGCTGAAAAAGGGGAATAAACAATTAAGATGAGCTTGACTCACCTATATATTTGATGCATCAAACTCCCTAGTTATAAATTACGCGTACCTTACGTTTTGGCAAATGATATTTTGGATATGCTGCTATTGGAAGTTGTGACAACATACCTCTATGTATATTTTGATGAAGATAAATTCCACATTTCCTTAAATGCCTGAATAGACTTTGGGACGTTTATTAAAGATTTAATAAAATGAAATAGTGTACAACTATGTGAATCACTTGACAAATCAATGATTCCTTCTAAGGGTTGTCTTTGCATCTTTATATAGAGGAAAGAACATATTTTGAGACCATAGTTGTAAACAACTTAATTCTCATCGGATCTCCTAAAGAAAAAACCGAAATATCTATTCACGCCTGACTATCAAACATGATATGAAAGGCCTGTGCAAAATAAAAATAGGTCATGGCTCACAGATTTATCTAAATAGATAAAATCTTGTTATGTTAAACTTCATACACCTAGAGTGTTTTGAAGAAATTACAATAAGGATCAAAGTCATCCATTAAGTACACATATGGGAGTACGCTACGTGGATGTACATACAGACCTTTTCCGTCAGCTGGAAGAGTGTGAGGATATACTTGGTCATGAAGTCCTTTATCTAAGTGCAATCTGAGCACTTCTGGCTAACTGCACATGTCCCGATATAACAATTGCAGTAAATTCACTAAACAGATACAATGTTGCACCTAAAAAGTGCCACTGGACCGAAATTAAGCATCTTCTGCACGTCCTCCAACGGTCGATGGATTTGGATTTACATTATAAAGAATTATCCTTCATGCTTATGTAGATGCATGTTACATGTCTGACCCCATATAATGAGAAGTCACAAACTGGGTACCTGCGGTGGGACGGCCATCTATTATAGAACTGCGAAGCAAACTATGAAGGAAATATCATCCTATCATTCAGAGATTCTCACCATTCCAGAAATAAACCAAGGGTGTGTTCGGGTGCGCCTGGTGGTACATCATCTCCCAGTGATAACTAGGCCAGATGCTAGTGATTTGGGACTGACCACATAGTCTGAAGACCATACCACATGCTTACCCCAACTTTGAGGAGACCACATCAAAGGCAACATAATAAAGCATACCTCTCCAGAGTTTTTGGATTCAGCAGCTGCTTAATGATGGTGATATTTGTAATTTTTGTATACTTTCAGAATGTTGTAAATAGGAGTGATGAAAAATGCCTAAGAGATCTGAAACCCTAAGGGCTTGTACAGATCAGGGGGAGTTAAAAGGGAATTTGTACTCTTTTTCCCTAGTTATGGTTTTTTCCATAGGGTTTTCCATAGCCAAAGGTTTTAACGAGGCAAATCCTATTAACTCAGGATCCTGAAGTATCCACCCCTTGTGATACTTATATGACGATCAGAATCCTGAAGTACTCATGAGCAGAGTTCACACTTATGGTTGGATAAGGGGGCGTGTTGTAAATAGATAAAGAGGTGTGAGATGATAAGATTGTATCTTATCAAAAGATTATATCCTATCCATATATGAACTCTCATATCCCCTATAAATAAAGGTACGGGTCTTTACCAGAAGATGGTGTTCACATCAGTAACAAGTTTTTATTAACTTATTTGCAAAATTGATAATGGAACATCCCGAAACATCTTTGGAGACAAATATTTTGAAACAGTAAATTTGTCCTTCTATTTTAATTAAGCTAATTTTTGATTTAAAAAAAACTGTGTCGTTATGGTTTACCGTTTTCTCAATGTAATATTCTGACCGTTTGCCTTGAAATTTTTCTTTCTCAAACCAATACTTTAAATCGTTGCAGGATATGGGTAGTTTTCGGAAATGTTATCCAAAGATTGATGTGTAACTTATAAACCGTTGGAGGAAGTAACTTTAGTATGTTTAGAAAGATCGAGATGGTTTTCTGCCAACGAAATTCATAGTAGTAATCTGGGAAATTTAAGGTTTACGTTAGTTTTTTGTTATATAATTTTTGGGAAAACGGTGAAAGCTAGGTTTTTGATGGGATAAGTAGGAATTTGTGATGGCAGTCAGTAAGTTTGTTAATTTGGGTCGGAATTAATTTGATCAGCTGAGGATTTCTAAGAGTAGCTGTAGGTTATATGCCCACACGTGAATCAATTATAAAAGGATTTGATGATTGGGTTTTCTAATCATAGTAGGTTTTGGGCGTAGCAAAGCTTATATATATATAATATGATTGGTTATCAATCTGAGATCAAGATCAGAGAGCTGCGTAGTCTTTTGACCCGCAGCGAACTTTCATACGAGTTTGCCGCCATCGGAATCTCTCTCCTAGGGTTTCGTACAGCAATGAAGAGAAGCATGAAGATGGGCTGCTTCCGGCTCCTCTTCGCCGCCTTGGTCGTGGTGGTCGTGATCGGCGAGGCTTACGTGTTAACGCCGCATCTCGAAGCTCTGCTATTCAAACCGAACAATTTGGCCCTCCACCCTGGCTTCGTCTCGGCATGCTCGTCCATGATGCGTTTGGTTGCCAGCTACTTGGCCCTGGTCGGAATCCTCGTGTTTTTCTGCTGGTCATGTTGCTGCGTGAAGCCTCGATACCGTGACGACGGCAGCTTGGTCACGGCGAAACCTGCAGATGATCTTGTGTGACTGCATGACACACGTGTTAGTTGCCTGGCATATTTGTTTATATCGCAATATGTATATTTCAGCAGGGATCTATTATTTGAACCAAAGAGTAGCGGTGTATCTTTGTTGATCGGATCTTTAACTAGCCTTTGTTGATGCCCACCTTGTTGATATGGTCGATTCAGAATGGGCAACGTCATCGTCATCGTATGTATAGAAAAGGGATATCGCATCTGTCATATGATAAACATTATTCTACGTGCATATATGTTTGCACTTTGCATATATGCATATAGGGACACAGAGAGAGAGAGAGAGAGAGAGAGAGAGAGAGAGAGAGAGAGAGAGAGAGGAGATGCACCAATAACTATAGTTTGACAGGTCTTTTGTCCGTGTTACAGTTGGTTCAACCATTGATACAAGGTGGTTTAGGCTGCCTGGCCTTGTATTGCATGTCATTCTGTTGCAGGTCAAGCGCCTCGTCCAAGCATCATGTCCAAACTCCGTGTCCAAGCGTCGTGTCTCCAAGCGTCGTGTCTGAATCAACATCTTCGATTGAAACTCAGAGCCATGTCTTCAAAGTCTAGGCTCGAGTACCTGAACCTTAAATCTTAAATCTACATGAAGATTCATCTGTCACCGTTACATGAGGATCCAACACTAATCTAATTCTGTGTGACCCTTGATTTGGACTTAATTTGATGTGATTAGTGATAATGTAAGGCGGTCTGCACGCTTAATATGAGAACGCCCAAGGGCCCTCTTCGCAAGCGGCCCAAACGGGCCTGGCCCACTCAAGACGAGTATCGATTCTTATGGGGCTTCTCCGAGTTCGACTCGTCAACGTTCTTGGTTGTCATGGCATGAAGAGGTCACGTGACCTCTGATACATGGTCCATAATCCATATAGGTTTCACAGCCCACTACGACATCCTAGCTCATTTGCAACGCGTCAGTGTCAACAAGCATTAACATGGGATGGTTTAGATTGCCTTGTCCATAGCATATCGTATGCGATACCCGTATTTGTATCCTTTGCAACCTACAGTATATACCAAAGCAATACATGCCCACAAGTGATTACATCTACACTCCCGACACTGCTCACCATGAGCCTCCGCACAAGCAGTCTCCTCCCTGAAATTCATGAAACCCGGATGCATCCCTCACCGAGATCTTCCTCCCCGTCACAGACGAAACAAGCTTCAGAAATTCATGGCAGTCGCCGCACATCCGAACGTTCTTCACAACCCTCACCGCCTCCCCCCGCCTCCCCACGAGAAGCCCGTAGGCCGCCGCGAGCTTCGCGCTGTGATACAACAAGAAGTGCCTCTTCTGGTGCTCCTCCGCCTCCTGCAGCACGAAGCTCGTGTCGGGCTCATACCCGGCCTTCATGCACTCCATGATCAGCACCTCCAGCCCCCCGTAAATGTCCTTCCACTGGGGGTGCGCTCGGTCTCTCCCGTAGAACGTATGCACCGCGTTCCGATGAACGACCCAACTTCTCGCCGGATTCTTCTTCATCCCCTTCCCCCTCATCTCCCTCCTGGCTTTGTCCGAGCAGTGCCACCGGCCAGAGGCCGAGTACAGGTTCGCTACAAGGGTGTAGGCGGATGGATCCTTCGGCTCCAGCGCTAGAAGCCTCTGCACTGCACGCCTTCCTAGGCCAAAGTTTGAATGCAGCCTGCAATTGCCGAGCAGCGCTCGCCAGACCAATGCGTCGGGCTCGAAGGGCATGGACTCTATGAGCTCCTCGGCGTCCTCAAAGTGGCCCCAATAGGCCAGGACATCGACCATGGCGGCATAGTGCTCTGAAGCCGGCTTGATGCTGTAAGAGTCCGCCATCAAGAAGAACATCTTTCTGCAGGCATCGACGGAGTTTGATCCTGTAAATTTGCAGGCCGAGACGACCAGAAGAAAGGTGATGTGGTCCGGTCTCAGGCCCCGTCCCTCCATCTCCGACCACACGCTCAGGGCATCGTCCCCCTTCCGGTGGAGAAGGTAGGAGTTGATCAACGCATTCCACGACACCAAATCATATCGAGGCATTTGATCGAAGAAACCAACGGCATCCTCCAAGCCGCCGCATTTGGAGTACATGCTGACTATAGCATTGCCCACTCCAATGTCAGCGACAAGCTCGGACTTGTGGGCAAAGCCATGGATCTGCTCTCCCATCTCGGCAAACCCCAGAGTGCCGCAAACACCAAGGACGGTAGCCAATGTGACCTCGTCGATGACTTCCAGCAGGTCGTCTCGCTTCAACCCCGAGCGGAAAAGGGAGAGGGCCTCTTCCGGCTGCCCATTCCGAGCACGAGCAACGATCAGGGAGTTCCATGTGATCGGAAACCCCCCTCGCTGTATTTTCCGGTCATAGATCTCCTCTGCATCTTCCATTCGATCGCACTTGGCGCACATATCCAACAAGGCTGCTTCGACCCAAGCATTCGATCCGAACCCCATTTTGATCACGAACCCATGAATCTGCTCGCTCGTCTTCCTGTCCCCAACCATGGCACACGCGTTGGCCGCGCTCGCGAGAGTGAACACCGACACCTCCACGCCATCACTCAGAATCTGCCGAAACAACTCCAGCCCTCTCGACCCATCGCCATTCTTGCAGAATCCAGACAGAAGAGCGTTGTAGGACACGACGTTTCTTTCGGGCATCTGAATGAAGATCTTCACAGCCGACTCCACGAAGCCAAACTCCATGAATCCATTAAGCATCCCGGTCCACGAGATCACATCCTTGACCGGCATTCTCTCGAACACGCCCGCAACATCTTCCACGCCCCCAAACTCGGTGTAGAACCTTACGAGGGCGTTGCCAACGCTCAGATCCAAGTCCAACCCAAGCTTGAGCGCATGTGCATGGACCGCTTCCCCTTCTTCCACGAAAAACCCTTCGCTCGCCGCAGTCAGGAGGGCCGACATAGAGAACCGGTCCCCAAGCTTCCCCTCCCTTTTCATCCCCCGAAACAACTCGAAAGCATCGCTATACCTACAATCCTTAACCATGGCCGAAATGACGGCGTTCCACGAAGACACGTCTCGTTCATGCATTTCGCCAAACACCTGAACAGCATCGTCGAAACACCCACAGCTCACATACATCCCGATCATAGCATTGGCAACATAGACGGAAGAACAATGCCGGGTCTTCACGGCAAACGCATGAACCTGAGAAGCCAGCTCAAGATTCGACCGACGGATACAATTCGTTAGCATAGCGACGAAGCCAAACTCGTTTGGGTCGATACCCATCCGCCGCATTCGGTCAAAAAGGCGGCAGCATTCAATTTCCTGACCGGTCTTGGCGTAGGCGGAGATGAGGGAGGAGAAGGAGGCGACGTCGGGGGCCGGCATTTCATCGAAGACGTTGCGGGCGTCGGGGAGGCGGCCGAGGCCGAGGTACATCGAGATGACGAGGTTGAGGAGGCGAGTGCAGTCGTCGTAGGGTCGGGATTTGGCGATGACCGAGTGAACGGATCGGCCGAGGTTGAGGTCGTGGTTTCCGATCGAGAGGCGGAGGAGGCGAGCGAGACGGCGAGGCGAGGAGAAGGAGAGGAGAGATGGAGAGAGCGGAGGAGGGGGAGTGAGGGTTGGGTTTGGGGAGGGACGAGGGGTGGTGGTGATGGTGGCGGCCATTCATTAGGATGGGCTTGGATTGGGGTTTTGGGGTTTGGATTCTTTTCAAGGATAGAAATCATATGGAAGGGCAAGGGAAGAAACGGGGGAAGAGAGAGAGGGGCTGGAGGAAGTATGTGGTGATGGGGTCAAAACTTCCTACCAAGAAGTGAGAAGCGTTGGAGGGTGAAAAGGGGAAAATCAGCGTTTTTATTGTAAAAAACTTTTTGGGAGGGCAGAGCGCAAAATCCCTAACGAGAAACTTGTAATTCATGGAAATATGAGGGTGAAATGTGAAAAAGCATGAACTAAATTGTATAAAAATCTTTGGGGACAAAGTGCAACATCTGCAATGGCAATGACAAGCTTGCCATTCAATGGAATGTGTGTGGCATTTAACCAAACTTCCCAAAGCAAACCCAGACCCCTCCCCCCACCTAAATAGTCCACATCATTAGGAGGTGGCAAAGTCTAATCCAATTTCTTTGTCCTATTAGGTTTGTCCTATTAGGACAAATGCCCTCATTTGTAAGATAGACTATTCATGAATCTTGCCCTCGGACAAGATTAATTTAAAATCTTTGTTTCCCCAAGAAATATTTCCCCCTCCAAAATTTTGGGACATATAATATTCCACTTTGTTATGAATCAATTAACTGGGGGAGGAGCCCCCGGCGCTTTATTTATAGGCAAGAGGTGAGAATACAAACATGTGCTACATTGATATGGACCTATCTCTAAGATAGCCCAAAATCTTAACCAACTCCGGTATTTAACCGTTCACAACACTCCCCCTTATCCAGCCATAGGAGTGTACTCTGCTGTAAATACTTCGGGATTCTGAGCAGTGGTGGATACTTCAGGATCCTGAGTTGGTGAGATTTGCCTCGTTAAAAACATTTAGCTATGGAAAACCCTATGGGAAAAACCATAGTTAAGGGAAAAAAGTACAAACTCTCCCTAACTCCCTCTGATCTGTACAAGCCCTCAAGCTTTCAGATCTCTTAGCGTCACATTCCAATAGTATGTACAAACTTCCTAAAAGTGGCAGTAGGAAGGGCTTTAGTGAACAAGTCTGCCAAATTGTCACATGATTGCACTTGTCTGATGTCGATCTTGTCATCTCTCTGTAGCTCGTGCGTCCAGAAGAACTTTGGTGAAATGTGCTTTGTTCGGTCGCCTTTGATGAAGCCACCTCGTAGCTGAGCTATGCAAGCAGCATTGTCCTCGAACATTGTAGTATGTTCGAGATCTCCAGTCTTCAGTCCGGTAGTAGACATGAAGTGATGGACAACTGAGCGTAACCATACGCATTCCCTGCTTGCTCCATGGATGGCAATGATCTCTGAGTGATTGGATGACGTCGCCGTCAAGGTTTGCTTGATGGATCTCCAGGAAATGGTTGTCCCTCCATAGGTAGACACATACCCAGTCTGTGACTTCGCGTTGTGGGGATCAGGCAAATAACCTGCATCAGCATAACCAGCAAGCGTAGAGGATATTCCATTTTTGTAGAAGAGTCCCAAATCTGTAGACCCTTGGAGGTAGACAGAAAGTGCTTAACCCCGGTCCAGTGGCGCTGTGTGGGCGCTGCACTGTATCTGGCTAGCAAGTTTACTGCGAACGCTATGTCAGGACGCATGCAGTTTGCCAGATATAAGAGTGCTCCGATGGCACTTAGATAAGGGACTTCTGGACCAAGTATATCCTCCCCCTCTTCTAGCGGCCGGAAGGGGTCTTTATGTGCATCCAGAGATCGTACCACCATAGGTGTACTAAGTGGATGACATTGGTCCATATGCAATCTTTGCAACATTTTCTTTGTATATATGGTTTGATGTAATAGGATTCCATCTTTTAGATGTTTAATCTGTAAGCCAAGGCAGAATTTCATTTTGCCTAGGTCTTTCATTTCAAATTCTTTTGTTAGGCTTACAGATATCTCAGCGATCTCTTCAGGAGATCCAGTGAGATTCAGATCGTCTACGTAGACATCAATTATTATGAATCCTTTTCCCTTTGTTCTTATGAAGATGCAAGGGCAGATTTCAATGTTATTGAATCCTTTTTTAACAAGGAATTCGCTGAGTCTGTTATACCACATCCTTCCTGATTGTTTGAGACCATACAGTGATCTTTGCAGGTTAAAAGAGTAGACGTCCCGAGGTCTATCTTTATTTCAGCAGGCATTGAGAAGCCATCAGGAAGTTTCATGTATATCTCTTTGTCGAGATTACCGTATAGATATGCAGTCACAACATCCATTAGCTGCATATCTAGGCCTTCCTTTGCTGTTAATCTTATCAGGAATCTAAAGGTGATCGCATCCATGACATGGGAGTTTGTTTCGTCATAGTCAATACCCTGTCTTTGGGAAAATCTTTGTGCTACAAGTCTAGCTTTGTAGCGTGCGATCTCATTATTTTCATTTCTTTTTCTTACGAATACCCATTTGTATCCCACAGGTTTGACACTAGTAGGTGTCTGGACTATTTGCCCAAAGACTTAGCGTTGCTGAAGCGAGTCCAGCTCGGCTTCTATTGCCTGATTCCACTTTGGCCAGTCATTTCTACGTTTGCATTCAGCAACGGAATGTGGATCATGATCATCGTCGCTTCCGGTGACGTGAATAGCAATGTGAAACGCGAAATCATCGTCGACGACTGTACTCTTTCTGTCCAATACCTCCCCTGTACGTACATAATTTAATGATATTTCAGTTTCTCCCGGCAGTTCCTCTGCAGTGGATTCCGGGAGGGGAGAGGGTATGAACACGAGCTCGTTTCTCTGTGGGGGTATCGTCCCAAGGTCTCCGGATATTTTTATTTTTCTTGGATTTTTATCCTTGGAGCCTGGTGGTCTACCTCTTTTCTGTTGAGGTGCAGCCACTTCTGCTGCTGGTGGAATGCATCCATCTTTTGGGATGTCAAACCTAGCTGGAGTATTTGCAGCAGGGATGTGTGATTTGACAATCTTTTGGTTGTCAGTGAATGGGTCCGGTAACCTATGAACGGTGTTCTGGATATGTATGATCTTCAGGATCTCATCATCGCATTGTTTTGTTACCGGGTCATAGTGGGTCAAGCTTTTTGTATCCCACGTTAACATTTGCTTCGCGCTAGAATTTTCGATGTCTAGGCCCATTTTGGGGAAATATGTCTCATCAAAGTCACAGTCTTTAAGATGTACTTTAAAAGCGTCCCCCGTTTGGGGTTCTAGGTATCTTATAATTGAGGGTGATTCAAACCCTACATAAATACCTAGGCGACGTTGAGGACCCATCTTGGTCCTCTGGGATGGTGCGATGGGGATATAAACTGCGCAGCCAAAGATTCTCAAGTAAGAAATGTTTGGCGGCGTTCCATATGCAAGTTGCATTGGAGAGAGACTCTGACCTCCTGAGGGTCTTATTCTTATTAATGACGCAGCATGCAGAATTGCATGTCCCCATGCATCCACTGGCAACTGGGATTTCATTAGCAATGGACGTGCAATCCATTGGAGTCTTTTAATTAGCGACTCAGCTAACCCGTTCTGGGTGTGAACATGCGACACCCGATGTTCAATTTCTATTCCCGTTGCCTGGCAGTATTCTTGAAATGACTGGGAGGTGAAGCATTATCCAGACGTATTTTCTTTATTTGGTTGTCTGGAAAATGTGCCCGCAACTTTATAATTTGTGCCAGAAGTTTTGGAAAAGCTAAGTTGCAGGTCGATAGTAGACACACATACGAATATTTCGAAGATGCATCGATCAGTACCATGAAATACCGAAAAGGCCCACTAGGGAGTGGATGGGTCCACATATGTCTCCGTGTATTCTTTCGAGGAAGCTTGGAGACTCGATATCCACTTTAGTGGTGATGGCCTTGATATTAATTTGCCCTTGAAGCAGGGTACACAAGGGAAATCTCCCTTCTGAAGAATCTTCTGGTTCTTCAGGTTATGCTCATGAGATTGTGATAAGATACGGTGCATCATCACATATCCAGGGTGGCCAAGTCTATCATGCCAAAGTAAAAAATTTGGCTGATGTTGGGCACTTCAGGTGCTCCGTCAGATTTGCTTCCTCTCTCCGAATCTTTGTATGGTAGAGGTCCGATGAAAGGCTCTCAAAACGTTCAAGTATGGTTTTAACTCCATTTTCTTGAGACGTTACATACAGTAATTCGTTTTCTTTTACATTTGATATTTCCAAGTGGAATCCGTTCAGACGGATATCTTTGAAACTTAGTACGTTTCGCTTGGAATTCGGAGAGTATAATGCATCTTTAATTTTGATTTCTGTTCCTTTGGGGAGCAACAAGGTTGCATTCCCAGAACCTTCAATTATATCCGATGGCCCTGAAATTGTATTTACAAGGCTCTTATACGGTATAATGCTATGAAAATAGCATTTGTACTGAAGGATCGTATGTGTCGAAGCACTGTCTACCAAGCAGTCATGAGAGCATTCCATCTAAAAAGATGAGTAAAACATTTGCATTCAGAAACTAAATTTTATTCAAAGGAAATCAAATTACATAAAAGGCTCTCATAAGATAGATTGTTCTGAAAATAAAATGCTAAGATAAATGTAGTAGGCTAATCAAGCATGTCCTCTGATTCGAAGTCTTTTGCTGTGAACTTGACTGCATTATTTGCAGCCACCAAGTTTGTTTCAGTATTCTTTTTCTTGCTTTTTTATACAGCTCCTGGAGATGCAGTGGGGTCCGGCACACTCTGTACCAGTGGCCTTTCATGACACAGCTGTGACACTGGTCTTCCCAATCCCTCTTGAGTGGGGATGCATCATTTTTCTTGTTGTCATTTCTACGCCAGGTGAACTTGCGCTTTCCTTCATTTCTTTCGCTGTTGTACTTGGCCCTTGGCTCTTTTGTGTTGTCCCCCTTTCTGTGGTCTTTCTTTTCTTTTATTCTCTCTCTTCTTTTTGAAGGTAGAGGTATGGTGAGCTTCTGGGAGAGGGGCAGTGCCAGGAGGGCGCATATTGTGAGTGGCGAGAAGAAGCTCTTTGTTTTGTTCGGCCATGAGTAAACTTGATAGCAACTCAGAATACTTGATGAACTTGCGTTCACGGTATTGCTGCATGAGTATCGCATCTTTTCATGGAAAGACGTATACGTCTTTTCCAGCATGAGATCTTCTGAGATTTTCTCACCACACAACTTCAGGCGTGAGGTGATGCTAAAAAGTGCTGAGTTGTACTCAGCAATGGACTTGAAGTCCTGCAGTCTCAGGTTCTCCCACTCGTATCGTGCCCTTAGGAGTATAACATCTCTCTGATGTTTATACCTATCCTCAAGGGCGGTCCATAGCTCATGTGGATCTTCGACCGTAAGGTACTCAGCCTTTAAGGTCTTATCCACATGGCGGCGAATATAGTTAATGGCTTGCGCCTTCTCTATATCGCCAACATTTTCTTTTTCTGTTACAGCAGCAATGAGGGATTTTGCCCGCAGGTGAAACTTCACATCTAGCTGCCAGCTTAGATAATTTCTACCTGATGATCCAGCACTTCGAAATCGACGTTTGCAATTTTAGCCATTTATCTAGCAGAGCACAAATATGCATGAATTAATATTTTAATCAAAGAAACATTTTCATGCGGAGGCAATATTTAATGAGGGGCTAAATGCGTGGATCGGCCAGTCCCACATAAAAAGAGTCCAAAGTCCAGACAGTCCATATTACACAATTTATAGCTTAAAAGGAAAATACAACTTTGGAAACCCGTGGGTCCCCTATAATATCTCCAGCTTCAAATGTGGTCTCCGTCTCCATGGAAAGTAGTCTTTAGTCTTTGACATTTACATAAGTTCCTCAATACAATTTCTCTCAAAAATAAAAGAAAAGTGCGGGAAATAAAATGTGGGACTTAACCAGCCGATCCAAAAACTGCATTTAGCTATTCATGCAGAAATATTGTGCTCATCAACATTTACATTCACTGACATCGCAGGCAGTTATATTCGCATGAGGATAAAAAGATTTAATCACTTAATAATTATTGGACCACCGGGCAACGTCATACACCGTTAGATTAGGTAACTAACGGCAGAGCGGTCGCAGGATCTTTCTAATTATTAAGTTTTAAATATAATGTGCAACCATGCATATAATATCCACAGAATAAGCCAGTGATGTAAAGCATGTACAGATGATTTTAAAAAAAATCATTTGGTGCAAGGGTTGTTAAAATTTGGGGTTGTCCAAAGAATTGGAAAGAAGCCCAACATGTTCTTCGTAAAAGGGAGAAGTTTTCATTTTTAAATTATCTCCAAATTATCCCCAAATTATCCCCAAAAGTCCCCTTATAGCCTCATGATTTATCATGATTTTTTCATGAAATTTTGGGTCCCCAAACGCCATTTTTGTTCAATTTTTAGTCACCCAATTTCCTTTTTAAGGCTTATTTTTAGCCTCCCCCTCCTTTTTTTTCCCTTTTTTGAAGAAAAACTGGCCTGCGGGCTTTAGGCCCCCAATCAGAAATTTTTTGTGTGTGAAAACAAAGCCTGAGGGCCTGAGGCCCGCAGTTTGCTTGCGGGCTTCAGGCCTGTAAGGCACTAAAATTTTTGTTTTTTTTGTTGTATCTGGGCTTTAGGCCCAGTAGGGTTAGGGGCGGCGGCTAGGGTTAGCCGCCGCCGCCCCTTTACGACCGCCGGTCAGCGGTGGGAGGGGGGTCACGGCCGCCCCCTGCAGGGGGTACGGCCGCGGGGCGCCGCCGCCCCCTGCAGGGGGTGTGCCGGCAGTGCGCCGGCCGCCCACTCCTGCAGGGGGTGCAACCTCCGGGCGTCTCCGCCCCCCTGCAGGGGGGTGCGGCTTGCGGCGCCGGCCGCCCCCCTAATGGACGGGGGAAGATGGCTGGCGGCAAGGCCGCCGGCGGGCATAGGGTAGGGTCTACATAAGAAAAACCCTAAAAATTTGATTTTTGGGATGAAAAGCTCGTCGTTTTTAGGCGATTTAGCAAATCCCCATATCGATCTTAGAAGATCTAGGGGTAGTTCAACCATACGTATGATAAAAACATCGTTTTTAGCGATTTTTACCTCTATATCCATCCTCCGGATATAGCGACGGTTGAACGAAGCCTTACGCAGATGACGACGCTCGATTGAGGAAGCCTTGCACCGCACGCGTAGATCTCCTGTCTCCCTTGGCCTTCGCAACGATAGAAAAAAAAATTTGTGGGAAATTTTTAGAGGCTCGTGCCGATAACGTGTTATGCATCAACTAACTGGGGGAGGAGTCCCGGCTCTTTATTTATAGGCAAGAGGGGAGAATACAAACATGGGCTACATTGATATGGGTTTATCTCTAAGATAGCCCAGAATCTTAACGAACTCCGGTATTTAACCGTTCACAACACACTTCACAAAATAAAAGAACAAAAATCGGCGCGGGCAGTCGCATAATTAATTAATTCCGTATAATTAACTCATTTCACATAATTAATTATTTCCCATAAGTAATTCCACAAATAGTTAACTATATTTCTTTTCTTGGGAACATGTGGGGATTCAAATTTTTGGGTGGGATCCAGCTGTGTTAAATTGAATGGATGGTTCTGACACATCATCAATCCATGTGCTGAGATTTTTTGGTTTTCCCAAACACTCATCTCAACCCTTCTTTTACCAAGATTAAATCATAACCACTCTTCTATCAACCTCTTTATACATCAGCATGACATCAGCTTGTCTTAGTAAGAAATGCAATTCAAAAAAGTTCTCAAATGTAATATAGACACGAATTCAAGAACAGTCATCAATTGTAATATAGATATTTGTTTGTTATAAAAAAATCTTTGAGCTTTAAAAAATATAAAATTTTCATGAATTTTTGAATGTTTTTCCACCATTTTATAATAACAAATATGATCTTGTAGATGTTTTCGAATAAAAATTATAGCATATAGTCGCTTCAAACCTGGCATGCCCTCCCGACATTGTCTTGTTTCTGGCAGGCATAGAATTTAGGCATGGGAGTTGCTACACACACATACCGTTTTGCTCTGCGTACGACCGCTTTTACTTTTTACCCTGTGCACGATGAATAAAATAATATTATTTACGTTTCTTGTTAGCGCACGACCGGGACTACCGAAAATACCCTTAAAGCAAATCATTATAAAATCATGAAAAAATCAATGAAAAAAATTAAATAAAATCCCAAATAAAAAATTATAACATATACGAATCGATTGGCGGATGCCGCAGAATCGTGATAACACGAAAGGTGGAGATCGAACCAAAAAATGCCGAAATATGACATCAAGTAAAACTTTTTCCAAAATTCTAAGTTGGGTTGATTATATACAATGATTTACTAACCGCACACAATAGCCACGTTTTGTCCGTTATGTGCGATGAGTAAAAAGAATAAATAGAGCTAAATCACTCAACGCGCACAACCATGTAAAAGTTTTGCTCGTTGTGCCTGTTGAGCAATTTTGTTAACACATAAACAAATTGCTCAACGTGAACAACCGACAAAATTGTTTCCAGTTGTGTGGGTTGAGGAATTTTGTTACGGGCTAACAAAATTGCTCAACGCGCACAACTGGCAAAACTTTTGCCAATTGTGCACGTTGAGCAAACTTTTGCCAGTTGTGCGTGTTGAGCAATTTTGTTATGTTTTAACTAAATTGCTCAACGGGAAAAACTTTTGCCGGTGTGCATTGAGCAATTTTGTTATGTTCTAACTAAATTGCTCAATGCGCACAACCGGCAAAACTTTTGCATGTTGTGCGTGTTGAGCAATTTTGTTCATTGTTAAGATAATTGCTTAGTGATTAAGCAGTGATTAGTGATTAGTGATTAGTGAGTAATCATATATATATATATATCAATGCTTAGTGATTTAATTATAATAAATCAGAAATTAGTGATTAATTAGTGTTCATACATAGAAATTTTGCCTGTACAAGCTGATATATATGCATGTTTCATGTGTATCGGTATTAGTTCTGTCCAATATTGCATTAAACTTACAAAGTAATACATGTAAGTTTGCATGAATAAATATGACACCCAATACATGACACCAAACTATCATTAATTCAAGCAAACTGATACACCGAGTTATGTAGATACCAAATATAATGAATGATATGTATACTAGTACAAACTGATACATTTTGGACTTCACATCATAAATCTTCATCATTTGTGGACTTTGCTAAATATCTATGTAGCAGGTATCTAAATTTTGGTTTACTCTTCAAGGTAGCAGTAGTGTATCAAAGATGTCAATGTTGGACATCAATGTATCAGAGATGTCAATATTTGACTTTGCTTTAAGGTAGCATCAATGTGTATCAGATATCTCGATTTTGGAATGTGCTTCAATTTAGAATTAATGCAGCAGATATGTCAAATTTGGACGTTGATTTGGCACCAATGTATCAAATATGGCAATTGTTGTCTGTGCTTCGATGCAGCATCAACGTATCAGATATGTCAATTTTGGCTTTGCTTTAATGTATCATCAACGCAGAAGCTATGTCAAATTTGTCTTGTACATCATTGTATCAAATTTAATGACACTGTATTATATGTAAATATGTAAGTATTCCATCATACTACAACATAAATGCATACAAAAGTAAAGTAAACAAAAAAGAAGATATACAACAAAAACAAAATCATATCATTGGGGACATAACAAGAATTAGCCTATGGCTTGACTGTCCAGATGTTGATAAATTATTCATCATATAATTGCTACTTGAAGCTTCTCTTCTGTTAATTTCATTGGCACTGGAAAAAGAGCAACGTGTATCCTCATGTATCTACATAATTCCTTGCTTATTCTCGTAGTCTTAACTTTAACTTTGTTATTTCATGTAACAAATTTTTGGCATATTCTTTTACACGAGGACACAGTTCCATCTGATCAACCCAAACAAAAAAATTTCATCAGTTGCCTTTGTTGTAATTGATACAACCATAAAATATTCTCCCAATGTTTTCCCTTGTCATTGCAGTCCAAAGTGGAGCTGTCATGCCACAAAAGCAAATGGGAACGGTCCTCCACATTGCATTACTATTTTCCGCTGCCATGATCTGCAAATTTGTGTGAATACAAAGTTAAGACAAAATTTTCAATGTATCATATATGTCTAAGGGATTTATGTAGTTCAGGTGGGACCTGATCTAATGGATCAGCTGCAAGATACAAAAAGGCGGACCCCACAGAAAGTACAAGCCCATGTGGGGCTTGTACTTTCCAACTTTTTGTATCTTGACGCCTGATCCATTAGATCAGGTGCCATCTTTTCTACATTATTCAATATGTCTAATATGTCATGTATTTGTTATGTCAAAATATCAGATCTGTCAATGTAACAGAAATGTCAATGTATCAGATATTTCAATGTATATGTCAATGTATCCTCTATGTAAAATCAATATGTAAAATCAGTATATGTAAAATAAGAGACGTAAATCTAGACAACAAATTCTTTGTTGGGCTTATCGTTGAATCTGATTCCATTTCCATAATTCATCTGCCATCGGAATCAACTAAGTAAAAATGTTAAGAGAATCTATACAACAAATTCCTCGTTATGGTCCTTCATGAATCAGACACATTTGCAATACAAATGAATATGATTTATCGACGAGCCACAATGAAGAATGTTGCAGTATTATTGGGTCAGTAGAGGAAGAGTCAGTGAAGCACCATCAAATAATGTGATGAACAAAAGAAGAATTGTGTTAGTAAAATCAAATTCACTGATGAAACCAACGAATAATATGATGAACCATACGAAGGATTGTGTTAGTAGAATCAAATTCACTGATGAACCAAACGAAGAATTTGGCAGTGGTATTAGCTAGATTTAGTTGATAATAGAATCAGATTCAACGATGAACCGAACACAGTATTTAGAAGTGGTATTAGATAGATTTAGTTGTGAGTAGATGAGGGATCGTGGGTAGCCATTTATAGAAGAATTGGACACGGATGGTGGGAAAAGGAGAAGGTGCCAGTGAATGTACAAAAGAGTACCCGTGAATGTACAGAGGAATTGAGGTGAGGAACACAATTACTCAACGCGCACAACCAACAGTATTGCCCGTTATGCGCGTTGAGTAATTTTATGAAAACTTAACACGATATAAGTTTTGCACGTAGTACGTGTTAAGCAATTTTATTATTACACTAGTCATAACATGTGCTCGTGGGCACGGTTCAATTAAGATTTCTCCCCAAAATCTTTGTTCCCAAAAAATTATTAAAATTTAAATGAAAAACAAATTAGCGTAAAATATTTAGCGGCACGGACGCCTTCGGCGTGGAACAACAAATTCGGCGCAGACGTCTTCGACACGGAACAACATGTGTGATGTGGGCGCCTTCGGCGTTGAACAACAAATTGGCGTCAAAAAAAACCGTGCCAACGGACATGGATCAGTTAAGATTCCCCCCACGCCCCCGTAAAATCTTTGTTCCAAAACATTATTAAAATTTAAAAGAGCAACAAATTAGCGTAATATTTAGCTGCACGGACGCCTTCAACACGGAACAACAAATTCGGCGCAGGCACCTTCGACACGGAATAGCAAATTCGGCACGGGCGCCTTCGACGCAGAACAACAAATTAGCATATAACAAAAAATTCGGCGTGGGCGCCTTTGGCGCGAAACAACAAATTAAAAAAACCTATGCCCATGGGCACGGTTCATTTAAGATTTTCCCCTGCGAAATCTTTGTATCCAAAAAATTATTAAAATTTAAAAAACAACAAATTAGCATAAAAATATTTAGCGACACGGGCGCCTTCGGCGCAGAACAACAAATTCGACACAGGCGCCTTCGACACGGGACAACAAATTCGGCATTGGCGCCTTCGGTGCAGAACAACAAATTTGGCACATGCGGCTTCGACATGGAACAACAAATTCGACACTGACGTTTTTGGCGTGGAACAACAAAGTAGCGTAAAAGAAACCGTGCCCACAGGCACGATTCATTTAAGATTTTCCCTGCGAAATATTTGTTCCCAAAAAAAGAACAACAAATTAGCATGAAAATATTTAATGGCAATGCCGCCTTCGACGCGGAACAACAAATTCGGCAGAACAACAAATTTGCGTAGAACAACAAATTCGCGTAGAACAACAAATTCGGTGCGGGCGCCTTCGTCACGGAACAACAAATTAGTATAAAAAATTTCGCGGGCACATTCGGCGCGAAACTGGTTCATTGGCTGCTTTCAAAGCTGGACAAAATTTCAAAGCTGGAACAAATTTCAAAGCTCACATTCATGGTTTCAAAGCTCTCTTCATTTCAAAATTGGACTAAATTTCAAAGCTGGACCAAATTTCAAAGCTCACATTCATGATTTCAAAGCTTCATCTAACCTTCCATTTTCCAAGATCAAACCATAGCCACTTTTTATCTTATCCTAGTCAGCCCTAAATTTCAAAAAATGTTGTCAAATGTATAATGGACTAGTCATAACACGTGCCCACAGGCACGGTTCATTTAAGATTTTCCCCCGCGAAATCTTTGTTCCTTAAAAAACTATTGCCACAACCAAAATTTAAAAGAACAACAAATTAGAATAAAAATATTTAGCGGCACGGGCGCCTTTGGCGTGAGCGCCTTCAACATGGAACAATAAATACGGTGCGGACACCTTCGGGGCGAAACAACAAATTCGGCGCGGGAGCTTTCGGTGCGAAACAACACGCGAGCACCTTCGGTGCGGAACAACAAATTTACCGCGGGCGCCTTCGACGCGGAACAACAAATTCGGTGCAGGCGCCTTCGACACGGAAAAACAAATTAGCGTAAACAATTTAGCATAACAACAAATTTAGCACGGAACAACAAATTCGACACAGGCGTCTTTGACGCAGAACAACAAATTAGCGTAACAAAATTGTGCGGACGCCGTTTGTTGGCGTGCAAAAATGCACGAGCGCATTCGTTACTGAACAACAAATTCGACGCGGACGCCTTGGGCGCGTAACAATAAATTAGCGTAAAAAATTTAGCTGGCGCTTTCGACACATCGTAAAAAATTTAGCGGAACAACAAATTTAGCGTGGAACAACAATTCGGTGAAGGCACCTTTGACGCGGAACAACAAATTAGCGTAAAAAATTGTGCGTGTGCCGTTTGTTGGCGTGCAACAATGCGCGAGCGCATTCAGTACGGAACAACAAAATTCGACGCGGGCTCCTTTGTGCGTAGAACAACAATTAGCGTGAAAAAATTTAGCAGGCGCCTTCGGCGCGGGCGCATTCGAATCTCAGGGTATTTTTCGGTGACGCTATGAACTTAATTTTTTTACGCTAGTTTGTTGTTCCGCTGAATTTTTTTACGCTAATTTTTTTACTTTGTTTAATTTAATGGATCATGTTTCTCCACAATCTTTCCAAAGACACTTTTAATTTCTAAGTTTTCGTTCCCAAGACACTTTTCTCCCAAAATGTAATCTCCACAATCTTTTCCAATACACTTTTAATTTCAAAGTTTTGGTTACCAAGACACTCCCCCCAAATTAATTTTTCCCACTAAAATTTTCATAAAATCCAATATCAATCATTGATTTACCAAGATCAAATCCCAGCCACTATTTATCTTGTCCTTGTCAGCATTAGAATTCAAAAAAGGTTGTCAAATGTATAATAGATAACAAATTTTCTCAATGCGCACAACAACATAAGTTTTCCCGGTTGTACGCATTGAGCAATTTTGTTATGTGTTAACATAATTACTCAACGCGCACAACGGGTCAAAATTTTGCCGGCTGTGCGCGTTGAGAAATTTTGTTATGGGCTAACAAAATTGCTCAACGCGCACAACTGGCATAAGTTTTGTCTGTTGTGCGCGTTGAGCAAATTTGTTATGTAACAATAAAATTGCTCAACGCACACTATGGGCAAAACTTATGCCGGTTGTGCGCGTGTTGAGCAATTTTGTTATGTAATAAGAAAATTGCTCAACACGCACAACGAGCAAAATTTATGCCAATTATGCACGTAGAGTAATTTTGTTATGTTGAAATTAAATTGCTCAACGCGCACAACCGGTAAAAGTTATGCCGGTTGTGCGCATTGAACAATTTTGGTTGTCCATAGCAGAATTGCTCAAAGCGCACAACCAGCAAACCTTATGTACGTTGTGCGCGTTGAGCAATTCTGTAATGTCTTCAACACGCACAACGAGCAAACCATATGCCCGTTGTGCGCGTTAAGCAATTCTGTTATGTACTAACACAATTGCTCAACACGCACAAAGGGCATAAGTTTTGCCGGTTGTGCACATTGAGCAATTTTGTTATGGACTATCACAATTGCTCAACGCGCACAACCGGCATAACTTTTGCTGGTTGTGCGCGTTGAGCAATTTTTTTATGTGCTAACTGTTGGATCTGGATCGTAGCCTAGAGGGGGGGTGAATAGGCTATTAAAAATATTCGTGCAACCCACGAACAACCACACGCAGTTATAAGCACAGACAGGGTAAAAAGAATGCAATCACAAAGTACACACAGATATACCCTGGTTCGGTCGTCCACACGACCTACTCCAGCCCCGAAAGCAACTACTAGATAGATATGTAATCAAGTACATCTACAATGAGTCAAGATCCCAAATCTACTCTCACCTAGCTCGTACGCACACCACGTGCTCTACACTCTCAATCTAGTCAGATGCTCTCCCTCCGTGACGACTCCCAAAGTCGTCAGGTCCCCAAAAATAACACAAACAGGTAATGTTTCCCCTACAGAGATCGCTACACCAATACAAAGATAAATAAATAGAGTTTTAGAAATGCTCAGTAATGGTGTGTCGTCTCTGTCATTCAGCGCGTGTCAGATCTCGTCTGACATAGATGTAGATGTCTCTGATGTCACGCCTACCAAGGAGAGCCTGCAGACTTGTGCCCTTCAATTAATTGCCACCAACTCCTCTTTTAATTATTACTATTATCTTCCCTCACCTAAACTTGAAAGCCCCTGTGAAGAAAACAAAAAAAATATTAGAAGAGCTGCTCTTGATGATTTCGGCTATTGAAATGAATGAAGAGTATTTTTTTTCTTGGCCCTGTTCTCTTGGAGATGCGCCCTCGGCTATTCAAAGAAGCAACCGGTTCATGAAGATTGACCAATGGGAAATTATCTAATAGAGGGCATAGGTCGTGCTCTTGGGGATCTTCAACCAAAGTTGCGGCTCTAAAAATTTTCGGCACTTCCAATTTTTTGGCCGCCTCTTGCAGAATTTGTGTGGCGCCTCAAATTCTTATGCCTCTGCTGATGCAAGTTTCGTCCCCTTTGATTCTGTAAAACAAAAACACAAGTTATGTAAATTAATTTGATAATTTAAATTGGTTATTCACTTGGTGCCAATGGTCAACAAAAATCGGCTGTCAATTTTGTGAGGCCCCTTCTCTCTCTCTCTTCTTTGCCCACGTCCTGCAAAAGAAAAACAATCAAAAGTTAGAATTTAATTATTCAAACATTCCTTCAATATTCTCGGTGATGAAAATGAAATGAAGAGAGGCTCTTTGGGAGAAGTAATGGGTCTCTTCAAAACAAAATTTGATTGGCTCTCATTTTTTGGAAGTGCGGCTGTCTCTCTGTTGCTCCCTTTTTTTCGGCTCCTGATTTCTTTTTGATTCGAAAATCAATTCGGCACTTGTGGAGGTCGGCTGTACTTAGGAGAGAATTGATTTGCGGCTGGCCTTTTTGGAAAAGAAATGAATTCGGATGCTAGGGCTTGCGGCTTCCAAGTAACTTTTGAAGAACAATGAATTGGTATTTGTTTGCCGCGCCTCTCTTTTTTGTTACCATGAAGAGGGGTTTAAGTAGGAGATGGTGGGAGATCTTTTGGCTCATGGAGAATCCTATTTGGGATAGGAATACGAGATCCTAGCTAATCTCTAATTGGTATTGAATAGGATCTGATAGGATTTTCATATCTCTTTAATTGATTTGTTCCAATCCCAATAGATATCAAATTAACTCTATCCATTTCCATATTGATCAAGTCCAATGGCTAAGCGCATAGCTCTTTGACCGAGTCACCGAGGAGTGTGTATAGCAATTTGTCCGACACATTGATTTACGTTCTCGCCAGTCCTGCAAATACTTAATACACGCATCAGATCGTTCACAACTATTTGTCATCATCAAACCATAAATCCTAGATCGGTGTTTCCAACAATCTCCCCCTTTTGATGATGACAAACCCATAAAGGATTGGCACAAATGAGATGATATCAAACATTACTAGCATGCACAATATAACAATATAATTAGCATACTCCCCCTTTTTCCAGGCTCTCCATTTTCATGTATTTTCATTGCTCCCCCTTCATTCAAGCTCCTCCTCTTTATGTGGTTTTCAAGCTCCCCCTCAAACCAAATCTTTCAACACTTTTCTCCCCCTTTGTCATCATCAAAAGTGTATTCATGAAGATTAAAACATACCGCAAGCAAAAAGAGAGTATTATTAATTATAACTAGCATTTGCATGTCGTCATTCTATAATTAGCACTTCAAGTCCAGTGATATTAATAATTAGAATTCAACACCATCGTGTAAGTGCAATTATTAAACATAGAAGTACAAAGGGAGATACTATTACAAATTCAGCCAAAACCAATCCATCATTTTCCAAATAACTTTATATCACCAAGGATTGATTTTCCCCACCTCATTAAAAATGAGTTCAAGGTATCGCATCCCAAAACATAGCCTAAAAGGACTCTTAGATGTGGGAGTGCCATTGCTTGACGAGTACAAACATCAATGCTAAAGATTACCCGTAAAGCTTATGTTGGATACTCGTGGGTAGTGTATTTGCCATGAATTGTATCCATTTTTCATACGGAGCAATTTTCAATTTTTTTTCATATTCATTTCATTTGTTTTGTGCTCAATTTTTACTCATGGCAAATCACATCATATCCCTTAGATTTTTCAGTTAATAATCATCCTACATTCACTTTCCAATATTCATAAAAAGTATCTCCAAAAGTACGACGTAGTTTAACATTCGTGGAAGTGAAAGTATGTGTAGAACTCATATTATCAAATCATCGAACTTGGCATGGCTATTAAGAAATAAAACATACGCATGTAGCCATGATAATAATACTACACTTTCTACAAGGATATGATCATCATTCATTTATATCACTAGAATGATGCAAAGAGAAAGATATGCATTAAGCTCCAAATTTTTTTTTGCTTTTGTCTTTTTCATTTTTTTTTGGTTTTATAATGAACTAAGAAACACACTAAAAACAATCAAGTAAACAAAAACAAACAAGAAAGAAAATCCAAGCACACAAAAATGTTAAGAAAAAAAATGCTATGAAGGTATGCATTAAGTTCAAAGAATGAGATATACCTTCGCGTCGCCATTTGACTAAGGAGCTAAAAATAATGAGACATTCAAATTATTGCTCCTCGTCAAATTTCCATCCACCTACAAAAGAGGTGTCGTGTGTGACCTTGGAATCCAACAAGGTCCACTCACGTTAGTCATCAAAGATTTAGGAACCCATATTTGTTTGAACTTAATGTTTTTGTTCCTATATTTGCAATGATATGAAGTATGACCAACGCATCCACATGTACAACACTTTGCATGACAATTTCCAACTTTTATTGTTTCAATGTGAACTTTTCTATAATTTGATTTTTCAACATTTATAGAACCATATCCTAGTCCTCGTCTATTATTGCCATAAAGTTGATTTCCAAGTATAATGTCCAAATTTTGTTTACCAATGGAAAATCTCTTTAATGACAATTCTAAACTAGCAACTTTGGATTTCAAATGATCATTTTCGTTCACAAGCAAAGTCCATTTACTAATGAAAACTCGCTTGTTTTCCTCTTCTTTCTTTTCAAAATCCCTCATTTTTTCTTTAAGTTCAAGATTTAGCATGTTAATCTTTTCAGAAAGCAATTCATTTTCAACTTCAAGCTTTGTCTTATCTAGCTTATACATGCTAATATCCTTTAATAAAGAGGGACATGAAAGACAATCAGTTTTTTCAGGCAAGCTAGCTTTCTCCTTATTTAACATGTCAATTGTAGCGTTACATGCAACAATTTCAGTTTTCAGGTTTTCAATTTCCTTAGACATGTCATACTCAGATTGTTGCATATCAAAGTTATCATTCCTATAACTATCCACATCAGCTTCTAGCTCATTAATAGTATTTTGCATTCCTTTCAAGATTTCTAACAATTCAGCTTTAGTGGGAGATCCTACCTCATTGTGTTTGGCCACTAATGCCATGCAGGAGTGGGCTTCATGTTCCTCATCCTCCTCCTCAGCTTCGCTATCCATGTCCCACGTCAGCACTTTCGTTTTTCCTTTTGCAACTTGAGCTGTGTGTTGTTGTGGGCAATCTTTTATGTGGTGCCCTTTCTTCCTGCATTTAAAACATTCACTTTTATTAATAGCTTTCTGATCATAGGAATTTCTACCAAAATTAGAATTATTAGAACGAATGAACCTTTTTCCCATCTCCGCTCTTCCTTGATCAGTCTGAATGTATCTCCTGAAGTTTCTGACCATGAGGGCTTGCTCTTCATCAAGATCGTCGTCGTTAGCTTGAAGAGCTAATGGTGTGGAAGCTTTGGTCTTCTCTTCAGGTTTCTCTCTGGCTTCTATACTCTGCAACTCAAGCTCGTGTGACATCAGGTTGCCTATCAAGTCCTCCACTTTCATTGTTGATAAGTCCTTAGCTTCTTGAATAGCGGTGACTTTAGGCCTAAACGAGCTTGGTAGCGCCCTTAAGATCTTTCGTACCTGTTCATGGCTAGAGTATGGCTTACCGAGGGAACTGGATTTGTAGACGATGTCCGTGAACCTCGCAAACATGTCTTTAACTGATTCTGTTGGTAGCATGCGGAAGCTCTCGTATTCTGTGCAAAGCAACGCAAGTCTGGATTCCTTTACTTGCGATGTTCCCTCATGTGTCACCTCCAGAGTATGCCAGATTTCCTGCGCAGTTAGACAATGTGAGATACGATTAAATTCAGATTTATCAAGAGAGCATATAAGCGCATTCATAGCTTTACCATTAAGAGTATAAAGTTTCTTATCAGCTAAATCCCACTTGTCTTTAGGCTTAATTATAACAGTGTCTTCAATTTTAATAGTGGGTAGACTATAACCATTTTCAACAATATCCCACACATCATAATCTACAGACACTAGATAGATTTTCATCCTCGCCTTCCAATATGCAAAGTCTACACCGTTAAACTTAGGGGGACGGGCTATAGACTGACCTTCAGCAAAAGCACAATCAGATATATTCATGGTCATCTAAAAATCTAGACTAGATCCTCTAAACTGGCTCTGATACCACTTGTTGGATCTGGATCGTAGCCTAGAGGGGGGTGAATAGGCTATTAAAAATATTCGTGCAACCCACGAACAACCACACGCAGTTATAAGCACAGACAGGGTAAAAAGAATGCAATCACAAAGTACACACAGATATACCCTGGTTCGGTCGTCCACACGACCTACTCCAGCCCCGAAAGCAACTACTAGATAGATATGTAATCAAGTCAGCTACAATGAGTCAAGATCCCAAATCTACTCTCACCTAGCTCGTATGCACACCACGTGCTCTACACTCTCAATCTAGTCAGATGCTCTCCCTCCGTGACGACTCCCAAAGTCGTCAGGTCCCCAAAAATAACACAAACAGGTAATGTTTCCCCTACAGAGATCGCTACACCAATACAAAGATAAATAAATAGAGTTTTAGAAATGCTCAGTAATGGTGTGTCGTCTCTGTCGTTCAGCGCGTGTCAGATCTCGTCTAACGTAGATGTAGATGTCTCTGATGTCACGCCTACCAAGGAGAGCCTGCAAACTTGTGCCCTTCAATTAATTGCCACCAACTCCTCTTTTAATTATTACTATTATCTTCCCTCGCCTAAACTTGAAAGCCCCTGTGAAGAAAACAAAAAAAAATATTAGAAGAGCTGCTCTTGATGATTTCGGCTATTGAAATGAATGAAGAGTATTTTTTTTCTTGGCCCTGTTCTCTTGGAGATGCGCCCTCGGCTATTCAAAGAAGCAACCGGTTCATGAAGATTGACCAATGGGAAATTATCTAATATAGGGCATAGGTCGTGCTCTTGGGGATCTTCAACCAAAGTTGCGGCTCTAAAAATTTTCGGCACTTCCAATTTTTTGGCCGCCTCTTGCAGAATTTGTGTGGCGCCTCAAATTCTTATGCCTCTGCTGATGCAAGTTTCGTCCCCTTTGATTCTGTAAAACAAAAACACAAGTTATGTAAATTAATTTGATAATTTAAATTGGTTATTCACTTGGTGCTAATGGTGAACAAAAATCAGCTGTCAATTTTGTGAGGCCCCTTCTCTCTCTCTTCTTTGCCCACGTCCTGCAAAAGAAAAACAATCAAAAGTTAGAATTTAATTATTCAAACATTCCTTCAATACTCTCGGTGATGAAAATGAAATGAAGAGAGGCTCTTTGGGAGAAGTAATGGGTCTCTTCAAAACAAAATTTGATTGGCTCTCATATTTTGGAAGTGCGGCTATCTCTCTGTTGCTCCCTTTTTTCGGCTCTTGATTTCTTTTTGATTCGAAAATCAATTCGGCACTTGCGGAGGCCGGCTGTACTTAGGAGAGAATTGATTTGCGGCTGGCCTTTTTGGAAAAGAAATGAATTCGGATGCTAGGGCTTGCGGCTTCCAAGTAACTTTTGAAGAACAATGAATTGGTATTTGTTTGCCGCGCCTCTCTTTTTTGTTACCATGAAGAGGGGTTTAAGTAGGAGATGGTGGGAGATCTTTTGGCTCATGGAGAATCCTATTTGGGATAGGAATACGAGATCCTAGCTAATCTCTAATTGGTATTGAATAGGATCTGATAGGATTTTCATATCTCTTTAATTGATTTGTTCCAATCCCAATAGATATCAAATTAACTCTATCCATTTCCATATTGATCAAGTCCAATGGCTAAGCGCATAGCTCTTTGACCGAGTCACCGAGGAGTGTGTATAGCAATTTGTCCGACACATTGATTTACGTTCTCGCCAGTCCTGCAAATACTTAATACACACATCAGATCGTTCACAACTGTTTGTCATCATCAAACCATAAATCCTAGATCGTTGTTTCCAACACTAACAAAATTGCTCAATGCGCACAACATGCAAAATTTTACCGGTTGTGCAAGTTGAGCAATTCGTCATTGGCAAACAAATTTACTTAATAAGCACCACAACATGAAAAAATGCTCCAGACAGTTTGCATAAGTATCAGTTTGCAGTAAACTGATACTGAAATATGCAATATTTCATTTCCTTCAAGCTGAAACATTTTCTTCAATATTTTCATGTATTAGTATCAGTTCTACCCAATATTGCAAACTGATACACCAAAGTATCATGATACCAAATATCATTCATACCAAATATTATGTAAACTGGTACAAAATGGTACATGCAACCTGAAACTTTCACATTTTGGACTTCACATCATGAAACTTCATCATTTGTGGACTTTGCTTAAATATCAATGTATCAGATATCTAAATTTTGGAATTTTCTTCAATGTAACAGCAATGTATTAGAGATGTCAATATTGGACAGCAATGTATCAGAGATGTCAATGTTGGACTTTGCTTCAAGGTATCATCAATGTGTATAATATATCTCAATTTCGGAATGTGCTTCAATTTAGCATTAATGCAGCAGATATGTCAAATTTGGACTTTGCTTTGGCATCAATGTAACATATATGGAAATTGTGGTCTATACTTCAATGCATCATCAATTTATCAGATATATCAAATTTGGACTTTGCTTCAATGTAGCATCAAATCCGATATGTCAATTTGGACTTTGCTTCAATTTAGCATCAATGCAGCAGATATGTCACAAATTTGGACTGTGCATCATTATAACAAAATTAATTGACAATGTATTATATATAAATAAGCTTGTATTCCATCATACTACAATATAAATGCATACAAAAGTACAGTAAACAACAAAGTAGATATACAACTAAAACAAAACCACATTATTAGGGAAATATCAAGCACTACCTTATGGATTCACATCATGAAACTTCACATTTTGGACTTCACATCATGAAACTTCATTATTTGTGGACCTTAAACACAAATTTCACCATTACCCAACTTCTCAATGCTTTTGTACAAATTGTTGAGACATCCAAGCATGATGTCATTTCTGAGCAGCTTCATGAGCAAAACCTAGTGGCAGGGTGAGAAAGCTGAACAGAACATCAATGAAATAGTCGTCTACTGTTATTAATGCCATTTGAGAGAACTATTTTATGCAATTGAAAATGTGTAGTAGTTTCTCTAAAGTCTTAGAATCCAGATATAGTTGTTGTCTTCAATTTCTGCAGCACGTCCATTGCCTCTAGTATCTTGGCCATCTTTTTGTTGACTCACGTGGATGTATACCTCTAAACCATGGTTGCCATGCGTGCCTTTATTATCATGGACATCCGGAATGCACACATCGATTTCAAACTTCACAATCAATATGTACCATGTATCCACACATGATAAATGCTTTTTGCTGACAAAAAGCGAGGTATGGATTCCGGATGACCCTAATAATGTGACAAAGAAATGATGATAAGTCTGAATAAGCGATGTATCCATAAATCATACACTGATAATGTGACAAAGGAATGATGATAAATTTGAACGACCGTATGTATCCATATATCTGAACGAGAGTCTATACACCAAATTCTTCGTTTAGACCCATGATGAATCGGAATCCATTTGCAATACAAATGAATATGATTTATCGACAAGTCTCAACACATAATTTTGGGTAAATATTGTGTAGAAGAAGAGTCAGGGATGAATGTTGAATAAATATTGTGTAAGTAGAATCAGATTCAGTGATGAACCCACCGAAGAATTTGACATTAATATTGTGTTAGTACCATAAGAAGAGTAGATTTAGTTATGAGTTGAGTAGGGCTCGTGGCAGCCATTTATAGACGAATTGGACATGACTGATGGTGGGAGATGGCGAAGGTGCCCATGAGTCTACAGAAGAGTGCACGTTAGTCTACAGAAGAGTGCACGTGAGTAGGTTTTGATATGTACTAATAAAATTGCTCAGCACGCACAACCGACAACTTTACCGATTGTGGAGCAATTTTGTTATTAGCTAACAAAACTGCTCAGCATGCACAACATGCAAACAATTTTGCCCCTTGTGCATGTTAAGAAATTTTGTTATGGGATAACAGAATTCTCAACACACACAACCGGCAAAACTGGTTATGCACGTTCAGAAATTTTATTATGGCAAACAGAATTGCTCAATGCACACAAACTGGCAAAACCTTTACCGGTTGTGCACATTGAGCAATTTTGTTTTGGGCTAACAAAATTCTCAACGTGCACAACCGACAAAACGTTTGCTGGTTTTGCACATTGAGTGATTTTGTTATGGGCTAACAGAATTGCTTAACGCGCACAAACTGGCAAAACTTTTGCCGATTGGGCGCATTGAGCAATTTTGTTATTGGCTAACAAATTTGCTCAATAAGCCCCATGATAGACAAAACTGCTTTGTACAGTTTGCACTACACTGATTCTGCAGCATGCACTATTTCCTTTCCTTCAAGCTGAAACATGCAATACTTAAACATGCAAATTGCCTTATATATGCATGTACAAATCACCACATTCAAACTGATACATATTCAAACGGATACTCAAACGGATACATTCAAACGGATACATATTCAAACTGATACTTAAACGGATACATTCAAACTGATACATAAACAAACTGATATATATATTCAAGCCGATACATATACAAACCGATACATATACAAACCGATACATTACAACTGATACATTATAACTGATACATATACAATTCACCACATTCAAACTAATACATTCAAACTGATACATTAAGTTTTGCCTTCACTATTACAAAACTATGTACACATATACATAACATCCAAAGTAAAAAATATTTCAATATATAATTACAGTATAAACTCAAAAAATATAGTAGAACAAAAATATACATTGAATCATCACCCAGATCTATATTATTCAGTGTGATTACAATGTCATTGCCTATTTTCTTGAATTTATCCATCCTCTCGGCATACCCTTCCATCCATCTGACTACTCTTAAAGAGACGAAAGAGAAATTGTGATGATATGTAGGAAATTCAAGAAAATATTCCAAAGTAAGTTCGCTAAAAGAAGATCTCGTCTTACTAACGAAATTATCTGTTTTGGATGCAACAAACCAGGCTATGTTTGGAGAGATTGCCCATTGGAGAAGAATCACGACGAAGGAAAGAGCAAAGAAAGGATAAAGAAAGAAGAATTCGGAAGGAGAAAAAGTTCGTGAAGCCAAAGAAAAGGACGTTTGCAGCTTTCGATCAAAGCGACATTTCAAGTTCCCATGAATCGTCGACATCATCCGACGAAGAAGAACAAATAGACAAACAAGCGCACATGTGTTTCATGGCACCAACTTCATCAAAGGTAAACAATTTTACACCTCCTATTTCTCCACATCACTATAGCGATGAAAACCTCCTTAGTAGAAGTAATAGCGATAGCGATAGAGATAATGATTTTGATGTAAAAGGTGGTTATGAAGAACTATGTAATGCCGATGAAAAACTCATTAGAGAGTATAATAAATTGGAAAAAAATTAGGATATGTACCAAGGAAATAGAAGAGATCAAAAAGGAAAATGAGGGATTGATTAATAAGAATAATCTCTTTGAGATGAGGTAACTGGAATGAAAGTTAGGACAAATGACCTAGGAGAAATTGTGACCACCAGAAAGAGGAAATATGACGATCTTCCAAAAATTGTGGATAGGTTCAATAAAGGAAAAGGGAAGCTCGATGATATTATTGATAATCAAAAAGTCTTGGGGAGTAGAACCGGCTTAGGATATGATAAATCCAATCATAAGCATATAGATAAGCATTTTTGGGATACTAATGTGAAAAATAGTAAACATAGACTCAAGAAAGAGAGAAAGTAATAAATGAAATTACATGGATTACAATGCTCTCCTTAGAGTCTATGGCTTCAATCTTGATGCCTTGATGCTCCCCATCATCTCCAAGCTTTGGCACCCCGTGAGTCCAAGCTTTGGTCCTTCTCCACTTGATGTCTATCCTTGCACCAAGTGTTTAGTCTTCAAAAAATGATATTCTTGAAATGTAACTATGAGATTAAAACAAGAGAGTCATTAGTAACAACATAATGTTGTGATCATCATCAAAATAACATTGGTATGAAATACCAATACTCAACAAGAATCTGTCACTGTAATGCCCAGATTATCTCGGAAAGATTCCAGTCTCACACCAACCTTATAATGATGGTTCTGAAACAGGGTCGACACACTTAGCTAGAGCCACTATCGATCGGTGACACGATGTGATCGTGTCACTACTGAAGTAGGAATTAGGCAATTAGAGTCTTACATAGATGATGCCTCTTCACGAAAAGCGAAGGAAGAAACTTTGAGTATACGTGATATACAAAGGCAAGTTCACAAAAGGTGTGAAGAAAAGAAGAATCGGAAATGAACTTGGCAGTGATTGGTTAATTGATTAGTCAATTAGTGTCTTATTACTAGACGACTAATCAGGCACAACTACGTAAGTTGATCTTGTCAGCTGACTAGTTGACTAGTACAGATATATTAGACGCCTAGTGCTGACGAAACATGATATATGATTTAAATTTGGTGCGAAATTTGATTTAAGATTTAGTCCTAATCCATACCAAATTCATATCCTAGTTTTTAGATAGAGTTTTAATGAGAACTCATAAAAGAATTATTTGGGATGAGGTTGAGTCCAACTCGAATCCCTAATTTGAATCAGATATGAGTGACCCTCCCCAGCCCTCTTGATACACCAATCTCAATTGAGAAAGTCTCATAATGCGGAGAAATTCAAACATCTTCAGAGAGAGAATCTCTTGCACGAAGTCAAAGTTTTCCTTTCTCCTCCTTTCTCTATCTAGCAAGGCTTGAACGATGGTACGAGTTCTTGGAGGGCTCAAGGATCATCGAGTCGTTCTTCTTCTGGTGAAACATCCAAGTCACTGTTTAGAGAAAAGAACGCGGTGCTTCGGTCTTCATTGATTTTTATTCAGCTGTTTATTGCTAGAATTACAGTTGATGATTGGCTTAGTTGATTTCTAGTATAGAAAATTTTAATTTTCAGTCTTCTGCTGTTCAATCTAAATTGTTTAGATTACTAGCGTCGTTTCCTTACAGTCTAATGTTTTCAAAACATTGTATAACAACTTCATTGTCGATGCTATCAAAAATATCATTTTCAACATACACAATCAAGTTGGTATTCATCAATCGATCTCTCATTCGATTGCGCAAACGACTCTTCACAATATTCATACTAGAAAGTACTCACTGAACTGTTGCTGTAACTACTGGAAGAACCAAAGCAAGTGTCATAAGCAATAAACTAATGGATGTACATTATCCTTTTTTATGTTAACCATCTTCTTAGCAAGATCTCCTAATCTTTTGAGTCCAACAAACTCCTCATTAGAGCACACATCAAATATATAAATTTTAAGTTGAGCTTCAAGTTTCAAAAGCTCTATTGTAACGGCCGCTCTCCGGTCGTTCGTATTTTCTACGTGCACGTACTTTTTCGTGCACGGATTTTATTTGGCTTTTTCTTGGTTTCGGTATATACGATGTTATATGCCGTTGTGACCGTATGAAAGTGTAGAATTTTATAGTAATTTTTGGGAACGTCATTTCACGGCTCGTTTTCTCGCAAAACAGCTTTGAATGGAAGGGCGTTTTGGTCTTTTGGCTTCAACGCTCAGTTCTCGATTTTACAATAATTATCGGTAGGTGTAGCACGCGGCCAGACCCTGTAGCCCCGTACTTCTCGTCTCTGCGATCGTCCCGGTATTTTCGGATTATTTTTCCGATGACCGTAGCGGGATTTATCCCCTAATCAATTTCCAACCCTCATTAACCCTTAATATGTTTGAAATTCAAAATTAAACCCAATCTTAATCAATCCCTAAATATTTTCCTACGTATCAAAGATATGATATCATCCACTATTTGCACCTCTCCTTTTCCCTAAGTGCACTCCCCCTATCTCTATCTCCCTCCCGCATTTAACCTAAAATCTAGAGTTACTTAGCAAATAGGGTTCTTTGTAACCCATTCACGTTTTAACTCCTAGGGTAAGAGTTTCATAGCTGCCATTTGTTTCTACCCTTCCTTACGCATCCCCTCGCCGCCGGTGGAGCTCCGGCCACCCCTCAACAACTCCGGCCACCTCTCCCTATCATTTCCCTCTCCTATCTCCTCCCTCTCTACCCTAAAAGCCATTGAAAATCACCCATGGCCGCAAGCTTTCATCCGCCCAGATTTCCGGCCACCTTGCCTCCGCCCTCCGACCGTCGCCCACGGCCACCCCTGCCACCTACAGATCCCCGGCGACCCCCCTGTTAACTGCAACCTTCCTCTTTCCTTTCCTCCCTCTCCTTCTCTCTCTCCCCCTCTCAAAACACACAAAACCGTAGATCTGGGTGCCGTCAGAAAAACCCCACGGCCGGCCCGCCGCCACCGCCGTCGCCGACGACCACCACCCCCATTTTGTTCCCCTTTGACCCCTCTACCCTCTGCAACTTCCCTCACGCTCATAGCCCACCTGTAGCTCCTTGAAACCTCGGTGGAACAAGCCGTATTGGCTGTTTTTGACAGATCTAGAAGCTGAACTTCAACACCGGCTCACGATCACCTCCGACCACCCCCGGCGTCAACTCCACCACCGTTGGCTTCGTCTTGAAGTCCTTTCGCTTCTACAATTTCCCGTTGTCGTTGTTCATCGCTGGATTTCTGCTGAGACGCGCGACAACGAACGTTGCGCGAATCTGTCCTCTCCGGTTTCTCACGGCCACCCACCGCCGTGTGCTCACGCCGTCGGCCACCCACCAGGCCGAGCATCTTCCACTGATCATACTTCACCTACCGACAGCTCCTTGGACCCTCGAAGTTCACGTACGTCGCGGTGCACACATGTTTTCACTCGACGTCGCCGCCGTCGTGAAGATCCGTTGCGCTACCCGCAACGGGAGGAAGATCGCTGCTTGCTCGCTGATTTCGTGCCTCCACCCCACTATCTAGAGGTGCCTCGCTGTGCTACCCACATCCAATGAGTTGTAGACGACGCCGACACATCGCCGATCAGACCCGACATCCGCTTTTTGAACGATGTCAAAAGGTTAGTCCTCTAACGTGAAGTAAGAACCCACCCGTAGCAAAACGTAAAACCTAATCTAAAATTTGTCAACGTAAACTAAAGTTAATTTCTGCATCTTTAAAACATTTTCCACCGTAGAAAATCGACGAACGAACTGAATTTCTGTGCACATAGGATAGACGTCGATCTAGGCCAAACAAATCATCAAAAGACGTGACTTTTTGACTATTAGGGTAGTCCCACCAAATTTAGAAACAAACAGTAATAGGATTGACGAAAAGCGCGATCTGATATCGCCGTTGTCCTGTTTCAGATGTACCACCACCGACGCGACGCTTCGACGAGACGCTCCGGACAGACGACGCACTCGCCACCGCAGGCAAGTGTACTCACTTGTACTTTCGTTCGTGTTTAGGTCATAGACTCTTAGAACTGTTAAAACGTAAACTAAAAGAACCGGACGTGAAATGATAGCATCCGGGACCCCCTTGACAGCTTAGACTTGACGACGAAGTCTAAGCGCAACAACAACAACTGTCACCTAGGGTTTTCTGTGTGTGCGTGCGTGTGGACCCCCTAGAAGAACAATCCCTTACTTGTCATGTCGTGTCTTGTTAAGCACAGCCTACGGGCAATAGGGCACTCACCAGAGAGTGAGTGATCTCTTGTACGGATACACAGCCTGCGGGCAATAGGGCACTCACCAGAGAGTGAGTGATCCCTTGTACAAATACACAGCCTGCGGGCAATTGGGCACTCAGAGAGTGAGTGATCCCTTGTACGGATACACAGCATGCGGACAATAGGGCACTCACCAGAGAGTGAGTGATCCCTTGTATGGATACACAGCCTGCAAGCAATAGGGCACTCTCCAAGCCAGAAAGAGTGATCCCTTGTGCGGACTTGTCTTGTGCACTTGGATTGGGGTAGGATTGAGCGTGCGCACGGGGAGAGGGTCTGATCCCCCTCGAACCGTACGAGTCACACGTGTCTTGTCTTGTCTTGTCTTGTCCCGTTTAGGTTAGCCCCGTAGTCGGTAGCACACTCTACGTGTCACGACCCGCTTCCCTAAAATGGAGGCGAGACGTGAAAAGGTCCGCACGGGAGTGGAGCTGTGAAGCCCCAAACCCGATAAGCGTCCGCAATACATAAACAGGTCCCTGTAACCACAACAGAATAACAATAATAACACAAGGCGAGGCTGAAATAAAATTCAACATCTCACAAATTGTCCAACATCAACAAAGAGTCCAACATCCAGAAAAGCCACCAGGCTAAAAGAAAAGAGTCTAAAGGCCCAGAACAAGGCCAACAAAAGCAACGACAACAACAAAGTATAGGTGCTACGCACCGATAACAAAACAACCGTCTAATAAAAGTAAAGCACAACGAAGACACTAGGACTGGTCCCCAGTGTCCACGTACTCCCCGTCAAACACAAGCTCAGGCTCGGCGTCAGCAAACACCTCGTCCTCAACGAGGTACTCGGGCTCAGGATCTAACATGTGTCACCCAAAAGAGTAAAGGGGCACATGTCAGCAAGTCTAAAAGACTTGGGCAAGGAAACTGAAAGTAAGGCAACTAGCAACCTAGCAGTTTAGTATGATGCATGGCATGGCAGTTATAACATGAGTGCACAATTTAAAACATGGCAAGACAGTTTGTACAAGAGAACAATCATCGGGACAAGACAAGACAAGACAAGACAAGAGTAGCCACGCTACTATCAATCTCAATCAATTCACATTGTTGGTGTTTACGCCCTTCGCTGAATGGTAAACATTCAGACCGATCGGCACTAAACACGATTCACATTTCACGGTTGTTTTGTAGATGTTTGCGCCCTTCGCTGAATGGCTAGCATGTCAGTCCGATCGGCCCCAAACACTACCCCACCCCAAAGAGTTTACGCCTTACAACTGCAGTTGTTGATCAAACAGACTCCCAGTTGAATGGCCGCTTAACCCTCACCCCATCCCACACTAAACAAGCCAGGGTCCCTGAACATGAGCCCATCAAGTGAGCCAGGGTTGCCCCGCACGGGAGCTTGTTTCTTAGTTCACAATTCAATATCGAGCGTTGGGGTTTCCAACTACAGGGCTCGCTTCTGGAACACGAGCCAGGTAACACAAGTAGTGTAGCAAAGCTACGCAATCACGGGATCACCAAAACAATGCAATGACATGACATTTAATTTGCGTACCGTTAATGGAAAGTGAACATGACATGGTGTTTGTGCAACATGCTAAATGTCGGAATTAGCTTCGTTGTCAAGCTAATTCCCCAATTTGCGCCTAGGCGAGTATCATTTCGTCGCATAGCCTCTTTTACGCCTATAACAAGAAAATGGCCTAAAACATGGCCTAAATCCTAAGTGGCAAGTTTCACTTGCCTAGCACCGGGGATGACGATCAACCTCGTCACACGGATGCTATCTACGAGGAAATCGCTGTTTAGGGGGAAACAAACACCAAACACATGAAATTAATTAGGGTTTCATAAAAATATAGATAAGTTAAGAAAACAACGGTAGATCGATTTCTTACCGAGAGGAGACGGAAGGAACACTCCGGGGAACCCTAGGATCAAATCTGGAAGAGATTGGAGAAGTTTGGGGAAACTAGGGTTTTGGGGGATTTGGGGGTTTGATGGATTTGAGTGAGATTTTGGGGAAGATGAGAGGTAGATAGAGTAGATGGATGGATTGGATGATGGATTTAGGGCTTAGAATGGAGAAATGGAGCTTGGAGGAAGATGGGGGCTGAAGGGGGAAGTTTTTAGGGTTTTGGGTCGTGTTGGAGAAGAAGAAGTCGAATGGGTTGGGTTTAAATAGGCTAGGCTGGCGGCTGCCCAGAAATTAGGGTTTTAACACTGGTTAGTCGGTCAAAGAGCAACCACTGACCGACTAGTTTGGCAACTAGTCGGTCGGTCGACCAACGCAGACCGACTAAGTGCAAACAGTAACTCCTGAACAAAAATAGGATTCTAGAGTTAGTCGGTCCATGAACAAGTACTGACCGACTAGTTTGGCATCTAGTCGGTCGATGAACGTTCTTAGACCGACTAAGAGTAAACAGTAACTGATACAAAAATAATTTGAAGAGTTAGTCGGTTCAAGAAGCATTGCTGACCGACTAGTTTGCAACCTAGTCGGTCAACCAACGTTCTTAGACCGACTAACGATAAACAGTAACTCCTGAGAAATTTAGAAAGCTAACTAGTCGGTCCAAGAAGGATTGCCGACCGACTGGATCGTCATCTAGTCGGTCGGTGGCCCTTCTTACACCGGCTAATGAGCACAGAAAGTACCGATACGGAGCGCGGGGCCCCGGGATCGATTCCTAAGACTCCTAGGCTTGATCTAATAGTTAGATACGACCGTTATGAAGTCCGTCACGAGCGACACACTTCGAAATCGACAATCCTAAGGAAGAAGCGAGAAAATACGACGAATCGATCGAAAATGAAATCTACGGAGACGAAAACCACACAAGAGGAGAAAATCCACCAAAACATATATTATATTATATTAAATCCAGATACACGAAAAGCAGTCGTTACATCCTCCCCAACTTAAGAAAAATTCCGTCCTCGGAATTTCCGAAAACTCACGAGTCCGGAAACAAAAGTGGGAAACGCTCTCGCATCTCATCCTCATTCTCCCAAGTAGACTCTCCAGGTGAACCGTGTCGCCACATCACCCTCACAAGATTGACAATCTTGTTCCGAAGCGATTTCTGACGCCTGTCCAGAATCTGCACTGGATGCTGGTCATATGTCATATCGGGGCGAACGGTAATCTCCGAAAAATCCACCGCATGAGACGGATCGCTAATGTATCGACGAAGCTGCGACACATGGAAAACATTGTGAACTCCTTCCAAAGATGGCGGCAAGGCCAAGCGATAAGCTACCTCGCCAACCCTCTCCAAAACGTCAAACGGTCCAATGTATCGCGGGCTCAACTTTCCACGCTTCCCGAAACGAATCACACCACGATTCGGGGAAATCTTCAAGAACACATGGTCGCCCGGCTGAAACTCCAAAGGACGACGTTTAGCATCCGCCCAATGCTTAAAACGGTCCTAAGCAATTCTCAACCTCTCCCGAATATTCCTGACGATATCCACGGCCTCCACGATCATCTCAGGTCCCAACAACTCCCGATCACCAACGTCATCCTAACTCAATGGCGATCGACATTTCCTCCCATAAAGAGCGGCGAATGGCGCCATGCCAATACTCGCCTGGAAGCTGTTGTTGTAAGAGAACTCCACCAAATGTAGATGGTCCTCCCACGAACCCTTGAAATCCAACATGCACGCCCTCAGCATGTCTTCCAAAATCTGAATCGTCCTCTCGGACTGGCCATCCGTCTGCGGATGGTACGCCGTGCTGAAACTCAGACGCGTACCCAAACTCTTCTGCAAACTCTGCCAGAACTGAGATGTGAACCTCGTGTCTCTGTCAGACACGATACTCACGGGGACTCCGTGAAGTCGCACAACCTCCTGTACGATTCACGTTACATCACTATCCAAACTAGGAAAAGGAAATAAAAACGGAGAGCAAAAAAATTTTACCTCCATATATCTCCTCGCTAGCGCCTCAGTGGACTGTCCCACTCGGAACGGAATAAAGTGCGCAGATTTGGTCAATCGATCTACGATCACCCAAATCGCGTCATTCTGCTTCGGACTCCGAGGTAGTCCAGTCACGAAATCCATAGTGATGTTCTGCCACTTCCACTCCGGAATCGGAAGCGGTTGTAGCAACCCGGCCGAACGCTGATGCTCCGCCTTCACTTGCTGGCAAACCAAGCACTTGGCTACACTCCGAGCCACGCTCCTCTTCATACCATGCCACCAATAATTCAGACGAAGATCCTGGTACATCTTGGTGCCACCAGGATGCACAGAATACGGCGAACTGTGTGCCTCCACCATCAGCTCCTCTCTGACATCCCCAGCAGGCACACACAACCTGGCTCCAAACCTCAGCGAGCCATCCTCATGAATCAAAAAGTCAGTCCGCAGACCGGCTTCCACCATCTCCCGAATCTTCACCAGCTTCGGATCCTCAGCCTGGCCAGCCTTAATCCGATCCACGATCGTCGACTGTACCTGCATGTACATCAACGACGAAGCCTCTCCAGGAAGAACAATCTCCACACCAGACTCGCAAAAATCCTGCTGCAATCTCCACTGCGAGGTCAAAATCATCACCGCCGGAAGCCTACTCAAAGCATCCGGAACCACATTCACCTTGCCAGGGTGATACTGCAAATCAATATCATAATCCGCCATAAGCTCCAACCATCGACGCTGTCGCATGTTAAGCTCCTTCTGAGTGAAAATATACTTCAAGCTTTTGTGATCGGTGAAAATCTTCACTTTCTCACTCAGCAGGAAGTGCCTCCAAATCTTAAGAGCAAACACAACGGCAGCCAACTCCAAATCATGCGTCGAATAATTCTTCTCATGAACCTTAAGCTGACGTGACGCATACGCCACAACATGCCCGTGCTGATGCAACACACAACCGAGACCCTTGCCAGAAGCATCGCAAAAGATCTCAAATCCACCGCTGCGATCAGGCACAACAAGAATAGGGGCAGTCGTCAACCTCTCCTTCAGAATACCAAAAGCACTCTCACAATCACCCGACCAAACATAAGCAACATCCTTCCGCGTCAACCTGGTCATTGGCTCAGCAATACGAGAAAAGTCCTTAATGAATCGCCGATAATAACCAGCAAGTCCGAGAAAACTCCGAATCTCAGACGCTGACGACGGAACAGGCCACTCCCTGATGGCCCGAATCTTCTCGGGATCCACCGAAATACCATCTCCAGTCACCACATGCCCGAGAAAAGCAACTCGATCCAGCCAAAACTCGCACTTCGAAAACTTAGCATACAAACGATGCTTCCTCAAAATCCCCAACACCGTCCTTAAGTGCGAGGCATGCTCTTCCTCCGACTTCGAATAGATCAGAATGTCGTCAATAAAGATAACGACAAACTTATCCAAAAAGTCGTAGAAAATCAGGTTCATCAGATTCATGAAAACTGCGGGCGCGTTAGTTACGCCAAAAGGCATAACCACGAACTCATAGTGTCCATACTTCGTCCTGAATGCTGTCTTCGGAACATCTCCCTTCTTCACCTTCAACTGATGGTAACCACTCCTCAAATCCAATTTAGAAAACACCCTCGAACCTCCAAGCTGATCAAAAATATCATCGATGCGAGGCAACGGGTATTTATTCTTAATGGTCACCGCATTCAACTCCCGATAGTCCACGCACATGCGACGCGAACCATCCTTCTTCTTAACCAACAACACCGGTGCTCCCCACGGAGACACGCTAGGATTAATATAACCCTTCTGCAAAAGCTCATCCAACTGCTTCCGCAACTCTTCCAACTCAGCAGGTGACATACGATATGGCGCCTTCGAAATCGGCTGCACACCTGGAACAAGATCGATAGAAAATTCTAAAGCCCGATCAAGCGGCAAACCAGACATCTCCTCGGGGAAGACGTCGCCAAAATCACGCACCACAGCTGGCCACTCCAGCTCCATCTGCATAGCCACAGCCTCCACCGGCCTGGCCCGAAATCTGACAGGACCAAGCGAACTGCTACCACGACTGAACTCAAACACTGGATGTCCGGGAATCTCGAACACCACCTTCTTCCTCCTGCAGTCAATCGTAGCATAGAAGCTCGCAAGCCAATCCATCCCAAGAACTGCATCATAGTTGATGATGTCGTGGACAATGAAATCAGCGAAAAGCTCATGTCCACAGACCACCAACGAGCAAGAATTGCAACCACGATGCACCGAGACCACGCCATTCCCTGTAACGATATTCCAACTCTTGGGGAGAGGGGACGTCGACAAGGAATGCCTCTCCACGAAGCTCCGAGAAATAATGCACATCGATGCACCAGAGTCAAAGAGGACTCGTGCAGGAAATGTGCACACCAACACCAAACCTAACAAGCAATTAACAATCAAACCCTAGTCTAGCAAACAACCATGTTCAAGCAAACAACACAATCAAACAATCAAAACCAGCTCGGAAAATGACAGCTAGATTGAGGATTACCTGCGATAACCTCATCCACAGCCTCGTTCTCCACAGCGGTCATCAGAAAAGCCTGCCTCCTCGGCGGAACAGCCTACCGAAAAGCCTGCCCCTGCGGAACAAGAGCTGCTCCACGGCCAGAAGGAACAGACACTCGCTGCTGCAACGGCTGTGCTGCAACAGGAGCCCTCCGCAGCTGACCCGCATGCCGACAATCCTTCGCGACATGGGAAGCATCTCCGCAAACCAAACACTGGCCCAAAAACTTCCGACACTGATCCTTGATGTGGCCAGGCTTGCCGCAGAAATGGCAAGTCTTCAGAATAGGCCCTCCTGGCCTCTTAAACTGAGCGGACTGATTAGGCCTGAATCCAGGTCTAACCACAGCTCTCGCCTGTTCCACAGGCCTCTTCCCAGCACCAATAACAGATCCCTTCCTCTGGTTCACGAGCAGCTCCTGCCTCTTGGCAGCTACCAGAACCTTCTGATAAGATTCCCGGTCAGAGGAGGTCACAAAACTCTGGAGCTCCGAAGCAAGCCCCTGCAGGAACCTCTGAGCCTTCTCCTCAGCGTCCTGCACCATCTTTGGTGCAAACCGACTCAGCCTCATGAACTCTTGGTGATACATGTCCACCGACGAGTTCCCCTGCTTCAAATCGATAAAACGCTGCAGCATCTCCTCCTTGGCAGCATTTGGGAAGAACTCACCCTCAAATCTGGCCTTGAAGGTAGCCCAAGCAATCGGCTCCACTAACAACTTCTCTTCCGCATCCCACCAATTCCTGGCATTATCCTTGAGTTGCCTCTTCGCCAAATCAACCCATCCAGCCGGGGTGATCTTGGCCATCTTCAGATTGTCCTCGATGTTCCGAAACCACTCATCGGCAGCCAGAGGACCCTCAGAACCATCAAAATATGCGGGACCCAGCTCCCGAAATTGCTTCGCTCCTGGCTCAGAGCGAGGGGCATCCGGAAGAGCCCGGGCAGCTCGACCAAGTGAAGCATTCTGGACTTGCAAAAGCACGCCCTGCTGCACTTGCATCATCTGCAGCATCATCCGCATCATCTCACCGCTGGTGGGTTCCCGCTCAGGCTCCTCATCATGAGGGAGCGCACCACTGCCCCCACCACGGGTGAAACGCCTTCCTGCCATCTAGTGACACGGAGAACAAATCAGATTAGACTCATAGCTTATGACTCGGACGTCGAACTTAGTTTATTGGACATTCTAATATTATTATTGCTATTCCAAAAATCGCAGTTACAGAAGGACCTGCATGGGCCACCACTAAAACCTGTCACGACCCGCTTCCCTAAAATGGAGGCGAGACGTGAAAAGGTCCGCACGGGAGTGGAGCTGTGAAGCCCCAAACCCGATAAGCGTCCGCAATACATAAACAGGTCCCTGTAACCACAACAGAATAACAATAATAACACAAGGCGAGACTGAAATAAAATTCCACATCTCACAAATTGTCCAACATCAACAAAGAGTCCAACATCCAGAAAAGCCACCAGGCTAAAAGAAAAGAGTCTAAAGGCCCAGAACAAGGCCAACAAAAGCAACGACAACAACAAAGTATAGGTGCTACGCACCGATAACAAAACAACCGTCTAATAAAAGTAAAGCACAACGAAGACACTAGGACTGGTCCCCAGTGTCCACGTACTCCCCGTCAAACACAAGCTCAGGCTCGGCGTCAGCAAACACCTCGTCCTCAACGAGGTACTCGGGCTCAGGATCTAACATGTGTCACCCAAAAGAGTAAAGGGGCACATGTCAGCAAGTCTAAAAGACTTGGGCAAGGAAACTGAAAGTAAGGCAACTAGCAACCTAGCAGTTTAGTATGATGCATGGCATGGCAGTTATAACATGAGTGCACAATTTAAAACATGGCAAGACAGTTTGTACAAGAGAACAATCATCGGGACAAGACAAGACAAGACAAGACAAGAGTAGCCACGCTACTATCAATCTCAATCAATTCACATTGTTGGTGTTTACGCCCTTCGCTGAATGGTAAACATTCAGACCGATCGGCACTAAACACGATTCACATTTCACGGTTGTTTTGTAGATGTTTGCGCCCTTCGCTGAATGGCTAGCATGTCAGTCCGATCGGCCCCAAACACTACCCCACCCCAAAGAGTTTACGCCTTACAACTGCAGTTGTTGATCAAACAGACTCCCAGTTGAATGGCCGCTTAACCCTCACCCCATCCCGCACTAAACAAGCCAGGGTCCCTGAACATGAGCCCAGCAAGTGAGCCAGGGTTGCCCCGCACGGGAGCTTGTTTCTTAGTTCACAATTCAATATCGAGCGTTGGGGTTTCCAACTACAGGGCTCGCTTCTGGAACACGAGCCAGGTAACACAAGTAGTGTAGCAAAGCTACGCAATCACGGGATCACCAAAACAATGCAATGACATGACATTTAATTTGCGTACCGTTAATGGAAAGTGAACATGACATGGTGTTTGTGCAACATGCTAAATGTCAGAATTAGCTTCGTTGTCAAGCTAATTCCCCAATTTGCGCCTAGGCGAGTATCATTTCGTCGCCTAGCCTCTTTTACGCCTATAACAAGAAAATGGCCTAAAACATGGCCTAAATCCTAAGTGGCAAGTTTCACTTGCCTAGCACCGGGGATGACGATCAACCTCGTCACACGGATGCTATCTACGAGGAAATCGTTGTTTAGGGGGAAACAAACACCAAACACATGAAATTAATTAGGGTTTCATAAAAATATAGATAAGTTAAGAAAACAACGGTAGATCGATTTCTTACCGAGAGGAGACGGAAGGAACACTCCGGGGAACCCTAGGATCAAATCTGGAAGAGATTGGAGAAGTTTGGGGAAACTAGGGTTTTGGGGGATTTGGGGGTTTGATGGATTTGAGTGAGATTTTGGGGAAGATGAGAGGTAGATAGAGTAGATGGATGGATTGGATGATGGATTTAGGGCTTAGAATGGAGAAATGGAGCTTGGAGGAAGATGGGGGCTGAAGGGGGGTTTTTAGGGTTTTGGGTCGTGTTGGAGAAGAAGAAGTCGAATGGGTTGGGTTTAAATAGGCTAGGCTGGCGGCTGCCCAGAAATTAGGGTTTTAACACTGGTTAGTCGGTCAAAGAGCAACCACTGACCGACTAGTTTGGCAACTAGTCGGTCGGTCGACCAACGCAGACCGACTAAGTGCAAACAGTAACTCCTGAACGAAAATAGGATTCTAGAGTTAGTCGGTCCATGAACAAGTACTGACCGACTAGTTTGGCATCTAGTCGGTCGATGAACGTTCTTAGACCGACTAAGAGTAAACAGTAACTGATACAAAAATAATTTGAAGAGTTAGTCGGTTCAAGAAGCATTGCTGACCGACTAGTTTGCAACCTAGTCGGTCAACCAACGTTCTTAGACCGACTAACGATAAACAGTAACTCCTGAGAAATTTAGAAAGCTAACTAGTCGGTCCAAGAAGGATTGCCGACCGACTGGATCGTCATCTAGTCGGTCGGTGGCCCTTCTTACACCGGCTAATGAGCACAGAAAGTACCGATACGGAGCGCGGGGCCCCGGGATCGATTCCTAAGACTCCTAGGCTTGATCTAATAGTTAGATACGACCGTTATGAAGTCCGTCACGAGCGACACACTTCGAAATCGACAATCCTAAGGAAGAAGCGAGAAAATACGACGAATCGATCGAAAATGAAATCTACGGAGACGAAAACCACACAAGAGGAGAAAATCCACCAAAACATATATTATATTATATTAAATCCAGATACACGAAAAGCAGTCGTTACACTACGGCTACTGCTTGTCGTGTTTACTTTTCCTGCACCGTTTTACTTTCTTTAACTGCATGTTATAACCCCAGCATGTTAATCAACCAGTAAATCGTTGCTTTCAATACACTTGCGGTAGAGTCTAACCCTCCTTTGTAGACTTTACCAGACGTACAGTTCCTTTTCTCTTGGGTGCTGTACATCAGGTGTCAAGCCGGAGTTCGTGAACGATGCAGACTTACCGGAGTACGTGGAGCCCGAGGACGTCGACACGGAGGACGTACCCGACGAGGACCAGACTTAGACGTTCCCCACCGTTGTGGACTTCCAGAGGTTACTACTTTTAGTCTGGGTGAGTAGCACCACTTTACTCTCTGTCTAGGGTGGGTGCTTCGCACCATTAGTTTCCTTTTTCTGCAGTTTGTTGCCATGCTTAGGCTTCCTTTTATCAGACTTGTTGTATGCTGGATATTATCTCTATCATAAAATGAACGCATCCTTTTCTTTCTGTACTTTTGTTGTTCCGGATTATATAAATGCAAGAACCTGAAAAAATTTAAAATGGTACCCATACAGATGCTTATTGGGTCCGAGCTTTACAGCTCCGGTCCAAGCGGGCCTCAGTCACGCTTCGCCTCCGTAGTTTTGGGAAGCATGGCGTGACAGGTTTTAGTGGTGGCCCATGCAGGTCTCGCAAAAAGTTCGGAACAATAAGAGTACCGCATTCATTTAATATCCATGTACAAGTCTAAATTAGGTTTTCCCAGTCTTAGATGTTAGGAAGACTTAGATAGACGTCCAGGTTTGATAGTCAGGCGCCTTGGTTAATATTTGGTCATACACGTCTTAGGATACCTTAGTAGCCCTCACTTGACTCTGACCGTGTTAGATTTCTAGAGCCCTTCTTTTAGTCGTTAGCTTGGGTCCATCGACTTCGGGCCCAACAGAACGTAATCTTGATTCTCTTAGGGCACTTCCTTGAGATCTCTCTATTACAGTCTAGTTCATTAAGAAGACTTAGTGTTGAGTTCTCCTGATCTTTAGATGGCCCGATAACTAGGACCCCTGACTTCTAGCGTTTTCCTGATCATTACACTTTTGTGTTATCGGCGTAGAGTTCCATCGTAGCTTTCATGAATCATATCCTAGGTAGATCCATCATGCGATCATTTTCTTTTCTCCCGATTCACGTAATTGTTTCCTGACGATTATCGTTGATCCTTCGAATCTTTCCCTTTGCCAATTCTGCGTCCTCTAAAAGTATTTTCGAAATTCATTATTAAGTCCTTCACTCAGCTTAATTTCTTTGAAAACCCCTTTATTATATATTTAAAATTTCTTGTTTTTCGGTTGAGTTAAAATTATTTCATTGATTTTGAAACCTTCTTGGTCGTAAATTTTTTTGTTACTATCTCGTACTTATTTTCAAATCGGTATCTTTCGTATTTCAGTTTTAAAACCTTGTTATCATTTTGATAATTCAATATATATATTATTCTTTTTTTCTAAACCACAAAATTTATTTCTAACCACTTACCGTACGTACTTTTAGAATATTTTCTAAACTAAAGAGAACTTTAGTTTTTTTTGTATATATATATATATATATATAACAGCCCTATGTTCATCGTGCTCATACTTCAAGAATCTTTGTTTAAACGTATTTTCATTTGCAAAACAATCACTACCTCACTCTCCTCTTTTTCCTTCGTCTAACTCTTTTTCCGAGTTGCAATATTATCTACCATTTGCTCACTAGTTCTACATTTTTATATAAGTATAAAGTATATGATACCATATTTTACACGTAAAACTCCTTTCATCTATCTAATTATTTTGAGCAACATTTTTGTTCCACCCAACCAACTTTCTCCTTACCCTGCCTTATTTGAACTCGTTCCTTCCGATCTTATTTCGTTACACTTTTGGCTTCTGTTTCCCTTCTTTTGTGTAGACATTAGTGCTTGTAGTTGTCTGTGTTATCTCCAGTTTAGTAGTGGGCCCTTTGGTTTGTGACGTCATCGTGGTGCATGTATATAGGTAGAGTGTGTGGACCTGTATGAGTGTGCTACCCTTAGGACTTTAATGAATCGTCTCTCGTGTCATGTGTGTATAATCAGTGTGGTTCGTAATACATGTAAGAAGTTGTCTGAATGATGGTATTCATATGGATGTGAATTACGTCATAGCAGGCAACTCATTGGACTTAGTCTTTCGTATTATAGTATAGCTTATCCTTGGCTGTATGTGATTGTATCAAAAATTTTGTTTTCTTTTAAACTAAACCTTTAAAGTTTTGAAACTAGCACACAAGATCACAACACACCTATCAACCAGTACCACAACTCCACACGTTTTTCCAAATGTTATAAAATATGTCGTTGGTCTTAAACTTCTTTCCTTTCTTTCCCTCTTCAAAAGTGTGATTTTTATTGTTATGATATTGTTAGTATTAGCTATTATTGTTATAGGGTTATGTTTGCAGGTAGGCTTAGAGTGAGATGAGATATGTTGGAGCGGTGATTGGTTGATTTTGAACCCAAAGATATTAGATTAGAATTCTTTCGGATGAAGAGAATGAGGTGTTCAAGGCTTATTTATAATACCGATGTGCGACGGACTCAATGGAGAATTTTGGTTGGATGAAACCGTATGCGGGGAGATGAGAACTTATTAGACCCGAAACTTGGACGAGTGATAGATAGGAGTAGCTAGGACGGGATAGTACGAGTTAGGGTGATCATGAGAATGAGTAGAGCACTTAAAGCAACAAGATTTAACTATAGGTTGGCGTGCGAATGCATTGGAGATAACACGATATGTTGAGATGAATGGGATGTTATAAAGATGGATTCTATATGATTAGGAGATTAGATGATAGTGGTAAGGATAGATGTAGTTCGATGGTTCATAGATTATGGAGGATGAATTTATGAGTTAATATGATGGATGATATGTTGGGGACGAGATGATTGATGACTGGTAGACGATAAGATGGATTTATAAGTTAAGTGCCAGGGTGTGATTCTAGTTGTAGCATTAGCCAGTGGAGAGATGAGTTATGATGGATTATTTGAGGAACGTTGTTTGAAGTTATAGGAGTAGCGATCACTATGTGTAGATATGGGAGTTGTAGGCTTAAGTGTTTATAGATATTATTATTACTATTAGTATAAGTGATTTCGAGGACGGAATCATTTCTAAGGTGGGTAGAATGTAACGGCCGCTTTCCGGCCGTTCGTATTTTCTACGTGCACGTACTTTTTCGTGCACGTATTTTATTTGGCTTTTTCTTGGTTTCGGTATGTACGATGTGATAAGCCGTTGTGACCGTATGGAAGTGTAGAATTTTATAGCAATTTTTGGGAATGTCATTTCACGGCTCGTTTTCTCGCAAAACGGCTTTGAATGGAAGGGCGTTTTGGTCTTTTGGCTTCAACGTTCGGTTCTCGATTTTACAATAATTCTCGGTAGGTGTAGCATGCGGCCAGACCTCGTAGCCCCGTACTTCTCGTCTCTGCGATCGTCCCGGTATTTTCGGATTATTTTTTTGATGACCGTAGCAGGATTTATCCCCTAATCAATTTGCAACCCTCATTAACACTTAATCTGTTTGAAATTCAAAATTAAACCCAATCTTAATCAATCCCTAAATGTTTTCCTACGTATCAAGGATATGATATCAGCCACTATTTGCACCCCTCCTTTTCCCTAAGTCCACCCCCCATCTCTATCTCCCTCCCGCATTTAACCTAAAATCTAGAGTTACTTAGCAAATAGGGTTCTTTGTAACCCATTCACATTTTAACTCCTAGGGCAAGAGTTTCACAGCCGCCATTTGTTTCTACCCTTCCTTGCGCATCCCCTCGCCGCCGGTGGAGCTCCGGCCACCCCTCAACAACTCCGGCCACCTCTCCCTATCATTTCCCTCTCCTATCTCCTCCCTCTCTTCCCTAAAAGCCATTGAAAATCACCCATGGCCGCAAGCTTTCATCCGCCCAGATTTTCGGCCACCTTGCCTCCGCCCTCCGGCCGTCGCCCACGGCCACCCCCGCCACCTACAGATCCCCGACGACCCCCCTGTTAACTGCAACCTTCCTCTTTCCTTTCATCCCTCTCCTTCTCTCTCTCTCTCTCCCTCTCAAAACACACAAAACCCTAGATCTGGGCGCCGCCGGAAAAACCCCACGGCCGGCCCGTCGCCGCCGCCGCCCCCATTTTGTTTCCCTTTGACCCCTCTACCCTCTGCAACTTCCCTCATGCTCATAGCCCACCTGTAGCTCCTTGAAACTTCGTCGGAACAAGCCGTATTGGCTGTTTTTGACAGATCTGGAAGCTGAACTTCAACGCCGGCTCACGATCACCTCCGACCACCCCCGGCGTCAACTCCACTATCGTTGGCTTCGTCTTGAAGTCCTTTCGCTTCTGCAATTTCCCGTTGTCGATGTTCATCGCTGGATTTCCGCTGAGACGCGCGATAACAAACGTTGCGCGAATCTGTCCTCTCCGGCTTCTCACGGCCACCCACCGCTGTGCGCTCACGCCGTCGGCCACCCACCGGGCCGATCATCTTCCACTAATCCTACTTCACCTACCGACAGCCTCCTTGGACACTCGAAGTTCACGTGCATCACCATGCACACGTGTTTTCACTCGACGTCGCCGCCGTCGTGAAGATCCGTTGCGCTACCCGCAACGGGAGGAAGATCACCGCTTGCTCGCTGATTTTGTGCCTCCACCCCGCTGTCTAGAGGTGCCTCGATGCGCTACCCGCAGCCAAGGAGTTGCAGACGACGCCGAACATCGCCGGTCAGACCCGCATCCGCTTTTTGAACGACGTCAAAAGGTTAGTCCTCTAACGTGTAGTAAGAACCCACTCGTAGCAAAACGTAAAACCTAATCTAAAATTTGTCAACGTAAACTAAAGTTAATTTCTGCATCTTTAAAACATTGTCCACCGTAGAAAATCGACGAACGAACTGAATTTTTGTGCACATAGGATAGACGTCGATCTAGGCCGAACAAATCATCAAAAGACGTGACTTTTTGACTGTTAGGGTATTCCCGCCAAATTTAGAAACAAACCGTAATAGGATTGACGAAAAGCGCGATCTGACATCGCCGTTGTCCTGTTTCAGACGGACCACCACCGACGCGACGCTTTGACGAGACGCTCCGGACAGACGACGCACTCGCCACCGCAGGCAAGTGTACTCACTTGTACTTTCGACCGTGTTTAGGTCATATACTCTTAGAACTGTTAAAACGTAAACAAAGAGAACCGGACGTGAAATGATAGCGTTCGGGACCCCCCTTGACAGCTTAGACTTGACGACGAAGTCTAAGCGCAACAACAACAACTGTCACCTAGGGTTTTCTGTGTGTGCGTACATGTGGACCCCCTAGAAGAACAATCCCTTACTTGTCATGTCGTGTCTTGTTACGCACAGCCTGCGGGCAATAGGGCACTCACCAGAGAGTGAGTGATCTCTTGTACGGATACACAGCCTGAGGGCAATATGGCACTCACCAGAGAGTGAGTGGTCCCTTGTACGGATACACAGCCTGCGTGTAATAGGGCACTCACCAGAGAGTGAGTGATCCCTTGTACGGATACACAGCCGGCGGGCAATAGGGCACTCACCAGAGAGTGAGTGATCCATTGTACGGATAGACAGCCTGCGGGCAATAGGACATTCTCCAAGCCAGAGAGAGTGATCCCTTGTACGGACTTGTCGTATGCACTTGGGTTGGGGTAGGGTTGAGCGTGCGCACGGGGAGAGGGTCTGATCTCCCTCGAACCGTAAGACGTGAACCCTTCGAGTCACACGTGTCGTGTCTTGTATTGTCCCGTTTAGGTTAGCCCCGTAGTCGGTAACACACTCTACGGCTACTGCTTGTCGTGTTTACTTTTCCTGCACCGTTTTACTTTCTTTAACTGACATGTTATAACCCCAGCATGTTAATCAACCAGTAAATCGTTGCTTTAAATTACAGTACACTTGCGGTAGAGTCTAACCCTCCTTTATAGACTTTACCTGACGTACAGTTCCTTTTCTCTTGGGTGCTGTACGTCAGGTGTCGAGCCGGAGTTCGTGGACGAGGCAGACTTATCGGAGTATGTGGAGCCCGAGGACGTCGACACGGAGGACGTACCTGACGAGGACCAGACTTAGACGTTCCCCACCGTTGTGGACTTCCAGATGTTACTAATTTTAGTCTGGGTGAGTAGCACCACTTTACTCTCTGTCTAGGTTGGGTGCTTCGCACCATTAGTTTCCTTTTTCTGCAGTTTGTTGCCATGCTTAGGCTTCCCTTTATTAGACTTGTTGTATGCTGGATATTATCTCTATCATAAAATGAACGCATCCTTTTCTTTCTGTACTTTTGTTGTTCCAGATTATATAAATGCAAGAACATGAAAAATTTTAAAATGGTACCCATATAGACGCTTATTGGGTCCGAGCTTTACAGCTCCGGCCCAAGCGGGCCTTAGTCACGCTTCGCATCCGTAGTTTTGGGAAGCGGGGCGTGACATCTATAGGAGAAAAGTCTTCGGGATAAAATTGAACAAGACGGGTCTGCTTTTGCTTATCATAATCAGAAAAAGAATCATTAGGACACAAACATGTTGTACAAAGAAGAAGCTCAGTATTTACATCAGTGAAACGATCATTTAACTACATAAGTTGCATGTCAATAATTGAATAAAACAACTCAATATAAAAATGATGCAAATTTGTCACTTCTTGAACTTTACTCCTTGACATCCCTCGAGCTATAAACATGTCATTCATATTAGGAACATCAATTTTGTTTTTTTTCACACAAAAAGAAACTTCACCATAAAATGTCCTAAGTCGAAGAGAAAGATCTCTAAATCATCTTCGTCTCTGTCATCAAGTCCAAGTCAAAATCGAATTTTGACCCAAGAAAAGTCGAAGCAGAAGATCCCCAATTCGACAAAATAGTCTCGATGACACACATGTCATTTTCATTGAAAGGGCATATTAATATTTTCCAACAAAAATTTCATAGGATAAAAAAGGCCTTGCTAGGATTCAAACCCATGTAGCAGCCACGACCAGTGCAATGCTTACCACTAAGCCAACATCGCATGTGGTGTTCTTAATAAATTAAATATAAATAGCTATTTTTCATGGTAGTTTTTTATCAAAGCATGTATAAGTAATTTTATTCTCAATTTCGGTGGCGGAACATGTGCCCCCGTTGTAGTTTGTCCCTCCCTCCCTGATGATACTTGATCTTAACATGTTGGGTATGTCTACGGACCTTTTAATCCTTCGAATAGTCGTTAACCGCAGTGTTGTCACGGTAGAAGATAACTGGAGCATTGATATCCTGCACCAATCCAAGATCAACCAATATCAACCAAGATCAATTTGGAATTTTTTAATCCAAACAGCTCGTTATGCTGCCGCTGTGCTAGCAACGTTTCGCCTCATGCCTCATGATCGACAAGCCACAATCATCTGTTTCTTGCTGCACCCAACAAAATGAAGCTAGATATAAATAACTTCACATTATGCTACATTTAATAAGATCTCTGATGATCTCTGATTTGATAGTTTCCTTTCTCAAAAAGGACAAAGATGCTGATTTTGTGGGCTTTCCTGTGTTGGAGTCCTACATTAAGCCTTTACAATAATTAAATTTCGTAGAAATTGTTGTGAAGGGAAAAGTAGGGAAATCGGTGTAGAGGGTTAAGAGCCCACTACCCTTGTATTTATAGCTTTCAATAGTGGGTTGGATACCCAATTGGCCCAATGGGCCTATTCATAACACTTCCCCTTATCCAACCAACATTGAATAAGAGGTGGATTCTTCAGGATCCGAGTTAGGATAACTGCCTTGTTAAATAAAGGACAGTTAATCCATAACTTCCCCTGTTTTGGGGATGTGTCTAGGGGTGGATACTTCAGGATCCAGAGTCAACGAGGTTGCCTCGTCAAAACCTTGACTACGGAAAACCCTGTGGGAAAAAACCTGTAGCCAAGGGAAAAGAGTACAACTCTGCGGTTGACTCCCCCTCATCTGACCAAGCTTCAGGCTTGCAGATTTCCTATGAATCTATACATCAGTTTCCTATGTATCTATGAGTTCATAGTCTTCTCATCCTGACCCAGTTTACATTTACTCACTCTCCTCATCCCAATCCCATATACAAGTTTCTCAAAGATACTAGTAGGCAGGGATTTGGTAAGCAAATCCGCCAAGGTATTACATCATTGGATCTTCTGTACCTCAATCTGCTTCTGCTTCTGAAGGTCGTGCGTCCAGAAGAACTTGGGGGAGATATGCTTCGTCTTGTCGCCTTTTATGTAGCCGTCCTATAGCTGGGCTATACATGCTGCATTGTCTTCATGAAGTGGGGGAGGCGCAAGGACGCCGGTCATCAGGCCGGTGGAGGTGAGGATGTGCTGGATCACAGAGCGTAGCCAGAAACTTTCCTTGCTTGCTTCGAAGATCGCTAGGAGCTCTGAGTGGGTGGATGAGACGGTCGTCATGGTCTGCTTCACAGATCTCCAGGATATGGCTGTGCCACCATAAGTGAACATGTATCCTGTCTGAGACTTCTCTGTATGAGGATCGGACCTGTATCCTGCATCAGCATAACCAACTAAACCAGTTGATGCCCCTTTCCTGTAGAATAGACCTAAGTCTATGGACCCTTTGAGGTAGCGCAGAAGATGCTTAACTCCGGCCCAGTGCCGCTGTGTGGATGCAGCACTATATCTGGCTAGTAAGTTGACTGCAAATGCTATGTCAGGGCGAGTGCAGTTAGCCAGGTAAAGGAGTGCACCGATAGCACTTAGATAAGGCACTTCAGGGCCTAGTGCTTCCTCCCCCTCTTCTAGCGGCCGGAAGGGGTCTTTATGTACATCCAATGATCTGACGACCATTGGAGTGCTGAGGGGGTGGCACTTTTCCATCTGAAACTTTTTCAATAAGTTCGATGTGTAAGTTGACTGATGCAACAGGATCACATCGTTAAGATGCTCTATTTGAAGACCTAAACAGAATTTTGACAAAAGGTCTTTCATCTCGAAGGTTTCTGTCAAGCTTCTAGAAATCTCTGCGATCTCTTCAGGAGATCCGATGAGGTTCAAGTCGTCCACGTAGACGGCTATGATTACAAATCATGTTGCCTTTGCTCTTATAAAGATGCAAGAACAGACTGGGTCGTTTGAGAATCCTTGTTTTGCAAGGAAATCGCTCAGTCTGTTATACCACACCTTTCCAGATTGTTTTAAACCAAATAATGATCTTTGCAGTTTCACTGAGTAGATGTCACGTTCTCTCTTTTAGTGCTGCAGGCAAAAAATAACCGTCAGGCAATCTCATATAGATGTCTCGGTCTAGGTTGCCATATAGGTATGCAGTAACCACGTCCATGAGTTGCATATCTAAACCCTCTTGGGCTGTTAAGCCGATGAGGAATCGGAAGGTGATCGCGTCCATGACCGGGGAGTATGTGGCCTCAAAATCCACCCCTGGACGTTGGGTAAAACCCTGCGCTACAAGCCTTGCTTTGTAGCGAACGATCTCATTCTGTTCATTTCGTTTTCTAACAAATACCCATTTATAACCCACAGATTTTACACCTTTTGGTGTCTGGACTATGTGTCCGAAGACCTTGCGTTTGGTGAGTGAATCCAACTCCACTCCTATTGCCGCTTTCCACTTTGGCCAATCATCTCTGCTTTGACATTCTGTCAGAGAGCGTGGTTCAATATCATCGTCGTAGTACGCGACGCTGATGGCAATATTACACGCAAATGTGTCATCTATGGTTGTGCTCTTTCTGTCCCAATACTCCCCAGTTTGTACATAGTGTATCGATACTTCATTTTCTCCCAGTTTTTCCTCTTCATGAGAGTTTGGTAGAGATGGGGTAGCAGGGCTTATAGTAGCATCCTGTGGTGGTATTTGTTTACCATTGCCAAGGGTCCTACTCTTTCGAGTGACTTGGTCCTTGGATCCCGGTGGTCGCCCTCTCTTTTTGAGAGGTCCAACCATTTCTGCTGCAGGCGGATTGCATCCATTTTGCGGTATGTCAATCCTAGCTGGAGTGTTAGCAGCAGGGACGTGTGATTTGACAATTTTCTGGTTGTCAGTAAATTTGTCCGGCAAGAGATGGACAGTGTTTTGGATGTGGAGAATCTTCAGGACCTCCTCCTCACACTGGCTTGTGGGTGGATCAAAATGACATAATGTCTTTGTATCTCACGTGATACATTCTGAAGCTTCGGGCTTCTTTGTCTATGAGCCTAGTCTTGGAAACGATGTTTCATCGAATTCACAGTCTTCTAGACGTGCCTTGAAAACGTCTCCCATAAGGGGTTCTAAGAATCTAATTATGGAGGGGGTGTCAAACCCAACATAAATGCCTAGGCGACGTTGTGGACCCATCTTTGTCCTTTGTGGTGGTGCTATGGGGACGTATACTGCACAACCAAATATTCTCAAGTGTGAGACTATTGGTGGGGCTCCAAGTGCTAGTTGCATTGGAGAAGATGACTGACCTCCAGAAGGTCTCAATTTTATTAAATATGCAGCATGCAAAATTGCATGACCCCACGCATTCACTGGCATCTGGGATTGAAGGAATAATGGACGAGCAATCCATTGCATTCTCTTAATTAGAGATTCTGCTAACCCATTTTGGGTGTGAACATGTGCTACAGGATGTTCGACTTCAATTCCCTGAGCTTGGCAATAGTCTAGAAAGACTTGTGACGTAAACTCCCCCGCATTGTCCAGACGAAGTTTCTTTATCTGGTAGTCGGGGAAGTGGGCCCGTAACTTGATTATCTGAGCTAAAAGCTTAGATAGTGCTAGGTTACGGGTGGACAGTAGACACATATGTGACCACTTAGTAGATGCATCTATCAGGACCATAAAGTACCTGAACGGACCACTTGATGGGTGTATCGGCCCACAAATGTCTCCGTGGATTCTTTCTAGAAAGCTTGGGGACTCCACGTCCACTTTCAGTGGAGAGGGTCTCGTGATCAGTTTACCCTTGTAACAGGGTGGACATGGGAATTTGCCTTTTTGAAGAATCTTCAGGTTCTTCAGGTCTATACCCCTGGAGTTCTTTATGATGCAGTACATCATAACAGAATCAGGGTGTCCCAGTCTACTGTGCCAGAGTTGGAATTCTGGTGTTTGGGGGCACTGCAGGTGCTCCGCCATGGATGTTTCTGGAGTTTGTATACTTGTTTGGTAGAGTCCCGAGGGGAGTCCCTTGAAACGTTCCACAATGGTTTTTGAACCATTTGTAAGAGACGTTACAAGCAAGTATTCCCGTTTATCTTCCTCGACCGGCTCTAAGTGATATCCGTTTAAACGGATATCTTTAAAGCTTAGGAGGTTTCGGATAGATTTAGGGGAGTATAACGCATTTCTAAGTGTGATTTGTGTGTTACCGGGGAGCAATATAATTGCTTCCCCTGATCCTTCGATTATGTTTGCTGGTCCTGAGATTGTTCTCAGTGGACCAGAATAGCTACTTATGCTCGTGAAGTAGTCTATGTTTTGAAGGATCGAGTGCGTCGATGCACTGTCCACTAGGCAGATTAATTCCATATCTAAAAAGAAAGACATTCAAGCAGTAAATGATATGAAAAGAAAAGATCTACTTTCATAAAAATAAATGCTCAGAATATTGTTTGACATGGAAATAAAATTAGATACGATGCATAAAAAGAAGATATATTGCTAGTACATAGAAGTGGTCCAGAACTAGAGAGTGTCATATCCCATGAAGTCTTCAGGAGTCCATGAGGTCTCTGGCAACGCTGCGCTCTCAATCAGTTTTGTCTCAGCTCGAGGCTTGAGGCTTGCCTGGTAGAGGTCCTGGAGGTGTTTCGGGGTGCGGCAGATTCTGGACCAGTGGCCCGTCATTCCGCATTTGGAGCACTTATCCTCCCAGTCTTTCTTGGGAGTGACACCTTTGTTGGACATCCTCTTTTGCTTCTTTTCCGCGAACTTCTGGTTCTGAGGAGGAGCTAGGGGAGTGGCCTTCTTCCGCTGTTTTTGTTCTTTTCATTTCTGGAATTTTGCCTTTTTGTCCATCTTCTTCTTCTGGGAAGACTGGAAGTGTGCCTCTGCAGGAGGTGGCAGTGGAGCGGAGCCAGGAAGGCGCAGGTTGTGAGTGGCAACCAACAAGTCTCTGTTCTGTTCAGCCATAAGCAGGCATGAAAGCAGATCAGAGTACTTCGTGAACTTCCTCTCACGGTATTGTTGCATAAGGATCATGCCCTTTTCGTGGAAAGACGTGACGTCTTTTCCAGCAACATTTTCTCCGTCACCGTTTCACCACACAACTTCAGGCGTGAGGTGATACGGAAGAGTGCTGAGTTGTACTCCGCTACGGATTTGTAGTCCTGTATGCGGAGATGAGTCCACTCGTACTGCGCACGGGGGAGTATGACATCTCTCTGATGCCTGTACCTCTCCTCGAGTGCGTCCCACAGCTCGTAAGGGTCCTCTACAGTAAGGTACTCGTCCTTCAGGGTCGAGTCTAAATGTTTCTTGATATATATATTGGCTTTCGCATTTAATATATCGGAAACTTCCTCTGTATGAGGTGCTTCCACTGAAGCATCCTTGTCGGCTGAGGCAGTACTTGTTGTTGCCTTCTCAGTCTTTGTGAGACTGAAACCATGAGAGCGCAGATGGAACTTCAGGTCCAACTGCCAACTCAGGTAGTTTGACCCATCGGCCTTCAGGACCGAAAAGTCGACATTCGCAAGTCTGGCCATTTGAATGATCTAGCAATATATAAAAATAGCATGTATCATTAAAACTGATTTGAAAATAGACATCCACACATGTATTGCAAACATTTTTCATAGCATGGATCTTATTAAAGTAAATTTAACATACATGCTTTTTACAGTTTCATAATGTGAATAATTAACAAAGGTTAACATTCATGCATGTTGCTAGGCAGTTTCATTGTAACATTAAACATGGTATTAAAATAATTAACATCCACGCAATTAATGCATAAGCAATGAAAAAGAAAATGACTTAGGACTATGGGGATCAGCCAGCCGACACCGAAATAAAAAGAAGTACAGTCCGAAGTTACATCAAAAAATTGCATGAAAGAATAAAATACAACTCGGGAACTTCAGAGAGAAGCCCATATCTTCATTGTGCGTACGCCTTCAGCTCCTTTTTGGTGTCATTCGGTCTTCTTTTTACATATATATCCTCACTTACAAATTTCTCTCAAAAAAAGAAAAATTGCAGGAAATTAAAAAGTGTCGGAAACCTAGCTGATCCCTAAAAACATAGCCTAATTTGCACATCCACGCAGATAATTTATTGAAAACATACAACCACACAGATAATCAATCACAGGCATGTAATGATTTATTTTAAATAATCTAAATTGTGTGTGACGTGCTAAAAATTTATTTTGAAAAACTTTTACCTTTGATCCATATTTTAATGTTTTGTTTACCGCTTTAAAACCCTTTAAAGTTTCTTTTAATTATTTTGGGCTTTTTAGGGCCAAAAATAAAAGAAGAAAAATTATTTATGTAAATGGACTAATTTTCTGGCTTTTTGGGCCATGAAAACAACCCATTAGGGTTAATTGGGCCTCCCCCGAAAAATTGGCCCGTTAAGGGCTAGGGTTTCCGAAAAACCCTAGGGGGCCCGCGGGGCGCGGCCGCCGTGGCGGCGGGGCCGCGGCCTGTGGCCGCGGCAGCGTGGCCGCGGCTTCAGGCCGCGGCGTTTTTGCGCCGGCGACACTCGTAGGGTGCCGCCGTTTAGCCCTTCGGGCGTGCGGGGTATGGATCAAGGTCTGGGGGGGGTAAAAAACAGATTTTTCGAGAATTTAGATCGCCAAAAAACTTATTTTTATTGTTTTTAGACATGCGGATCTAAATAAAATTGTGATTTTTACCGAGTTTTAAACTTTTTGATCCTAAAACATGTAGATCTAACGTGAAAAGCAAGTTTAGATCTAAAAGTTTTGATTTTTACCTCTAGATTCGACAAGGGAATCTAGTCGACGGTTGGTGAAGGAAGCCCTTTTCGCTCCCCGTTGAGAAGATTACGATCTTCTTGAATCTGAGCGATTGATGGATCTCCTTCCCCGCGAGCCGCCGTCTCCTCCAATGAGCGTGATCGTGCTGATAACGTGTTGTGAAGGGAAAAGTAGGGAAATCGGTATAGAGGGTTAAGAGCCTCCTACCCTTGTATTTATAGCTTTCAATAGTGGGTTGGATACCCAATTGGCCCAATGGGCCTATTCATAACAGAAATCATAATTTCATGTCTCCATCTAAATGTTTGTTTCAGAAAATTCATCGCCATCTTTATTTGGGATTTTTCTGTGATGATGATTGGAGATACGCATTAAAGCCACCATGGTAATTTGGGATTTTCCTGTGAATTAAATGCATAATATGTTTGTTCAATGTGAGCAATATTGTACCATCATCCACCAAGAGAGTCACAGATTAAATCCCATCTAAATATAAAACCTTAAATATGATAATAATTGGTAACATATAACATATAGGATTAGCCTCATACAATCTAGAAAAGCTCACAATTCCTTATTTTTTTCGGATAATTAGAACCGCTCATTTTGATCTTTATATTCTAAAACCTCAAAGCGTCAAATGTCAAGTGAACCCAATCAGTTTTGTTCATCCATCCATCCAAGCATGACTTCTACAGTTTCGGAACAATAGAGTTTTTTAGTGAGTTTTATTTGTCCATCCATCCGGCACAAATTTAATAGCTTCTGAACAATAGAATTTTTTACAACGAATAGATGAGCAAACAAAACCTCTTAGATCCACCCAATATTCGGAGTTTTGAAGTTTTAGACCATGAATAACAAAATGACCAGTTCTGATCGATCGAAAATATATGGGAGGATGGGCTTTTCGATATCGCATACCATACTGTATTTATTCTCATATTTACATCTTCATAGTGGCCCCAAAGAGAACTTGCCTGGCACACAGGAAGAGCAGATCAAAGAATGTAAGCTAGCACTCACAGATGCCCACACACAGTTGAAGAGAGAACCGCTCGCGCTCTTCTACTTAAAAAATAGTCGGATAATCGAAAACTATCTTCTGTTCCTCGTCAGTTCATAACGACCAGTAGGTTCATAGAATGATGCACGTACAGGTGGGATTGCCATTAACCCTCACCTCAGGTTCTCCTGATTCCCTGCATTCCAAAGACTAGAATAAGTACAGAATAGTCATTTTGCCACTAAGTATCCTGTGTCTGAGAACAGTTTTAGGAAATGTGCCGATAGAACTGTGGTTGAAGGCTTTATTAGATTCAATTTACCGGCCATGACTAGCTGATACACATATTGATCTTTCGTAAATATTGCATATGTATGTTGGATGTTAATCACCCGCTCAGGCCAATAACCTAATATTGTTAGACATTGATACGATCCGCTTGGATCGATCACACAAATCGATTTAAAGTGGAAAAAATTAAAAAGAGGAAAATATTTTTAGGGTTTTGAGATTAGAGAAACAAGAGGAATCAAGAGATAAAAGCCTCTTTCGAGAGGAGACTTGCTCTCCGAGCTTTTGATTGAACGGAACAAAAGCCTAAAGATCCTTCACTAAGGATGCCCAAGAGTTTCCCAACAATCTAAGCATTAAAAAATACAATGGGGGCTAGCCCTAATAAAGAGAAAGAGGGGATTTACTAATTTGGTCTAGAGTGACCAAAATACCCCTAAAGCTAATAATAACTAATTGACGCCTCCCCGTCTCATCCTGCGCACATAAGTGATCGTGGGTAGTCCATCCACGTCCGCCGCACGTGATGCGGCATGGTCCGCATCAATACCCCCCGTAGAAGAGCCACCTTGTCCTCAAGGTGGAAGTCCGGAAACTGCTCTCGAACAACGTCGAACGCCTCCCACGTGGCATCGCAGTTCGGCAATCCAGCCCAATGTATCAGTACCTCCTGCCGACGTCCCGGACCCTGGCGCACCGCCCTGACGTCCAGCGGCTCCATCATCACCTCCATGTCCTCTGTCAGTGTCGGTGGAAGTGTGGATGCCACCGTTTGCTCTCCAATGGCACGGCGGAGCTGCGAAACATGAAAAACTGGATGGATCGTCGCCGTCGTGGGTAACCTCAGTCTGTAGGCCACTTGGCCAATCTTGGCCTCAACCTCAAAGGGCCCAAAGAACCTGGCAGCTAGCTTCTCATTCCTCCTCGCCACTGATCTCTGTCTGTATGGCCGCAGCTTGAGATATACCATATCTCCTTCCTGAAAGCTCACATCTCGTCGATGTACATCTGCCTTCGCCTTCATCACCTGCTGAGCCCGTAGCAAGTGCTTCTTCAGCTCGTCTAGCATCCCATCACTCTCCTCCATGTAACCCTCCACCAACGAGACTGGTGTCTGTCTACTCCCGAATTGAATCAGCTCTGGTGGGTCTCTTCCATATAACACCCGGAAGGGGGTCGTCCCTGCTGCTGAATGGTACGAAGTATTGTACCAATACTCCGCCCAGGCCAACCAGCGGTACCACTGTCGCGGTGTTTCCGATGCAAAACATCGCAGATACGTCTCTATACTGCGATTAACCACCTCTGTCTGTCCGTCTGTCTGGGGGTGATAGGCGGTACTCCTCTTCAACACCGTTCCATGTACCCGGAACAACTCCCGCCAAAACCCGCTCAAGAACACTTGGTCCCGGTCAGACACTATAGACCCAGGGATCCCATGCAACCGTATCGCCTCCCGAATAAATGCTTTGGCCCCTGAAACTGCCGTGTACGGGTGTTTCAGCGGTATGAAATGTGCGTACTTACTCAGTCTGTCCACCACTACGAAAATCACCGAGTACCCCTCCGACCTGGGTAATCCCTCGATGAAGTCCATGGTCACCTCTTCCCACACTCGCTCAGGCAGAGCCAACGGCTGCAACAACCCTGCAGGTGCCATGACCATGTACTTGTGACGCTTGCAGACATCACAAGCCGCCACCAAGAGGGCGATCGCCTTCTTCATCCCCTGCCAGTAAACCTCTCGGGCCATCCGCATGTAAGTCTGCTGCACCTCGGAGTGTCCCCCGATCCTTGAACTGTGGAATTCCTGAAACATCACTGGTATGAAGGTCGACTTCCGCGGTAAGACCAACCGCCCCTGATACAACAGCCTGCGTCCCTCCAAAGCGTACCCCTTCGGCGCCTCCCTGCCGCCCGGTAATCGCTTCCTGATCTGACTCAGCTCTGGGTCGGTCTCTGCCTCCTGTAACATGGGCTCCCCGTCCAGCCACATTGGTAACGAGAGTGCCCTCAGGTGCACTCCCTCCTCTCGTCGAGACAAGGCGTCAGCCGCCTTGTTCTCCAACCCGGGCCTGTACTCAATGACAAACCGGTACCCCACCAGCTTCGAAAACCATCGCTGGTGCTCCTCAGTCACCAACCTCTGCTCAAGTAGGTACTTGAGGCTCCTCTGGTCTGTCCTGACCACGAACTCTCTCCCAAGTAGGTACGGCCGCCACTTCTGCACCGCTAACACAATCGCCATCAACTCTCTCTCGTACACCGACTTCAGCCGGGCTCTAGCAGAAAGCACGTGGCTGTAGTAGGCTACGGGCCGCCCCAACGGCATCAACACCGCCCCCAGACCTACACCTGATGCATCCGTCTCCACCACAAACGCCATGCTGAAATCAGGCAACGCCAGCACCGGGGCCGTGGTCATGGCCACCTTCAAGGCCTCAAAGGCCATGGTTGCTTCCTCCCCCCAAGCGAACCCATCCTTCTTCAAAAGGTCAGTAAGCGGCCGTGCAATCGTGCTGTACCCCCTTACGAACTTCCGGTAGTAGCCCGTCAGCCCAAGAAAACCCCGCAACGCCCTCAAAGAAGTAGGCACTGGCCAGTCCAACATGGCCTCTATCTTCGCCCTGTCCGCCGCTACTCCCCCCGCCGACACCACGTGCCCAAGGTACTCTATCTGCCGCTGGCCGAAGCTACACTTCTTCCGGTTCGCATACAACTGTTGCGCCCCCAGCTCCTGGAAGACTGTCTCCAAATGTCCTACGTGATCCTCCATAGTCCTGCTGTAAACCAAGATATCGTCGAAGAAAACCAAGACGAACTTCCTCAAGTACGGCCGAAATACCTCGTTCATCAAGGCCTGGAAGGTGGAGGGAGCATTCGTCAAGCCGAAAGGCATGACGAGAAACTCGTAGTGCCCCTCATGTGTGCAGAACGCCGTTTTCGGCACATCCTCGGGCATCATCAAGATCTGGTGATTACCCGCCTTCAAGTCGATCTTCGAGAACACAACTGCGCCATGCAGCTCATCGAGCAGCTCGTCGATCACGGGAATGGGAAATCTGTCAGCCAGAGTCTCCTTGTTCAGCGCCCTATAGTCGACGCAGAACCTCCAGCTCCCGTCTTTCTTCTTCACCAACAGTACTGGTGAAGAGAAAGGACTCACACTAGGCTGGATCACTCCTGCCTGCAGCATCTCCCCGACCATCCTCTCAATCTCGTCCTTCTGCACATGAGGATATCGGTACGGCCGCACGTTCACTGGAGCTGCTCTCTCTCTCTCTCTCTCTCAAAACTATCGCATGCTCATGTCCCCTCTCCGGTGGTAGTCCATGCGGGTCCTGAAAGACCTCCTGAAATCGCTCCAGCACCTGCTCAACCACCTCGGGAACCCCTGTCGGCTGCTCCTGCTCCACTCCAACTACACGGCACTCCACCAAGTACCCCTCTCATTCCCTCTGTAAAGCCCGAGTAATGGCCTTGAAGGCCACCAACGAAAAGCATAGGATTGGGTCCCCTGTGAGTACCACCGTGCGGTCACCCTCCTTGAACTCCATCCTGAGACGTTTCCAGTTCACCCGCACGTCCCCTAACTTCTTCAGCCACTGCACGCCGAAAATGATATCGACATTCCCCAGCTCCAGGGGTAAGAAATCCTCTATAATCTGCACCCCTGCATGGTCAGACATAACCCCTTGCAGAGCCCCTTGCTCTCCTCCATCTTCCCAGTTCCCAACAACACAGTGAACTTCTCCATGGTGCTCAACTGCAGCCCATGCCGCTCCACCACTCGGCTAGAGATGAAATTGTGGGTGGCCCCACTGTCTATCAGCACAATCGTCGCCATATCGCCCAACCGTCCTGACAACTTCATGGTGTGGTTCGGTGTGAACCCCACCACGGAGTTCAGGGAGACCTCCGCGAAGTCTAGGTGAGACTTCTCCTCCTCGAGTGGCTCCACCCCGGACTCCTCGTCATCCATACACTCCTCATCCGGCACCATGGTAATCTGTAGCAGGCGGCTCGCACATCTGTGGCCAGGGGTGAACTTCTCATCGCAACGAAAACACAACCCCTTGGCACGCCTCTCCCTCACCTCTGCCTCCGTCATTCGTCGTCCAAGAGTAGCGGGACGAGTCTCTCCCCTCGCATCGGGTACACCGGCAGGTGCCCTCGGTGTGGCCGCTGCTGGCGTGGGTCAGGAATTTTGGGTCCCCCAAGTCCCACGTATCCTCCTCTCCTCCGTATGTTTCTCCTCCGCCTTCTGCGCGAGGCGAATCAGGTCCTCCAAGCCCATCTGGCTCTGCATCCTCAGCTCAGCTCGAATGGAGTGCTTGAGCCCCCCATGAAGTTTCCCATGAGCGCCTCCTCCGCGACCCCAGACACTCGGCCCGACAGTAGCTCGAACCTCCTGACAAATTCCCGCACCGTTCCCTCCTGCCTGAGCACCCGGAGTTGCTCGTAAAAATCTCCTCCTGGGGTCTCCTGGACTCGGTCCATCAAGTATGCTGTCAAATCCGTCCAGGAGGAAAAAGGGCTGCTTGCGACCTTCCACCGGTACCACGCTAAGGCCTCTCCCTCAAAATAGATGCCCACCGCCTGCAGGACCTCCTCCTCGGTAAATCCCATCGTCTGGAAGTACCTCTCCGCTCTGTAGATCCACCCATCGGGGTCGCTCCCCTCAAACACGGGCATCTTCAGCTTCTTCAGCCGCCTATCGGCGTGGAACTCTGCTTCTCCCCGTCTCTCCTGGTCCCAACGCCTATCTCTGTGGTCCCTGAGGGGATCGTAGTCCTCATCTGCATACTCGTCCTCCGGCCACAAGGGTCTACCGTCTGATACCAATTGTTAGAGACCTATCCCATACTAGGCCTCCAACACTAGCCCATTTGTTAGAAATCCATCCCATACTAGGCTTCTAACAATAGCCTTGTTAAGGGCCCATCCCATACTAGGCCCATAACACTGGGCTCACACCCCATTTGTTAAGTATTATTGAGCATCCAACCCAAAACCAATTGGTATTAGGTGGAGAGGCCCTCTAATACTTAAACTATTTCTTTTTCTTTTGCACTTCCGATGTGGGACTATTTTTGGGATCCTAACATACCACCACGCTTCCGACAACGCCGTCCACGACGGCCCACTCTAGGGTGCCCACTCTGGCCTCACCCAGGTCGCCCCCTCTTAGGTCGCTCCTTCCCCAGGTCGCCCCTTCCGCTTTCGACAACCACCGTCACGACGGCCCACTCTGGGGTGCCCACTCCAAGTGGCCCACTCTGGCCTCACCCAGGTCGCCCCCTCCTAGGTCGCTCCTTCTCCAGGTCGCCCCTTCCGCAAGGTGGGTCGTAGCATGGGGCTAGATCTGATACTAATTGATACGATCCGCTTGGATCGATCACACAAATCGATTTAAAGTGGAAAAAATTAAAAAGAGGGAAATATTTTTAGGGTTTTGAGATTAGAGAAACAAGAGAAATCAAGAGATAAAAGCCTCTTTCGAGAGGAGACTTGCTCTCCGAGCTTTTGATTGAACGGAACAAAAGCCTAAAGATCCTTCACTAAGGATGCACAAGAGTTTCTCAACAATCTAAGCATAAGAAAATACAATGGGGGCTAGCCCTAATAAAGAGAAAGCGGGGATTTACTAATTTGGCCTAGAGTGACCAAAATACCCCTAAAGCTAATAATAACTAATTAACGCCTCCCCGTCTCCTCCTACGCACGTAAGTGATCGTGGGTGGTCCATTCACGTCCGCCGCACGTGATGCGACATGGTCCGCATCAGACACCGACAAATATGTCTTGCTCCAACACGGACACGAGGTGTCAAACACTGATCCAATACATGGGGGCATGGTTTTTTATGCTAGTATTTACCATACAATGCATGTCTTTAACTTATATAATAGTGAAGGTTTATTTATTTCTAAAAGTACTAAATGGTAAGGGCGCAAGACAACTTCATGTTTGAACATGTTATTTAACATGAATAAATGTATTGTATTTTTTTGAAATGCCCAAAACGTGCAGACATGCGCATAGTGTCCAGAAGTGTCATATACGTCAAATTTTGGCCAGGAGAAGTGTGGTGCATATCATAGTTGCTAACAACTCAAAGCCATAACTTATCCCATGCACAGCTGAAGGAAGACTTTCCTCTCGAGATTTTTTCCCTGAAGAATTCTAACATAATTTTACCAGCAAGTTCTATATAGTATCTACATGATTTCTGATACAACACGAATTCTTATAAAATAGGCACCCCTGACAGATGGATGTACTGAACACGCAATCATTTCATGTTGCAATACTGCCTAATAAAATCAAATCCGCGTCAGCCACCTCCTCTTCATTTTATGCATTTTCTATTAAAAACCTGATCAGCTATTGCGCACAAGGCTCTACGTGAGATTTGACCAAAAAAAATTTACAATAGGCTACAATCTGATGTCAATTCCATGCCAACCCTCTACATGCAACGTAAGCAGATCGACATAAATCCTGAAGGGCTGGGCTAGCTGTCTGATAATTTAAATAATTAACATTATTCTAGCCAAATCAATTCTCCACAGACAAGGAAGAAACATGGGGAAATGAGCATATATAGTTACTAGAATAAAGAGATTAGTGTGTGACATGAGCATATGGTTCAAGGCATATTACAAAAGACGGACACATGGTAACCTTGTTTCCGTATATCCTGTCTTTAAGGATGGATGTATTATAGTGTCAATATCGCATCATATCACACTCTTGTTTCATGGTCTCTAAGATAGCTGCCTTGAGTAACGGTCCTGGTAGACTAATAACAAAATCGATGTGAACCTGTAAATATAATAGTCGGCTTAACCATTGTCTCTTCATCCACATGAACAGTGTTGCTGTGTTGATATATTTTCTCATTACTTGGAAAAAAAACATGATTTGTTTCCTCATTTCCTCTAAACTCCCTCCAACATTACTGCCTAGTCTAAAATTCTTGTAATATACAAAAAAAACATCTTCGATGCATTTATTACTGGATTTTGCACATAAAGGATTACATCTTCTCAAGTGTTTTAAGAAGAAAATAAAATATATTTTCTTTGTATCATATAAGATAAAGTATAATAATCGCATTCATCTACATTTTCTCTTCCAAAAAATAGCCCTCTTTATTCACCAATATCTAACCAATACTATAACAGAGAGACCTTGAATTTGGTCGTTAAAATCCTCATTTCTTCCACCAGTACCGTTAGCACCCATCTATTTGTTAGGATCCCAATTAGTCTCACATCGGAAAGATCAAGAGAAAACGAAAAGTATAAGTATTAGAGGGCCTCTCCACCTAATGCCAATTGGTTTTGGGTTGGATGCTATCTAATACTTAACAACTGGGGTGTGAGCCCAATATTAAGGGCCTAGTATGCGATGTGTCCTAAGCTTGGTTATTGTTAGGGGCCAAGTATGGGATGTGTCTCTAACAAATGGGCTAGTGTTAGGGGCCTAGTATGGGATGAGTTTCTAACAAATGGGCTAGTGTTAGATGCCTAGTATACGATGGATCTCTAACAAATGGTATCAGAGTAAGCCTCATGCTATGACTCACGTTGCGTAAAGGGTGACCTTGGGAAGGGACGACCTAAGAGGGGTGACCTAGTAAAGGCCAGAGTATGCCACTTAGAGTGGGCACCCCATAGTGAGCCGTCCACGACCTAGTACAGGCCAGAGTAGGCCACTTAGAGTGGACACTCCAGAGTGAGCCGTCGTGGACGGCATTGTCGGAAGCGTGATGGTATGTTAGGATCCAAATTAGTCACACATCGAAAAGAATAAGAGAAAATGAAAAGTATAAGTATTAGAGGGCCTCTCCACCCATGCTAATTGTTTTTGGGTTGGATGCTAGCTAATACTTAACAATTGGGGGTGTGAGTCCAATGCTAATGGCCTAGTATGGGATGTGTCCTTAGCTAGGCTATTGTTATAGGCCTAATATGAGATGTGTCTATAACAAATGGGCTAATGTTAGAGGCCTAATATGGGATGAGTCTCTAACATTGTTTTTTGATGGAATCTAGGATGATACATAAGCGTATTCCTTCCTCTAGATTTTCTGTGGTAGCCTCCAATTTGGGATGATTCTATTTTCCACAGAATTCCACCTTCATGTATTACAACAAAAGCAATGACAGTAGAACCTCCTTCCTATGGTAAGGGGATTAAAATGAAGAATGTATAATCAACGTCTTATCAATGGGCATAATAAAAACAACTATCCAATTTGGCACTGATAAGATCCCATATGAAACTACAACCCCTGTAAATTCAACATACATTCGTCTTAATAGATCAAACGTGAGCAACTAGCTTATGGTGTGCGCATTTCGTTGTGTACAAACTCATCCCCGGCAAACTCGGGAAATGGATGTACTTTAGTACTTAAGCATCACAAGAGCCATCATATCAGGGTGTTTATGACTAGTAAAATGATCAAAGAGCTAAATACCACCTGCATATCATAACCCAACAAAAAAAGCACTATATGCATAAACTAATAGTATAACTTTGTGTTTTGATAATTGTCATATATCAAACATACACAAAAGTAGTTAATCTAACTTTAAATAGCAGAACACCTGAATTCTAGCCAAAAGCATTAATTAGTATCTGTTAAAGGTCAAAATACTACACTCCAACAACCGATCAACCCAGCGACCGATTGGTCCATGCAATCACGGCTCAATTCAGTCCACATTACATCACCCAAACTAAGACGCGAGTGACCCATCAGCCAATTTTGAGATGGTTCCATCCGATCAAATCAGCTTAACCTAACATGTACATCAAGCTAGGGTTTTAGAAAAAAAATTACCAACCTACCCTCCGCCTACTCTGTATGTAAACCTGGTATCTACAAATGTAGGGATGATAGAAACCCCCTTGCAATATAGTACTATTACAACCATATCATACTTATACTTGTTCTAACATGAGATTTGAAGGGTTTAGGCCGGAAGCCATCACAGCCTCATCTGACCATGTTCATGCTTGCAGATCATGCACTTAGGAGGAGGCCGTGGCCCATTGGTCGACCTGATACGATTTAGATCAGATGTGGGTCGCTTTTATTTAAGGTATGCAAACTGGCAAGTACTTACCCATACAAAACATTTAAATAAACCATTGCATCAGCAACGACCTTACTCGTACAAGCAAATGGGATTATGGTTACTTTGAATCTTCTCAAATTAACATAAGTATTCATCGAGTGGAAACTTATATAGGAAATGGATATGCCCCGACATAATACTATTTTGCCTCGGCTGCAATAACAATTAACAAACAAAAGATTGCATTTGCTCTAGTGTTTCCATCAACATGACAATCTACATCAAACATGGACTTGGTAATTCATGAACCAGTCAAGGAATTTAAAATTCAAGAAATGGGGAGGGAGCTTACAAGTGCTCGAATTCTCTAATCTCGACGAGTTCTTTGCCCACAAAATCCATCCACTTCACTCTCCCTTTGCTGGCCCCATTCGCGCTGCAACCTGCTGGCCTCTTCATGCTGCTCTTTGGGAGCACCTCAACGACTTTGCCTTCATCAGCATCATCATCCAATCCATTCCTGTTGACCTCGAAACCCTTTTCAGTTCTGGATGACTCCTTCTCTAAAACAACAGAAGCTGGAGATGGGCTGCAAGAAGCAGGCTTAACGTCTTCCAGCTTCAAAGGGCATGGTGGCTGATGGGCAAGGGAGGATTCTGACAAGCAATTCAATGGCCAGTAGCAAACCCTCATCAAACTTCTACAATTCTACCAATCACATCGCATTTCCAGAAGAAAGAACAAGATCTCCAGCTCCAAATGCCCCAAATCCCAATTCCTTTCAGCTTTGTTGAAGACCCATGTGAGAATTTTCAACAGAAACAGGATAAGTTTTGGATCAAGAACAGCTGGAAAGCCTCAAACCCAATGCAAGGCCCAAAAAGGTCAAGCTGTGCACTGTGGGAAGGAATCCCAAGGTTCCAAGGTTCTTGATTTTCAGCAAGAAATGAAACCCAATTGGGAATTCTTTTCAGGGAAAGTGAAGATTCAGGGGTCTACTGCCTTGTAGCCAATCCCACAAGGACCTGATCCATAAATGGCAAGCCTCTCCCCCACCATCCACATCTTATTTCTCTCTCTTAACAATACAAAAGGGGAAGAAAGAAAGAGTTTTGGGAGAGAGAAAATCCCAGAACTGTCCAAAACAGTGGAGGAGAGGATATGCTGATTTATTGGGGAATTGCTACGCGCGGCCTACCGTTTTACTGTGCGCACGAGCTCTTTAATTTTTAATCGGACCATGCTTCAATTAAATATTATTATTTAATTCTTTTGTTAAATGTACAGTCAATCAGAAATATAAAAATACACATAAGCAAAAAAATCCTTAAATCATTGCATATGGTGTAGATAGATTACCTAGTGAAAAGATAAGGTTGTAATCTATTCAAAGAGAATATATCATATCAATGCATGGACTCTCACATCTATTATAAATAAAGGCCTGGGGTCTCCCCCTGGAAACACATTCACAACACGTTATTAGTATGTTCTCACTGAGTTTGAAGACACGTACATTGCGATAGCAAAGAGGAGACGGTCGATCCATTGCGTGCGGACTTCATCCACCTCCACGCGTTCGTCTCCCTTGATCTTTGAGGTATATCGAAAACGATGTATTTCTTTAATCATAATCATGATGCCTACATATAATGGCCCTAGTTCCATATACGGTAGGGTATATATGTTTGTGCTCCAGGATGGGTGTATGCGTATATACATGTGTGTATATGTGTAGTGTAAATAGTAAATATGTAGTGTGTATAGTAATTATTTATTGGTTGCTTACATGTATGCCTATATGGATGGATGTATGGCTATATGAATGTGTTAGCAGTATACTTATGGTTGCTTAAATGATGGATGTATGTACAGATGGATGATGTATAAAAATCAGACTTTTCTTTGGGTTTAGTTGTTGTACACTTCCCTCTACGTTTTTTCTGTATTTATGTTGGTTGTTTAGTTGTGCTTTAGGAACATTACATGTACTATCCCAGCAGTGCGCAGTAGACCTGCAGACAGTCTTCTCTGTCGTTTTCACGTTTCCTTCTTTTATTCCTTCGTAACACTCGTTGCTTTGGGATTACCTGGGACGGATTCGTATTTTCCGGGTATCCTAGGGAGCAGGGCGTTATAGTTGGTGGCACATGCAGATCTCCGCACTGCAGCTGTGATAGGGTAGTGCGTGTAGTATTTCGAGGGTAGTTTGGTCTTAAGGTATGTAGGAATTCTGCCTAAAGATAGAGCCCTGATATCAGAAGCTTGAGGTTTGGAGCCCAGAGGGTAGCCACTAAAGTGTTGATTGGGTAAGAATGTGTGTGTGCATATCTATGTGTGTATGTATGTGTACCTACACGTCTATAGCTCTATAAGTGTTGCATATGGCTTGTCGAGCATTTGAGATGATATATTCATGTGCATACGACTTGGTATATGTACAAATGATTACATGGCTATGTGATTGCATTTGAAGTATGTGTGTTAATAAATGGTAACTTATGAGTAGTGTGTAGAATTGAGTTATATACTTGATTGAGGTGCAGGTAGTACATAGATGTACTGTGTAGCGGCTATATACTGTGTGTGATGTCTGCACATGTAGAGTGTGCAGATGCATGTGTGGATCTTTGAGTACCACCTATGTATGTGTGGATATGTCTTAAGAGTATTAGTGTCATGTGTTAATATATGTGATGAGTATATGATACATGTATGGCTGTAAGCTGGTACGCTTACACTGCATATGGATACATTTGAGCAGTATGTATCATAGAACTATATAGTTGATTGAGCTCTGGGCGATGTATAGATATGGTATATCGTCTATATTTGTATTGTGTATATGTATATGTTGATTGTGTAGATCCATGTGTGGATCTTTGTGTTCCACTCAGGTATGAGTAGGCGTGCCCTAGGTGTATTAGAGTTGTGTGTGTGTGTGTGTGTGTGTGTGTGTGTGTGTGTGTGTGTGTGTGTGTGTGTGTGTGTGTGTGTGGAAGATGTATATGGTTGCATGTCTGTTTGTAAGTGGATACGCTTACACCGGGTTTTGGATAAATATATCATTATATGAATATCTGTGTGTTGGTATTGTTGTATGAGCCGTTCTGTGACGACATGCATATGTGTGCTTGGATATATGCTAGGAGACATACATGGTTGTATGTCTACATCTATATAATGAGGTGCATGTGTATGTATGAATAGTACCATGAATGTGTGTACTGTGAAATGGTATAAGTGTTGATATATGAATGTGTTGTATATACATGTTTTGGTAGATTGACCCCGTATATCTCTATTCACCCTTAGCTATGTCCCGAGTTGGAAAGTCTGAGGATGGACTTTATTTTTAAGGTGGGTAGATTGTAATGGCCCTAGTGCCATATACGGTAGGGTATATATGTTTGTGCTCCAGAATGTGTGTATGCATATATACATGTGTGTATATGTGTAGTGTAAATAGTAAATATGTAGTGCATAGAGTAATTATCTATTGGATGCTTACATATATGCCTATATGGATGGATGCATGGTTATATGAATGTGTTATCAGTATACCTATGGTTGCTTGAAAGATGGATGTATGTACAGATGGATGAAGTATAAAATCAAACTTTTCTTTGGGTTTAGTTGTTGTACAGTTCCCTCTGCGTTTCTTTCTGTGTTTATGTTGTTGGTTGTTTGGTTGTGCTTTGGGAACATTACAGGTACTATCCCAGCAGTGCACAGTGGACCTGCAGACAGTCTTCTCTCTCGTTTTCACATTTCCTTCTTTTATTCCTTCGTAACACTCGCTGCTCTGGAATTACCTGGGATGGATTCGTATTTCCGGGAATCCTGGAGAACGGGGCATTACACTACGATATAGATCTCAGAAAATTGATGTGAAAGCCTGTATCCATCAGTATGCGTATATTCGTATTCTACGTATTTTCATAAATTAAAAGTATTTTATAATGGTTGGTCAGGAGTTTAATATCAAATTGGTTTGAAAATCATTTATAAAAAATATTTTGTAGTATCAATATAGTTATGGCCTATTTTAGTGAGTGCGAGTGCCATCTAATACCCTTAAATAATTTTTATAATAATTTTTATTTAATTATTACCGATATAGCCGTATCAATTAATTTTCTATATAAACGTTATCAAAATGATTTCAAACTTCTACCATGTGACTCTATGATCATTTAGGCCTCCCCATATTAATTTCGTAATTTTCTGGAGTCAAATCGATGTAGAACCCGCAAACCTGCGACCTAAACGTTTTGGCCCAAAACTCGTATCTCCATAGCTCAGAGTTCGAAATGGACCTCGTATTCGCGATCCTCGCGACAATACGAACCCGTGGCTATGTTTTCGTAATTTTTCAGAGTCGTTTAACTTCAGGGGCAAAATCGTAATTTCGTTACTAAATTTTAGTAATGATCCTTCACTAATTACTTTTTAACTTATCTTAATTACCTTTTTAATCATTTACCTAACTGTCGGCAACAGCCCCCTGCAAGAGAACGTGGATTCATTTTCCACGTTCACTCTCTTTTTCTATATCCCCCAACAAACATCAATAATTACCCAAATTAATGCTTTTGACTAAACTAATTATTATTATGTTTCTTAATCCCCTATTTAAACTCTTATAAACCCTCACCTCCCTCACTCTGACCCAAACCCATGCAAACACACAGAACACACACACACACACACACACACACTCTCTCTCTCTCTCTCTCTCTCTCTCTCTCTCTCTCTCTCCCTCCGACTTCCCTCTCCCCGTTCAACTCCGACAGCCCCTCGCCCAACGCCGCACCCTCCTCACCGAGCGCCCCTATGCTCCGACTGCCCCCGCCGCCCACGTCTTTGAGCACCGCCACCCGCTTCGAGCGCCCCTCTGACGAAGCAACCCAGCCTGTCGTTGCCTCCACTCTCCCTGTTTTTCGCTCTCCCCACTTCCACCGAAGCTCATCGCCATTTACGCCTCGCCGCCGGTCCCCGAACACTCCGACGACGATAGCCGAGCGCCCGCAGTCGAAGACCCCGCTTCTCCATCCGCCGCTCTTCGCTCACCAGTACCGTCGTCCCATCGCCATCGCCGGACCCCGCCGCCGGGCGTCGACCGCCTCACCGTCCGACTTCGCCGCACCGCCGCAAAGAGCACCGCACCCACACCACCGCTGCATGCCCACCACATGTCAAAGAGGAAGAGAAGGAGGAGGTTATAAGATTTTTATACGTTTTAAATACGAAAATACGTATAAACGTATTTTGCAAGTAATTATAATTATATAATATTGTTTTGCTAATCTTAAAATCCTAATAAATCGTATTGTCCTCAGAAAAATACAAGACCAGGCCTAGAAAATCAGAAATGACGAAACGAACTCATTGTAATGCCCTACAAGCTACTGCACAAGTACTAGAGGGGGGGGGGGGGGTGAATAGTACTTTAAAAATAACAAGGAGTATAATTCCTAATTATCGTGCAAACAACTACCAAAACAATTTGCGGAAGCTTAAATTGATGACAACAACAAAATTAACAATGTAAACAATAGATATTACTGGGTTCGGATCCACCCAAGTCTCCCCGACTTGTTCCCGGTGATCCTACGTCCCAACCACCCGGATCCCATCCGGATACTTGAGTTAAAAACCCTAACTCGAGATTTCCACTATGAAATACTTGTGAAAAACCTTCACAAGTCAAATCATACACAAAGTAATTTGTGACTCCCACAACCCGGGATCACAACCACACTCTCACAACCGAGAGTGAAACTTACAATATGAAATTGAAATGAAATAAGAAACTTCTTGCCGACAAAATACCTATGCCTTGAGTAATGCTTACGAATTAGGGCAAGAATGATTTTGAGGAAGAAGAAGTGGCACCAAACCCTAGCTCCAAGATGTAGATCAGCGATGGAGAGCTATGGGGATGTTGGTGACCTAGAATCAAGCACTTGGCTTGGAAGGCTTCACACTCAATGAATCTCTCTTTGGAAGTAAGAGTGATGAGAGATTATTGAATGGAATGAAAGAGCTTTGAATGAGCTTGGAATGATTTCTCTTGATCTCTAAACTTGCAATAATATCAGCCTTGACTGCAATGAATGCAGCCCATCAAGTATTTATAGGATAGAGGAGAGAGAGAAAGAAAAACGTTTCAATTAATGCTCCAACGGCTCTTTTCTGAACCCAACTAGTCGGTCAAAGAACAACCACCGACCGACTAGTTCATCAACTAGTCGGTCGGTCAATCAACGTATATCGAATAATGAGTGAACAGAGAAAATATCAAAGCACAGACAAAAGGAACTAGTCGGTCCAAGAAGAGTAGCTGACCGACTAGTTTCACAACTAGTCGGTCGGTTACTCAACTGAGACCGACTAACAGATAAAACTGAAGTCTGAGCACAAATAGACTTAGTCGGTCCAAGAACAAATGTTGACCGACTAATTCACCAACTAGTCGGTAGCCAAATGAGCATAGACCGACTAACGATAAACAGTAAGTTAGGTGAAAAAAATGGCATGTACAGTAAAGCTAAACTAGTCGGTCCAAGAAGGAAAGTTGACCGACTAGTTCATCAACTAGTCGGTCGATCAATGAACACAGAACGACTAATGATAAACAGTAGCTCAGGCTCAAATGTGCATGTACATGGAAAGCTCAACTAGTCGGTCACAGAAGCATCACTGACCGACTAGTTCACAAACTAGTCGGTCGGTGAGTCAACTTAGACCGACTAACTGTAAACAGTAAAGAGCTTGGAAATGACTGACAAAAACTAGTCGGTCCAAGAAGCTTTGCCGACCGACTAGATCACCATCTAGTCGGTCAGTTCTTCTTCTTGAACCAACTAACATGCACAAGAAGTCGCGAATCGAAGCGCGAAGCTTCGGGAAAGATTGTATGGACTTCTACTAAGATCCTAGAGCTAAGATATGAGCGTTATGAAGATTTAAACCGTAAGACCTACTCAAGGCTTAACATTCTACGAAAGAAGCTTAAAGACTATAAATAAAACTTGACGATACCGTCTTCAATAGCTTCAATCGAATCTTCATGACTTCTAAAAAGGTCCATAAGCTTCAACGAAGCTTTAGGCATACGATCACGTGCTTTGAGAAGTCTTGAGACGTCGTAATTGATATTCATATGAATTTGGCGACGATCTCCATAACTGCGCTCACAAAGTGTTAGTTCACGATATATTTATGTTTGTTAATCATCCAAAACCAAATCCGGGGAGTCCAATATGCAACATTCTCCCCCTTTTTGGTGATGACAAACCAACATAAATAATAATCAAAAAATAATAATTCAAATGAAATTTACTTACTCCCCCTGCATTGATGACACGTTAATTCCAATTTAAACAATAATAATACGCATCAAGCAGACGAGTGAAGTATATAAAATGAGAATTGATTGTTGAAATATCGAATACCAAATGTAGGTTATTGAAATATCGGATTTGAAAATCCATTTATATATCTGAACTCCCCCTGAATCTAACATATCAAATTAGATTCTTGGAATAGTGCTTTAAATTATCATTTAGCACATCGTTATTATTATATCTCTCCCCCTTTGGCATTAGCAAAAAGAGCGGGAGGAGATCAACGACAACAACAATGGCTTCAAATAAAAGCACGGGAGGCGTAGAGAACGACGAAGGTTCAAGTGACACCAAAGAAAAAAATACGAATAAAATCAAGGCGTGTCAATGATACCATAGTCGAAAATCGTAAAACGAAATCATCAAAACTCAAATCAATTTTACGGATTGAGTTATGGAATATACTCTCCAATGTCAACATTCTTGGTTAATTTAGTGCATGGAAAACAATTCTATATTTCCATAGAAGAAATTTCTATTAAACCAAGTTAATATCGTCGAGCGACGAAATCAAACATCAGAGACATAAAAAAATATAAATTGTGCACAATAGAATGAAATGTCAACGTCGATGTATATATATTCAAAGATAAGAACCAGAGTACATCAAAAATAAACATCACTGACATACAAAATATCGATCCACCGATCGGGGCACAAAATACATCATCATATCAAACAGATATCATAGTGTCACATAACATACAACATCATCAAAATACATCAAGATACATCATCAAAAGTATCAAAATACATCAAAATGATCCAAAAAACAATAGCCACCCACACTATCCTACCCAACATCTATCACAACTAGATATGTCATCCAATGAGTATCGGGAGAGGCCTCAAAGAAGCACAAGAGGCAGCGGGAGGATCAGAAGTAACAGCAGGCTCAGCAGGAGCGGAGGTGGCAACTGGATCAGCTGGAAGGTTAACAGGAGCGACGGCAGAAGTGGCAATCTCTGGAGCAGCAACAGTAGTGGACTCGGGAGCACCAGTCGGAGCATCCACCGCAGGAGCGGTGGCAACAGGTGTGCTCTCGGAGGCACCAGCAGTCGAAGCAGCAACAGCAGCACCAGAAGTGCCCTCGGGGGCACGAGTGGAAACACGACATAGCTCCTCAATGTCCTCCTCGTCCAACTCATCCTCGTCAGAAAAAGACGGAGGGATCTCAATACCATGGTGTCAAGCGATACGGCTGAGAATCTCCTCAGAGCGAGCCTGACAAGACTCCAAACAACGGATCAAACGAACGACATCGGCAAGAGTGGTAGAGGAAGCAGCAGAGGCAGAAGCAGAGGCTGACGCTGAAGGTGTCGTCCTCTGAACGTGACGGAGCATCGCAAGAGACTTCTTGACGGCCGTCGCGTTCAGGGGAGGACCAAGTGGACGCTCATCGTCACGAGGAAGTGTGACACGGAAGTGGCGAAAAACAAGGGTCAACAAGCACGGAAAGGGGATGTGAGCCGATTTCGTGGACTTGCGAATACACTCGAAAGAGTCCATCTTATCGAGTATAATGCGAGCCCAGTTAATCGAGCTCCCCATGAAAATAGCATAGATCAACTTCAGAAAAGGCTGGGACGGTAGAGATGAGGAGCCGTACTTGGGAAGCAAGCACGACTTCAGAATCAAATTCAGGACCCACGCATTTGGCTTGAAGGATTTGGAGGGTACGCCAATCATGTCAGGAGGAATCTGATGGAAAATCTCAGAGAGGATGGTCTGATCTAGGGAAGAAATATCATCAATAGAAATGTCTGAGGGGAGGAGGCCAGACGAGGAGATACCCAAAATCTCTCCTAAGATTTCTGCTGTGAGGACTATAGGAGTCCCCAAAACAGTCGTCTCAACAGAGTGGGTCACATCGTACTGACCCCGGATCCTATTGGCATAGAATAGTTTTACTAAACGAGGGTAGGGGTGAGGGTTCGCCTTCGGGTCATATCGAAGGTAATCGAGTAGACCGGAGGACGAAAGAAGATCGGCGAGGCCTAGGAAGTCGCTAAACTAGACGAAATGCTCCAGAAGCAGCGGGCAATGTTCGATACGGTTGTAAGCCTCGAGACACAAAGGGTCATCGTGACACAACGAGATATCGACACCGCCTACCGGCATCGGAGCCTTTCCCTTAGGCTTACGGGTAGACGTACATGGTCGGGAGCTAGACTCAGGATGGGTAGGAGGAGTGGGTTCCCTATGAGTCTCAGGCTCGGGTCTATACTCGGAATCTGAATCGGTAGGAGTATGGAAAGCGGAGGGAGATGCAAGTTGCTTGGGCTTGGGCTTAGGCTTGGGTTGGGCTCTAGGCTTGGCGGTCGTCGTCCTCTTCTTCTTGAGAGGAGGCGAAGACGACGAAGGTTAAGTTGTCTTAGATCGGCATTTCGGAGGGGTTTGTGAAGGTTGATTGGGATCCGTAGGGGTAGGTTCTACGGTCATCGGCGAGGGGCTAGATGGAGTGATCGGGATACGTGTACGAGCCATATTCGTGGCACGACACGACGCAATAGATCAAATCTAAGAAACCCTAGCCGAAATCAAGAACCCTAGCACAACCCTAGGCCGAAATGAAAACACTAGAAACCCTAATCCTAGAAGTTGAAGGCAAGCCCTAGAATAGAGAGAGATACCTAGGAGGAGGAGAGGGGTCGACGGCACAGGCAGAGATGGCCGGAAAGATGGCCGGAGATCGACGGCGAAGAGGGAGGCAGACGAAAGGGCACAGGGGTTTCGAGCTGAGAGAGGGGTTTTGATCGACTAAACGCGGAAGAAGTCGGTCGAGATGACTTAATAAGTCGATTAGAAGCCAAAAGACGCAATTGTCCCGTCACAACTAGTCGGTCTCAGTTCAAGCACTAACCGACTAGATCACGATCTAGTCGGTCGGTCAATGAGCTTGAACCGACTAGTTGTAAACAGTGACTGAACCCAAGTTAACTGACAAGAATTAGTCGGTCTGTGTTCATTTACTGACCGACTAGATCTCAATCTAGTCGGTCGGTCACTGAACATGAACCGACTAAAGAGGTCCAAAAATTGAAAATCTATGAACTTTGATTTCTCTCCTAATCACACTTGGATGAAACATCAAAATACTCTCATTAATCATTATACTACCCCATTAAACATCGAAAATCTGAAATTTGACGATTACGCACAAATCGAGCGAAAATTCCGAAAATTCAACAAAAATCCAGAAAATTTCAATACTTCAAGCATGAGCAAATATAACGAATAGAATAGCATGCAAGAATATTGAATAAAAATGAATCATATATCTCGGATTCGCCCATAATCCCCAATTCTCGACGCAACCGCACAAAGGAGTCCTCCTTTAGGGGTTTCGTGAAAATATCGGCGATTTGCTTCTGGGTTTCAACGTACACTAATATGATGTCCTTTTTAGCAACATGATCATCTATGAAATGGTGTCGGACATCTATGTGTTTCGAACGGGAATGGTGTACCAGGTTCTTGGAAAGACATATTGCACTTTGGTTGTCAACCATGATAGGGCAAGTATCACAGTTTATACCAAAGTCTTTAAGTGTGTGTCTCATCCAAAGAACTTGAGCACATGCGGCACCGGCGGCAATGTATTCCGCCTCGGTGGTTGAAAGTGATACGGAATTTTGCTTCTTGGAAAACCAAGAGACAAGGGAATTTCCTATAAAATGGCAAGTGCCACTAGTACTTTTCCTGTCGGATTTGCATCCCGCATAATCGGCATCACTATATGAGATTAACTCATACGTGCTAGATTTTGGATAAAGTAATTCAAAATCAAGTGTATAACTTAGATAACGGAAAATACGTTTTACCGCTACTAAGTGAGACTCCTTAGGTTGAGACTGATAACGAGCACATACGCATACGGCAAACATAATATCGGGCCTACTTGCGGTAAGATAAAGTAAACTACCTATCATACCTCGATATAGACGAATGTCTACATCCTTACCGCCCGTATCCTTATCAAGTTGCGTAGTCGTGCTCATTGGAGTCTTCTTTCCGGAGGCATTCTCCATTCCAAATCGCTTTAGCAACTCCACCGTGTACTTCGTTTGGTGGATGAAGATTGCATCGTCCATTTGGCGAATTTGGAGACCTAAGAAATATTTGAGCTCACCCATGTGGCTCATCTCAAATTGTTCCTTCATCACATTAGAAAACTCTTCGCAAAGAGCAAAGTTAGTAGCACCGAAAATGATATCATCAACATATATTTGAACTAAAATTATATCATTATTCGAATGCTTAACAAAAAGTGTAGAATCGGTTTCTCCCATTTTAAAATTCAAATCCAAAAGAAAATTCTTTAGGCGATCATACCAAGCTCGAGGAGCTTGTCTCAAACCGTAAAGCGCTTTCTTTAGTTTAAAAACATGATTTGGAAATTTTTCATTAATAAAACCCGGAGGTTGAGAAACGTAAACTTCCTCAACAACATCTCCATTTAAAAATGCACTTTTAACATCTATTTGAAATAATTTAAAATCCTTATGGCATGCAAAAGACAATAATAATCTAATTGATTCTAATCTAGCTACCGGAGCGAAGGATTCTTCGAAATCAATACCTTCCTCTTGACGGTAGCCTTGAGCAACTAACCGAGCTTTGTTCCGGACGACGACTTGGTTTTCGTCGGTTTTATTCTTGAAGATCCACTTTGTCCCTATGACGGTGTGGTTCTTCGATGGCAATGGAACAAGCTCCCAAACTTCATTCCTCTTGAATTGAATGAGTTCCTCCTCCATGGCTAAGATCCAAGCGCTATCTTCGCATGCTTCATTAACATTCTTTGGCTCTATCGAGGAGGCAAAGGCACAATGAGCGAAGTAGTTCACTTGCAATCTCGTCTTGACACTATCATGGATATTGCCAATGACTTGCTCATGAGGATGGTCACGAATGGTATGAAGCCGTTTGGGAATACCTTGACCACTAGGAACATTCTCAACAACTTCATTAGACGGGTTAGTCTCAATAGAATCAATAGAATCATTAGAGTCGGAATTACCAATTGAATCACATAAGACATCCATAGAGTCATCATCATTAGTAATTCTAGTTGGAACAAATCCTTCATTAAATGACACATGAAGCGACTCCTCGATCGTTGAGGTTCGTTTGTTGAATATCCGGTAGGCTTTGCTACGCGAAGAATATCCAACAAAAATCCCCTCATCGGATCTTGGATCGAATTTGTCCAAACTACCTTACGTGTTCTTAATAAAACATTTCGAACCAAAAACACGAAAATGTTTAACTTGAGGCAACCTACCAAACAACAATGCATAACAAGTTTGTTTAGTGCCGGGCCTCAAAAGTATTCTATTAAACACATAGCAAGCGGTGTGTACCGCTTCCGCCCAAAATTGATGGCCAAGTTGGCTATCATCAAGCATAGTGCGAGCACACTCCACTAGCGTCCTACTCTTTCTCTCAACTACACCATTTTGAGGAGGTGCACGAGGGAAGGAGAAGGTGTGTGTAATACCAACTTCATCACAAAATGTCTCAAAAGACTCATTCTCAAATTCCCCTCCATGATCACTACAAATAGTGACAATGGTGGTTCCAATGAGATTTTGTACTTTCTTAACAAAAATTGTGAAGTTTTCAAAAGCTTCATTTTTATTACATAATGAAAATACCCAAGTAAACCTAGAAAAGTCATCAACGATGACAAGTCCGTATCTAGCATTACCTAATGAAGCAACTCTAGTTGGCCCAAATAAATCTAGGTGTAATAGCTCTAGAGGCCGCTTAGAAGATATGCTTTTCTTAGGTTTAAATGAAGATTTTGGAAGCTTGCCTCGTTGACACGAGTCACAAAAGCTTTTCTTTTGAAAGACAAGCTTAGGGAAGCCTCTAATAGAATTTAACTTGGAAAGCTTAAAAAGTGTTCCAAAGTTCACATGACCAAAACGTCGATGCCATAAGTGTTGTTCACTTGTGTTGGCAATAAGACATTGTTCATGTGATCTTGGAAGATCTAGGATATATATATCCTTATAGCGTGTGCCGGAAAACAATAATTCATTATTATCTTTTCTTAAAATATGGCACATTCCTTTCGCAAAGGTTGACTTATTGAAATAAGATTGTGGTTTAATCATTTAACAAGGTAAACATCACATATAATGGGTTTAGAAGGATTACCCACTTTACCAACACCTATGATGGTTTCGCTCTCGTTGCCTCCAAAAACGACGCGGTTTCCATTTACAATGGGAACCACTCTGGAGAGCAATTGAGCGTCACCCGTCATGTGTTTTGAACACCCGCTATCGAGGATCTAATTACCCTTGGAGCTAAATTTAAATTTGTTGCTTCTTTTCTTTTTCTTTTCCTTGAGTACCTAAAGATAGAAAATTTCATATCATGGTACCCAAGGTCATTTGGTCCAAAAGATTAGACCTTTGGAAGCCAAGTCCAATCGGACTTAGACTTCCCCACATAATTTCTATTATGCACAACATCCGAAAAATAAGCATTCATGTAAACTTGTTTTTCATCCATGCTTGTGTCCTTTGGGCTCCAAATAGTGAAAATCTTGGGAGCCCTCATCCTATTGGGTGCATGCATGCGACGTTGATTTCTACGTGATGCATGTTGTGGATAGGCATAAGGAACATGATGGAATGGTGCATGTGGATAGTTATTCATACGATGATGTGGGTGAACATATGCATGTGTGGGAACACGTGCGTGAGGGTGTCTCACATGGTGTGCACGTGCCCGTGAATGTGTTGCATAAAAATCATCATATGTGTGAGCCGGTGGAGTAGGACGTGTGTTCCTACGTGGCATAGTATTGGTGTACTTATAAGCATGCCCCTTCTTTGGAGGTCCACCCAAAGTGGGTTTCTTTCCGAAAGAGGGTGTGGACGAGGTGGAAGCACCATTGGTAGAAGAACTATCAATAGAGTGTTTGCTACCACTCGTTGAGTCACCGGAAGTTGGCCTAACAAAAGTAGTGGCCGATTTGGATGAACTTCCCATCGTATACCCCAAGCCAATGTGGTGATTGGCCGGAAGTAAGTCACTTAGGATTTTATCCAAATGGTCCTTACCCTTATTGAATTTATTAATACGGCCTAATGTGTTCTCATATTTCTCAGTGAGAGAACGCATAGAAGTATCCAAATTGGATACTTGCGATGTGAGCACATAAACACGAGATTTAAGATTCTCATTCTCAATACTCAAAGTCAAGTTTTGAGAAGTCAAATCCGCTATCTTGTGATCCTCCGGATCTTCAATGCTAACATGTTCAAGTTGAGTCTTAAGATTAACAATCTCATTCCTCAACCCTTCAACAACGGTGTCGTTGTTGGTGATGATAGTTTTAGGCGAGGTTTGAAAGCTAGCTAGGTCATCTTTTACTTTAGTATACCTATTTACTAATTTAGTATACTTAGACCATAATTAAGAATTAGCATTCCTAAGGTCATCCATAGTTACCTCATCGCCTTCGTCGTCACTATCATCGGAAGAGGAGGATCCTTGATCATGCTCCTCTCTTGCCATGAAGCACATGTGCGCTTGCTCCACTTTCTCATCATCCGACTCTCCGCTTGAGGAATCCTCGGAGTCGGTGAATGTTGCTCCGCCAAGTCCCTTTTTGTTCCCTTTCTTGTACTTCTTGGACTTATCGAATTTCGGCGCCTTCCACTTCTCCTTTTGCTTATTTAGAGGACACTCCGCTTTCATGTGTCCTGGCTTATTGCACTTGAAACACAAAGGAGAGGAGGAGGCGTTAGAAGAACCAAATTTAGCTTTGTTCTTATAGTTACCTTTTCGGAAGAAACGGTTGAACTTCTTGGCCATGAGTGCCATGGACTCCAAGTCCAACTCGTTTTCCGAGTCTTCATCATCGGTTGATGTGGATGTGGATGGAGTGGCCTTGAAAGCAATAGCCTTCTTCTTTGGCTCGTCTTGCTTTAGGTAGGACTTCATCTTTTCCTACAATTTTAACTTACTATCCTTGCGTACCTCGTATGACATTAAAGTACCCATTAGTTGAACTACGGTGTACTTGTTCATATCATTACCTTCCTCGATGGCGAAGGTACGTTTTTCCCAAGAAGAAGGAAGTCCTTCGATAAGCTTCGAACACTTCTCCTTTTGGGTGTAGGTTTTGCCGAGAGCCTCCAACTCGTTTATGATGTCGACGAAGCGAGCGTAATACTCCTTCATCTTCTCGCCCTGTTGCATATAAAACATTTCGTAATCTTTGTTAACAACTACGAGTTTAGAGTCTCTTACCCTACTCGTCCCTTCATGTAGTATGAGGAGGGAGTTCCAAATTTGATATGCACTCTTACATGTGCACATCTTATTGAAGTCCTCGGGCTCCAATGCGCATTGCAAGGCGTTCATTGCCTTGGCATTGCTTACCTCCGCGGCGACCTCCGCGGTTTTCCATTTCTCAAAGTCTTCTTTGACGGGCTCGACGTATTCCTTCATCGTGGTCCTCCATAGAGATGCACTCCGGAGGAAAGTTTCCATCCGGTATTTCCAGTACCCGTAGTTGGTACCGTTGAAGAATGGAGGCCTCGTTGAGGAATGTCCTTCCATCACCGAAGATGCTCCTTCACGGCTCCTGAAGGTGCCATAGTCGGAAGGTGGACGCACGGTCTTGTTGTCGTTGGCAGACATAGCTAAGTATCTGGCTTTGATACCAAATGTAATGCCCTACAAGCTACTGCACAAGTATTAGAGGGGGGTGAATAGTACTTTAAAAATAACAAGGAGTATAATTCCTAATCATCGTGCAAACAACTACCAAAACAATTTGCGGAAGCTTAAATTGATGACAACAACAAAATTAACAATGCAAACAATAGATATTACTGGGTTCGGATCCACCCAAGTCTCACCGACTTGTTCCCAGTGATCCTACATCCTAACCACCCGGATCCCCTCCGGATACTTGAGTTAGAAACCCTAACTCAAGATTTCCACTATGAAATACTTGTGGAAAACCTTCACAAGTCAAATCATACACAAAGTAATTTGTGACTCCCACAACCCGGGATCACAACCACACTCTCACAACCGAGAGTGAAACTTACAATATGAAATTGAAATGAAATAAGAAACTTCTTACCGACAAAATACCTATGCCTTGAGTAATGCTTACGAATTAGGGCAAGGATGATTTTGAGGAAGAAGAAGTGGCACCAAACCCTAGCTCCAAGATGTAGATCAGCGATGGAGAGCTATGGGGATGTTGGTGACCTAGAATCAAGCACTTGGCTTGGAAGGCTTCACACTCAATGAATCTCTCTTTGGAAGTAAGAGTGAGGAGAGATTATTGAATGGAATGAAAGAGCTTTGAATGAGCTTGGAATGATTTCTCTTGATCTCTAAACTTGCAATAATATCAGCCTTGACTGCAATGAATGCAGCCCATCAAGTATTTATAGGATAGAGGAGAGAGAGAAAGAAAAACGTTTCAATTAATGCTCCAACGGCTCTTTTCTGAACCCAACTAGTTGGTCAAAGAACAACCACCGACCGACTAGTTCATCAACTAGTCGGTCGGTCAATCAACGTATACCGACTAATGAGTGAACAGAGAAAAGATCAAAGCACAGACAAAAAGAACTAGTCGGTCCAAGAAGAGTAGCTGACCGACTAGTTTCACAACTAGTCGGTCGGTTACTCAACTGAGACCGACTAACAGATAAAACTGAAGTCTGAGCACAAATAGACTTAGTCGGTCCAAGAACAAATGTTGACCGACTAATTCACCAACTAGTCGGTCGCCAAATGAGCATAGACCGACTAACGATAAACAATAAGTTAGGTGAAAAAAATTGGCATGTACAGTAAAGCTAAACTAGTCGGTCCAAGAAGGAAAGTTGACCGACTAGTTTATCAACTAGTCGGTCGATCAATGAACACAGACTGACTAATGATAAACAGTAGCTCAGGCTCAAATGTGCATGTACATGGAAAGCTCAACTAGTCGGTCACAGAAGCATCACTAACCGACTAGTTCACAAACTAGTCGGTCGGTGAGTCAACTTAGACCGACTAACTGTAAACAGTAAAGAGCTTGGAAATGACTGACAAAAACTAGTCGGTCCAAGAAGCTTTGTCGACCGACTAGATCACCATCTAGTCGGTCAGTTCTTCTTCTTGAACCAACTAACATGCACAAGAAGTCACGAATCGAAGCGCGAAGCTTCGGAAAAGATTGTATGGACTTCTACTAAGATCCTAGAGCTAAGATATGAGCGTTATGAAGATTTAAACCGTAAGACCTACTCAAGGCTTAACATTCTACGAAAGAAGCTTAAAGACTATAAATAAAACTTGACGATACCGTCTTCAATAGCTTCAATCGAATCTTCATGACTTCTAAAAAGGTCCATAAGCTTCAACAAAGATTTAGGCATACGATCACGTGCTTTGAGAAGTCTTGAGACGTCGTAATTGATATTCATATGAATTTGGCGACGATCTCCATAACTGCGCTCACAAAGTGTTAGTTCACGATATATTTATGTTTGTTAATCATCCAAAACCAAATCCGGGGAGTCCAATATCCAACACTTATTGGCGCTGGTTTCATCGCCAAAAGGCAAGTATATCTCTTACAATGATTTTTCAAAAGCAAAACTTAATAAAGCTAAATTCGCTTTAAAATTCATATCATGAGATTTTCACGTACACTGACGTACGAGAAAAATATATGTTTTAGTAATAGTTAATACGGTCGTTTTGATCCATTGTTGGAAGAATTCTGACGTATGGTTTGCACTGGAGAAATCTTTGAAAAATACAATGAAAAATCGTTTTCTCGTTTTAATTAGTTTTTAAGTCGTATAAATTAAGAAAAATCCCCATTAATTATTCTAAGATCTTGAAATATGTTTACTAGCCTGAGAAAAATATTTTAAACTTATTTATTCTCATTTGCTTAGTCAAAACCGTTTTCTATGCTCGTTTCTTTAAATTATTATGCATTTCTATAATTCGTATAACTGCGTAACTAAATCATAAAACTATAAAATTGGTTGAGATTATTGAATGGACTGTGAGACATCTTATATATCTAATGCGTTGCAAATGAACTGAATAAACTGAATGGAAGATGGAACTTCAATATAAATGAATGGAAGATGGAACTTCAATATAAATGAATGGAAGATAGAACTTTAATATAAATAGATAATACACATAAATTTGACTCGGCACTTGACTAGACTAGTGGGATTGGGATATTCTATGATCACAAGAGTTACGGAGTGGTTGGATGCACCCATACCAAATATCTTGATCGCTCCATATTTTACACCTTTTTTCTGCATGTTTTCACGCCATTTTGATTGCTCATATTACGATTTTCACGAGTATTCGACGATATCGCGTTACTTTTCACTATTTCTTGTTTTTGTCGGATTTCAGGAAATATGGAGCAATAGGGAGCAAAAATGAGCTTAAAGGACTTGCACACGTAACAGAGTATCGTTCATGGCCTTATTGAGGAGTTACCAGCGCTAGAGGATGAGTGGAGAAGGATAGAATTTGATAGAATCGACGAGGAGACGAAAAGGAGAAGAAAAGAGCTCAAGAGTACCTCACTCGGCCGAGTAGACTGCTCACTCGGTCGAGTGAAGGACCGCACTCGCCCGAGTGAAACGGATACGCACCGAAGATTTTCCATGTTCACTCGACCGAGCAAGGAAGACCACTTGGCCGAGTGAGAAAGCCCACTCATCCGACTGCTATAGAGATTTCATCCAGAGAAGAGGCCAACTTACTGGAATTTAGAGAAGCCTCACTCGGCCGAGTGGCAAAGCCCACTCGACCGAGTGAAGAAGCCCACTCGCCCGAGTGTTACGGGGTTTTTCTCCTGAGATCTAAGCAGACTCTCTGGAATTTTTGGATAACCACAGAAGACCCTACTCGGCAGAGTAGAGAAGCCCATTCGACCGAGTGAAGAATCGCACTCGGCCGAGTGATGCCGATGACACGAGCGCCTAGATTTTCAGACAGCCTCCCACTATTTTGAAATCTGATATCATTTTAGCAATCAAAGTATTTTTATAATATTTTTTATGGATAGTAGACTTCATGACAGTTCCAACGCCACCAAGAACGTGCTAATAGGAGATCGGATGAAATCTGGAGAATTTCTGCAAGTTGATGCTGCAGTGCTGGAATTTCCACTCGGCCGAGTCATATTCCCACTCGGCCCGAGTGACCGCGGGCCCAGATTTTAAGTTGCGGCCAAGCTGATTTAAGGCACAAATTTGAGAGGGTTTTGAAGGGTTATTTGCTAGGGTTTTGGGAGGCTATTTAAGAGGTTTGTAGCCGTCATTAGAGGGGAGTTCCATGATGTTTTCGTAGGTATTATTTTAAAGGTTAGGCCATGCCCTAGGCCTCCTCTTGGATCTAAAAGCTTGTAATTGGATTGAAGTTCTTCATCAAAGCTAAGTATCCTTGTTCTTGTTGTTTGAATCTTTGATTTAATATCTTTTTACATGCAAGCAATGTCTTTTATTGATCTCTATATCGTTATTGCTATGCTTGAGTAGATTTGATGTTCTAGGGCATGGGGATGAACCATATGGATCTAATTTCAAATTTGTGATGAATGAATTTCTAAGTTGCTAGAATTGCTAGGAGGTTAGGTTGTGATTGATTTATCACGGATTGCTAGGAATTTCCATCGATTTGGGGTTTGCAATAGATTGGATTCCTATCAATGGAAAGGCCTAGATATTCGAATTAGATTTATAATCGAATTTCTCTAGACTTGGTTTGCAAGAGATTGGACCAAATCTAGGATTTTTATTATAAATCTATACCCATATTCGTCTGCAAGAGATTGGATGAATACGAACTATCACAACCTAAATCGTAATTCGAGTTTGTACGAGAGTGGGCTTGAGGAGCAATTGGGCGATGATGTCGATCTTCATGCTAGTGGCTTAGGTTAGGGTTTTCACGAGAGTGGGCTCTAATCTAGGTTTACTATAGACCGGTAATAGCGCAAGAGCGTGAGCTTGGTTCTACATTAAGTTGCGACTAGTTCACCTCAACACAAGTCTAGTAATATTGAGATTCACTATTCTCAATGATGTATGACGATCCGTAGTGGGAATTCCCTAGCCCTAAACACTTTTATTATATTGTATTTGAATCGATATTTGACCAACATCTCTATCACCGATACCGACATCCATCACCATTGTCATTACATCATACCATACCCATCTCCACCTATAAAACATTCGTAGTCGAGCCAACCTAGGATAGATTGGAACCAACACCACCTCCTCGTGTTTGATACTCGCTCGCCACTTGACCGTGCGCTTGCGGTAAAACTACAATCGTTCTCTGGGTGTATATCCGGGGCCGATCAAGTTTTTGGCGCCGTTGCCGGGGATTCATCTCCATGTAAATTGTGCCATACTTGGTTGTTCTCGGAGTTACATTTTGGATAGACTAAGTTTTTGGCGCCGTTGCCGGGGAGGTGTTTCCTGTTGGAGCCAATTTGTCACAATTAGGTTGATTAGACCACGAAAAAAAAGTTAACAAAAAGAAATTTTCTCCCTCGTCACCATTATTATCATTTCTAATTCTCTTGTGCCACTGATATTTTTCTTCAGGCATTTCTCTTTGTTGATCAGGTTATCCGGAAAGCGCAATGATGAGTACAGACTTTAACCTGCAACACGATGAAACTTTTGCATTCCTACTGGAGAAACTCGTGGATGAAGTTCAGACCACAGGACCTATTGCCATCAATATAGAGGACCACCTCGAACAACTATTCGCCACCTACATTATTCATCAACTCTCCCCGGAAGGAACAATCAAAGGCATCATTATGGTCGATATTAGAAATGATAAGCTGTATCTTGAAGTTGACGGAGTCCTTCAGCTGCCAATGAATGAAGTCATCGAAACATGCACCGGAGAGATCAATGCTCGAGAAGAGCTACCTTGGGATACCCACGTTCAGGGAAGTATACTTGATGAATCATTTTGTGATACCGGTTTATACACTGACTTATCATTTGATGGCAGGTGCGAACAAGAGGAGAGCGGTAGTTCAATTGATTCAGGAGCAGAGTTACCTAAGCAGCTGAGAGAGGATACCATGGAGATGGCTATCACAACGCAAGAGGATATTGAATTATTTCCAGGGAAGTATCGTCCACCACTATTTATTTCATATATTTCTATAGACGATCGTCTTTGGGATACTTTTATTATGAGGGTGAATTTTTTGCAGCGAACTGATGCATCCTATTCTCTGCAGGGTACATGTGGAGTCCTTGTGGGAATACTGGAGGATGCATTGCTGGAGTTTGTTGGTGTTCGTGGACACACGCATCTGGCGGAGCCACGGGAAGAGCAGTTGGAGCAGTTGCCTGCACCGGCAAAGATACTGGATCCGCCTTTTGCCATAGGTGATATCAATCCAGTAGTGTAGTATTTTATGCTTTAAATAAACATGAATCCTCTCGACAGCGAGAGGACCGTATAGATTTGATTGAATAAATATCACCTCTTATGACGGCAACAAAATTTTTTACACCCCAAACTCATTATATATATTAATTGCCCTCTTCATATTTTGATGTGTCACACCCTTTTGCTCACCACCTATCGAGCATCTCTTTCAAGTGAATACTTACTTTTCTATTCATTTGACTTGATCACGCTTTGCAAAGTCTGATTTTATTGATCGAGTCATTTCAATAGGATTGTTTGGTATAAGCTTGGGGGAAGGCGCTCTCATGCATCATTGTATGTGTATGTAGTTGCATTAGGATTTCATGTCATTCATGTCATCATTTTTCATTCTCCCCCACATTTATCGTTGTTCCCCATATTCTTTAATTATGATCATATTGAGGACAATATGAATTTTAAGCTTGGGGGAGTGCATTTACATGCCATTTAGTTGCACTTTTACTCTATTTTTAGGGTTTTTAGAATTTTTCAAAAATTTTGCATTATCTTTTGATTTTTCCATCTTATTTTCCTTTTATGTGTGTTCATGCATCATATTGTGTGCTTGTTTTTTCTTTTCTTTCCTCTCTTTTATTTTTATTTCTTTATTTTCCTTTTCTCTTCTTCCGCTAGATGAATTTCGTCTGATGATATCTCTTATTGCTATAGTAGCCATCACGATGCTTATTATTCCTTGCCATGCTATTTAGAGTATTCCATAGTCTTGCTATTCACATGTGCTTGCAAATCTATTTCTTTTGATGATTCCTCTACATGAATGCTTGATATTAATTGAAACTGAATGTATGGATTAGTGTTTAGTATGATTTTGTTGGAAGTGCACCAAAATTCACACATCAATTGTATATCGGAAGTGTTGGATATTGGACTCCCCGGATTTGGTTTTGGATGATGAACAAACATAAATATATCGTGAACTAACACTTTGTGAGCGCAGTTATGGAGATCGTCGCCAAATTCATGTGAACATCCAAAGCGACGTCTCGAGACTTCTCAAAGCGCGTGATCGTATGCCTAAAGCTTCGTTGAAGCTTTTGGACCATTTTAGAAGTCATGAAGATTCAGATCGAAGCTTTCGAAGACGGTTCGTCATATTTTATTTATAGTCTTTTAGCTTCGTTCCGTAGAATGTTAAGCTTTGAGTAGGTCTTACGTTTTAATCTTCATAACGCTCCTATCTTAGATATAGGATCTTAGTAGAAGTCCATACGAACTTTCCCGAAGCTTCGCGCTTCGATTCGCGACTTCTTGTGCATGTTAGTTGGTTCAAGAAGAAGAACCAACCGACTAGATGGTGATCTAGTCGGTCGGCAATGCTTCTTGGACCGACTAGTTTGCCTTCTCAATTCTAAGCTCTTTACTGTTTACAGTTAGTCGGTCTACGTTGACTCACCGACCGACTAGTTGGTGAACTAGTCGATCAGTGATCCTTCTTAGACCGACTAGTTGAGCTTTCCCTGTACATGCCTAGTTACTGTTTATCATTAGTCGGTCAAAGAACGTTTATCGACCGACTAGTTGATGAACTAGTCGGTCAACATTTGTTCTTGGACCGACTAAATCAATTTGTACTCAGACTATTTGTTTTATCTCTTAGTCGGTCTAAGTTCACTCACCGACCGACTAGTTGTGAAACTAGTCGGTGGGCAAGTGTTCTTTGACCGACTAGTTCTGTTAGTCTGAACTTCGACCTATTCACTGTTCACCTCTTAGTCGGTTCATGTTGTTTGACCGACCGACTAGTTGATGAACTAGTCGGTCAGTGGTTGTTCTTTGACCGACTAGTTTGGTTCAGAATAGAGCCGTTGGAGCTTTAATTGAAACGTTTTTCTCTCTCTCTTTCCTCTATCCTATAAATACTTGGTGTGCTGCATTCATTGCACTCAAGGCTGATATTAAGATAAGTTTAGAGATCAAAAAGAAAGCATTCAATCTCATTCAAAGCTCATTCATTTCCAATCTTGAATCTCTTCTCACTCTTATTTCAAAATAGAGATTCATTGATTGTGAGCCTTCCAAGCCAAGTGCTTGATCCTAGGTCACCAACAACCTCATAGCTCTCCATAGCTGATCTACATCTTGGAGCTAGGGTTTGGTGCCTCTTCATCTTCCCCAAAATCATCTTTGCCCTAATTCGGAAGTTTACTCAAGGCATAGGTATTTTGTGGTAAGAATTTCTATTTCATTTACTTTCGATATTGTAAGTGTTTCACTCTCGGTTGTGAGAGTTTGTTTGTGATCCCGGGTTGTGGGAGTCACAATTTTTATTTGTGTATGATTTGACTTGTGAAGGTTTTTCACAAGTATTTCATAGTGGAAATCTTGAGTTATGGTTTCTAACTCAAGTATCCGGAGGGGATCCGGGTGGTTGGGACGTAGGATCACCGGGAACAAGTCGGGGAGACTTGGGTGGATCCGAACCCAGTAATATTGCTTGTTTGCGTTTGTCTTCTTTGTTGTCATATTTATATTTCCGCATTTCCGCATTAATTGGTAGAGTTTGCAAGATAATTAGGAATTATCCTCTTAATTATTTTAAAGTACTATTCACCCCACCTCTAGTACTTGTGCAGTAGCTTAGCAGGGCATTACATTTGGTATCAGAGCCAAGTCAATAGCTATGTCTACCAACGACAATAAGACCGTTCGTCCACCTTCCGACTATAGCACCTTCAAGAATCGTGAAGGAGCGTCTTCGGTGATGGAAGGACACTCCTCAACGAGGCCTCCCTTCTTCAATGGTACCAACTACGGGTACTGAAAATGCCGGATGGAAACTTTTCTCAGGAGTGCTTCATTATGGAGGGCCACGATGAAGGAGTATGTCGAGCCCGCCGAAGAAGATTTCTAGAAATGGACTACCGCGGAGGTCGCCGCGGAGGTAAGTAATGTCAAGGCAATGAACGCCTTGCAATGCGCTTTGGAGCCCGAGGATTTCAACAAGATATGCACATGTAAGAGTGCATATCAAATATGGAACTTTCTCCTTATCTTGCATGAAGGAACGAGTAGGGTAAGATACTCTAAACTCGTTGTAGTTAATAAAGATTACGAGTTATTTCATATGCTACAGGGTGAGAAGATGAAGGAGTACTATGCTCGCTTTGTCGACATCACAAACGAGTTGGACGCTCTCGGTAAGACCTACACCCAAAAGGAGAAAGTCTCGAATATCATCGATGGACTTCCTTCTAGTTGGGAGAAACGTACCTTCGCCATCGAGGAAGGTAATGACATGAAAACTTATACCGTTGTTCAACTAATGGGTACCTTGATGTCTTATGAGGTACGCAAGGATAGAAAGTTGAAGTTGCATAAAAGATGAAGTCCTACCTAAAGCAAGACGAGCCAAAGAAGAAGGCTATTGCTTTCAAGGCTACTCCATCAACTTCCACATCGACCGATGATGAAAACTCGGAAGACGAGTTGGACTTGGAGTCCATGGCTCTCATGGCAAAGAAGTTCAACCGGTTCTTCCGGAAAGGTAACTTCAAAAACAAATCGAAGTTTAGTTCTTCTAACGCCCCCTCTCCTTTGTGTTTCAAATGCAACAAGCCAGGACACATGAAAGCAGAGTGTCCTCAAAACAAGCATAAGGAGAAGTGGAAGGCGCCGAAGTTCGACAAGTCCAAGAAATACAAGAAAGGGTACAAAAGGGGGCTTGTTGGGACATTCACCGACTCCGAGGATTCCTCTAGTGGAGAGTCGGATGATGAGCAAGTGGAGCAAGCACACATGTGCTTCATGGCTAGAGAGGAGCAAGATAAAGATTCCTCTTCCGATGATAGCGACAACGAAGGCGATGAGGTAACCATGGATGACCTTAGAAATGCTAATGAGCAATTATGGTCTAAATACACTAAATTAGTAAATAGGTATACTAAAGTAAAAGATGATTTAGCTAGCATCCAAACCTCACCTAAAACTATCATCACCAACAACGACACCGTTGTTAAAGAGTTGAAAAATGAGATTGTAAATCTCAAGACTCAACTTGAACATGTTAGCATTGAGAATCCGGAAGAACACAAGATAGCGGATTTGACTTCTCAAAACTCGACTTTGAGTATTGAGAATGAGAATCTCAAATCTCGTGTTTATGTGCTCACATCGCAAGTATCCACTTTGGATGCTTCTATGTGTTCTCTCACCAAGAAATATGAGAACCCATTAGGCCGTATTAATAAATTCAATAAGGGTAAGGACCATTTGGACAAAATCCTAAATGACTTACTCCCGACCAATCACCACATTGGCTTGGGGTATACGATGGGAAATCCATCCAAAGTGGCCACTACCTCAATTGCTCTCTGGAGTGGTTCCCATTGCAAATGGAAACCGGGTAGTCTTTGGAGGCAACGAGAGCGGAACCATCATAGGTGTTGGTAAAGTGGGTAATCCTTCTAAACTGTTAATAAGTGATGTTTACCTTGTTAAAGGATTAAACCACAATCTTATTTCAATAAGCCAACTTTGTGACAAAGGTTACAAAGTTAGCTTTGCGAAAGGAATGTGCCATATTTTAAGAAAACATAATAATGAATTATTGTTTTTCGGCACACGCCATAAGGATATATATATCCTAGATCTTCCAAGATCTCATGAACAATGTCTCATTGCCAACACAAGTGAACAACACTTATGGCATCGACGTTTTGGTCATGTGAACTTTGGAACACTATTTAAACTTTCCAAGTTAAATTCTATTAGAGGCTTCCTAAGCTTGTCTTTCAAAAGAAAAGCTTTTGTGACTCGTGTCAACGAGGCAAGCTTCCAAAATCGTCTTTTAAACCTAAGAAAAGTATTTCTTCTAAGCGGCCACTAGAGCTATTACATCTAGATTTATTTGGGCTAACTAGAGTTGCTTCATTAAGAAATGCATGATATGGACTTGTCATCGTTGATGACTTCTCTAGGTTTACTTGGGTATTTTCATTGTGTAATAAAAATGATGCTTTTGAAAACTTCACAATTTTTGTTAAGAAAGTACAAAATCTCATTGGAACCACCATTGTCACTATTCGTAGTGATCATGGAAGGGAATTTGAGAATGAGTCTTTTGAGAACTTTTGTGATGAAGTTGGTATTACACACACCTTTTCATTCTCTCGCGCACCTCCTCAAAATGGTGTTGTTGAGAGAAAGAATAGGACGCTAGTGGAGTGTGCTCGCACTATGCTTGATGATAGCCAACTTGGCCATCAATTTTGGGTGGAAGCGGTATACACCGCTTGATATGTGTTTAATAGGATACTTTTGAGGCCCGACACTAAACAAACTTGTTATGAATTGTTGTTTGGTAGATTGCCTCAAGTTAAACATTTTCGTGTTTTTGGTTCCAAATGTTTTATTAAAAACACGTATGGTAGTTTGGACAAATTCGATCCAAGATCCGATGAGGGGATTTTTGTTGGATATTCCTCACATAGCAAAGCCTACCGGATATACAACAACCGAACCTCAATGATCGAGGAATCACTTCATGTCTCATTTAATGAAGGATTTGTTCCAACTAGAATTACTATGATGATGACTCCATGGATTTCTTCTGTGATTCAATTGGTAATTCTAATTCTATTGATTCTATTGATTCTATTGATACTAACCCGACTAATGAAGTTTTTGAGAATGTTCCTAGTGATCAGGGAATTCCCAAACGGCTTCATACCGTTCGTGACCATCCTCATGAGCAAGTCATTGGCAATATCCATGATAGTGTCAAGACGAGATCTCAAGTCAACTACTTCGCTCATTGTGCCTTTGCCTCCTCGATAGAGCCAAAGAATATTAATGAAGCGTGTGAAGATAGCGCTTGGATCCTTGCCATGGAAGAGGAACTTATTCAATTCGAGAGGAATGAGGTTTGGGAGCTTGTTCCATTGCCATCGAAGAACCACACCGTCATAGGGACAAAGTGGATCTTCAAGAACAAGACCGACGAAAACCAAATCGTCGTCTGGAACAAAGCTCGGTTAGTAGCTCAAGGCTATCGGCAAGAGGAAGGTATTGATTTCGAAGAATCCTTTGCTCCGGTAGCTAGATTAGAATCAATTAGATTATTGTTGTCTTTTGCATGCCATAAGGATTTTAAATTATTTCAAATGGATGTTAAAAGTGCGTTTTTAAACGGAGATGTTGTTGAGGAAGTTTATGTTTCTCAACCTCCGGGTTTTATAAATGAAAAATTTCCAAATCATGTTTTTAAACTTAAGAAAGCACTTTACGGTTTGAGACAAGCTCCTCGAGCTTGGTATGAACGTTTAAAGAATTTTCTTTTGGATTTAGGTTTTAAAATGGGAGACGTTGATTCCACATTATTCGTTAAGTATTCGAACAATGATATAATTTTAGTTCAAATATATGTTGATGATATCATTTTTGGTGCTACTAACTTTGCTCTTTGCGAAGAGTTTTCTAATGTGATGAAGGATCAATGTGAGATGAGCCACATGGGTGAGCTCAAATATTTATTAGGTCTCCAAATTCGCCAAATGAACGATGCAATCTTCATCCACCAAACGAAGCACACGGTGGAGTTGCTAAAGCGATTTGGAATGGAGAATGCCTTCGCGAAGAAGACTCCAATGAGCACGACTACACATCTTGATAAAGATGCGGGCGGAAAAGATGTAGACATTCATCTAATCGAGGTATGATAGGTAGTTTACTATATCTTACTGCAAGTAGGCCCGATATAATGTTTGTCGTATGTGTATGTGCTCGTTATCAGTCTCAACCTAAGGAATCTCACTTAGTAGCGGTAAAACGTATTTTTCGTTATTTAAGTTACACACTTGATTTTGGATTACTTTATCCAAAATCTAGCACGTATGAGTTAATGTCATATATTAACGCAGATTATGCGGGATGCAAATCCGACAGGAAAAGTACTAGTGGCACTTGCCATTTTATAGGAAATTCTCTTGTCTCTTGGTTTTCCAAGAAGCAGAATTCCGTATCACTTTCAACCATCGAGGCGGAATATATTGCCACCGGTGCTGCGTGTGCTCAAGTTCTTTGGATGAGACACACACTTAAAGACTTTGGTATAAACTGTGATACTTGTCCTATCATAGTGGACAACCAAAGTGCAATATGTCTCTCCAAGAATCCGGTACACCATTCCCATTCTAAACACATAGATGTCCGACACCATTTCTTAGATGATCATGTTGCTAAAAAGGACATCATATTAGTGTACGTTGAAACCTAGAAGCAAATCACCGATATTTTCACGAAACCCCTAAAGGAAGACTCCTTTGTGCGGTTGCGTCGAGAATTGGGGATTATGGGTGAATCCGAGATTTAGGATTCATTTTTATTCAATAATCTTGCATGCTATGAAATTTCGTTATATTTGCACATGCTAGATTTATTGGAATTTTCTGGATTTTTCGTTGAATTTTCGGAATTTTCCCTCGATTTGTTCGTAAACGTCAAATTTCAGATTTTCGATGTTTAATGTGGTAGTATAATGATTAATGAGAGTATTTTGATGTTTCATCCAAGTAAGATTAGGAGAGAACTCAAAATTTCAATTTCTAAAATTTTTGAACTCTGTTAGTCGGTTCATGTTCATTGACCGACCGACTAGATCATCATCTAGTCGGTCAGTGAATGAACTCAGACCGACTAACTCCAGCCCTAAATTTGGCTTCAGTTACTGTTTGCAACTAGTCGGTTCAAGCTCATTGACCGACCGACTAGATCATCATCTAGTCGGTTAGTGCTTGAACTGTGACCGACCAATTGCAACGGGGACAGTTGCGTCTTTTGCTCTTCCAATCGACTTATACTCCATCCCGACCAACTCTTTTTCATTCCAGTCGATCGAAATCCCCCCTTCAGCTCAAAACCCCCCCGTGACCTTTCTACTTCATCCTCTCCCGTCGTCGTTTCCGGTCATCTTTCCGACCAACTCCGGCCGCCGATCAACCCCCTCCTCCTTCCGACCTAGGTATACCCTCTCTCCAGCTTCTAGAGTTAGGGTTTCTCGATTTCCAATCGATTTCTCTCCTATGGTTAGGGTTGATCTCTTTTTAGTTCGGCTAGGGTTGATCTTTAGGGTTATCTCGTTTGATTGCATCATGTCTTGTCTCGCTGATGGCAAGAACACATATTCTGATCGATCCCTCACATCCATCCCCTATGACCGTAGAGTCACCCCTAGGGAACCCTCGCAACCCAAACGCCATTCGAAGACGACCCATCCCTCTTCGTCTTCGCCTCCTCTTAAGCGTAAGAGGACGGCGATAGCGAAGCCCCGATCTCAGCCTAGGAAGCAACCCGTTTCTTTTGCTTCGTTCCGTGCACCCACACCTCCTGATTCCGACACGGAATACATACCTGAGACCGAGACCCATAGGGATCCTTCACCCCCTCCTAGGGAACCTACGTCTAGCTCTCGACCCCGTACTTCCTCGTGTCAGCCTAAGGGAAAGGGTCCGATGCTAGTTGGCGGTGTCGATATCTCGTTATGTCGCGACGACCCGATGTGTCTCGCAACATATAACCGTATCGAACACTGTCCGCTGCTTCTGGAGCATTTCGTACAGTTTTCAGACTTCCCAGGCCTTGCTGATCTTCTGTCGTCTTCCAGTCTTATCGATTATCTTCGATATGACCCTAAGACGAATCCTCATCCATATCCTCGTCTGGTCAAACTCTTTTATGCCAACCGTGTCCGGGGTCAGTACGAAGAGACCCACTCTATTGAGACGACTGTCTTGGGGACACCGATTGTCCGCACGGCAGAAATCTTAGGAGAGTTGATTGGTTGCTCGTCGTCTGGCCTCCTCCCTTCCGATATCTCCGTCGACGACATCTCTGAGCTTGACCAGGTCATTCTTTCTGAGATCTTTCATGAGATTCCTCCTGCCATGATTGGCGTGCCATCTAAGTCTTTCAAGCCAAATGGCTGGGTCCTAAACTTGATCTTGAAGTCGTGCTTACTTCCTAGGTACGGCTCCTCTTCTTTGCCTTCCCAGCCATTCCTGAAGCTCATTTATGCCATCTTCATGGGGAGCGAGATTAACTGGGCTCGGATCATACTCGATAAGATGGATTCTTTCGAGTGTATCTGAAAGTCCACGAAGTCTGCTCATATCCCATATCCATGCCTTCTGACACTTGTATTCCGTCACTTTCGTGTCACTTTGCCTCCTGATGATGAGCGTCCCCTCGGTCCCCCTCTGAATGCGACGGCCGTCAAGAAGTCTCTTGCGGTGCTTCGTCACATTCAGAGGATGACCCCCTCTGCTTCAGCGTCTGCTTCAGCTGCTCCTACTCCCTCTACCACTCTTGACGAGCTCGCACGTTCAGTGAGACGTATGGAGTCTCGTTATGCTCGTACTGAGGAGATACTTGCTCGTATCGCCTCTCGTTTGGGCATTGAGATCCCTCTGTCAGTCTCTGACGAGGAGGAGTTGGATGAGGAGGAGATCGAGGAGCTTGTTCGTGTTGCTACTCGTGCCCCTGAGGGTACGTCTGGTGCTGTTGCCTCTTCTGCTGGTGACCCCGAGAGCACACCTGGTGCCACCATACCTGCCGTGGATCCTTCGACTGGTGCTCCCGAGGCCACTACCATCGCTCCCATGGACAATTCTGTTGATCCGGTGACCACTCCTGCTGCAGAGCCTGTTGCTGCTTCAGATCCTCCCTCTGCCTCCTGAGCTTCTCTGAGGACTCTCCCGATGCACTTTGGATGATAGATCTTATAGTGAGAGAGTTTGGGAAGGATATAGTGTGGTTATGATTTTTGGATCATTTTGATGTATCTCTGATGTATTTTGATGGATATGTATGTTTTGTGATACTCCGATGTCTTGTGTGATATTTTGATGTATTTTGTGCACCGATAGTTGGATCGCTTTTATGTATGTCGGTGATGTATATTTTTGATGTACTCATGGTTCATATTTTTATATATATACATCGATGTTGACATTTCATTCCCTTGTGCACAATATATATATATTTTATGTCTCTGATGTTTGATTTCGTCGCTCGACGATAATACTTGGTTAAATAGAATTCATTTTATGGAAACATAGAATTGTTTTCCATGCACTAAATTAACCAAGAATGTTGATATTGGAGAGTATATTCCATAACTCAATTCGTAAAATTAATTTGAGTTTTGATGATTTTATTTATCGATTTTCGACTTTGGTCTCATTGACACGCTTTGATTTAATTCGAATTTTCCTTTGGTGTCATTTGGACCGTGGTCGTATTCTACGACTCCCGTGCTTTTATTTGAAGCCATTGTTGTTGTCGTTGATCTCCTCCCACTCTTTTTGCTAATGCCAAAGGGGGAGAGATATAATAATGACGATGAGCTAAATAATAATTTAAGCATTTTGCCAAGAATCTAATTATATATGTTAGATTCAGGGGGAGTTAAGATATATGAATGGATTTTCAAATCCGATATTTCAATAATCGATTCTCATTTTATATACTTTACTCGTCTGCTTGATGCGTTTTATTATTATTCATTTTGGAATTAACGTGTCATCAATGCAGGGGGAGTAAGTAAATTACATTTGAATCATTATTTTTGATTATTATTTATGTTGGTTTGTCATCACCAAAAAGGGGGAGAATGTTGGATATTGGACTCCCCAGATTTGGTTTTGGATGATGAACAAACATAAATATATCGTGAACTAACACTTTGTGAGCGCAGTTATGGAGATCGTCGCCAAATTCATGTGAACATCCAAAGCGACGTCTCGAGACTTCTCAAAGCACGTGATCGTATGCCTAAAGCTTCGTTGAAGCTTTTGGACCATTTTAGAAGTCATGAAGATTTGGATCGAAGCTTTCGAAGACGGTTCGTCATATTTTATTTATAGTCTTTTAGCTTCGTTCCGTAGAATGTTAAGCCTTGAGTAGGTCTTACGTTTTAATCTTCATAACGCTCCTATCTTAGATATAGGATCTTAGTAGAAGTCCATACAAACTTTTCCGAAGCTTCGCGCTTCGATTCGCGACTTCTTGTGCATGTTAGTTGGTTCAAGAAGAAGAACCAACCGACTAGATGTTGATCTAGTCGGTCGGCAATGCTTCTTGGACCGACTAGTTTGCCTTCTCAATTCTAAGCTCTTTACTGTTTACAGTTAGTCGGTCTACGTTGACTCACCAATTGACTAGTTGGTGAACTAGTCGGTCAGTGATCCTTCTTAGACCGACTAGTTGAGCTTTCCCTGTACATGCCTAGTTACTGTTTATCGTTAGTCGGTCAAAAAACATTTATCGACCGACTAGTTGATGAACTAGTCGGTCAACATTTGTTCTTGGACCGACTAAATCAATTTGTACTCAGACTATTTGTTTTATCTCTTAGTCGGTCTAAGTTCACTCACCGACCGACTAGTTGTGAAACTAGTCGGTGGGCAAGTGTTCTTTGACCGACTAGTTCTGTTAGTCTGAACTTCGACCTATTCACTGTTCACCTCTTAGTCGGTTCATGTTGTTTGACCGACCGACTAATTGATGAACTAGTTGGTCAGTGGTTGTTCTTTGACCGACTAGTTTGGTTCAGAATAGAGCCGTTGGAGCTTTAATTGAAACATTTTTCTCTCTCTCTTTCCTCTATCCTATAAATACTTGGTGTGCTGCATTCATTGCTGTAACGACTGCTTTTCATGTATCTGGATTTAATATAATATAATATATGTTTTGGTGGATTTTCTCCTCATGTGTGGTTTTCGTCTCTGTAGCTTTCATTTTCGATCGATTCGTCGTATTATCTCGTGTCTTCCTTAGGATCGTCGATTTCGAAGTATGTCACTCGTGACGGACTTCATAACGGTCGTATCTTACATTAGATCAAGCCTAGGAGTCTTAGGAATCGATCCCGGGGCCCCGCGCTCCGTATCGGAACTTTTGGTGCTCATTAGCCGGTATAAGAAGGGGCACCGACCGACTAGATGACGATCCAGTCGGTCGGAAATCCTTCTTGGACCGACTAGTTAGCTTTCTAAATTATTCAGGAGTTACTGTTTATCGTTAGTCAGTCTAAGAACGTTGGTTGACCGACTAGGTTGCAAACTAGTCGGTCAGCAATGCTTCTTTAACCGACTAACACATCATCTTAATTTTAGTTGAGTTACTGTATACTCTTAGTCGGTCTAAGAACGTTCAACGACCGACTAGATGCTAAACTAGTCGGTCAGTATTTGTTCATGGACCGACTAATTCTAAATCCTATTTTCGTTCAGAAGTTACTGTTTGCACTTAGTCGGTCTGCGTTGGTCGACCGACCGACTAGTTGCCAAACTAGTCGGTCAGTGGTTGCTCTTTGACCGACTAACCTGTGTTAAAACCCTAATTTCTGGGCAGCCGCTAGCCCAACCTATTTAAACCCATCCCAAACGTTTTCTTCTTCCTCAACACGACCCAAAACCCTAAAATCTTCCCACTTGAGCCCCCATCTTCCTCCAAGCTTCATCCCTTCATTCCAAGCCTTAAATCCATCATCCAAACCATCCATCCACTCTATCTACCTCTCATCTTCCCCAAAATCTCACCAAATCCATCAAAATCCCCAAATCCCCCAAAACCCTAGCTTCCCCAAACTTCTCCATTTTCTTCCAGATCTGATCCTAGGGTTCCCCGGAGTGTTTCTTCCGCCTCCTCTCGGTAAGAAATCGATCTACCATTGTTTTCATAACCTATTTATATTTTTATGAAACCCTAATAAAATTTCATGTTGTTTGATGATTGTTCCCCCAAAACAGCGATTTCCCCGTAGATTGGCATCCGTGTGACGAAGTCGTCGTCATCCCCGGTGCTAGGCAAGTGAAACTTGCCACTTAGGGTTTAGGCCATGTTTTAGGCCATTTGCTTGTTGTAGGCGTAAAAGAGGCTAGGCGACGAAATGATACTCGCCTAGGCGCAAATTGGGGAACTAGCTTGACAACGAAGCTAGTTCCGACACTTAGCATGTTGCACAATTACCATGTCATGTTTACTTTCCTTTAACGGTACGCGAATTAATTGTCATGTCATTGCATAGTGATTATTCATCGTGATTGCGTAGCACACGCTACAATACTTATATTCCTGGCTCATGTTCCAGAAGCGAGCCCTGTAGTTGGAAACCCCAACGCTCGGATACCGGCTAGGTGCACCCCTATGCCAAATACACTTCCTGGCTCGTGTTCCAGAAGCGAGCTCAGTGAGTTGGAAATCCCAACGCTCGACACATATGGGTGGGGTAAGAGATAAGCGGACTGAGCCCCGAGTTGGCCTGATCCGCCACTCCGGCCAGCAGGTGGACTCTCTAGTGCACAAGTGATTAATAGTGATAGAGATAAGCGGCCTGAGCCACGAGCTGGCCAGCAGGTGGACTCTCTATGCACTAAGTGATAAACAGTGATAAGTGAAAATAGTGATGAGTGATTCGTAAATTGGCGATTTGGTAGCTTTTGCTACATAGTGCGTGCTTGCCTCTCTTTTAAACTGTTGCATCATACTTAACTGCCATGTCATTGCTTAATATTATAAGTGCTAGGTTGCTAGTCACTTTCAGTTTCCTTGCTCAAGTCTTTTAGACTTGCTGACATGTGCCCCTTTCTCTTTTGGGTGACGCATGTTAGACCTTGAGCCCGAGTTACTTGCTGAGGGTGAGGTGTTTGCGGACGCCGAGCTTGCGCTCGTGTTGGACGAGGACTTCGTAGACACTGGAGATCAGTCTTAGTGTCTACGTCTAGTTTTGTTAGATCTTTTGGGTTGTCGGTGCGTGGCACCTAGTTTGATACTCTGTTATATTTGACTTTTGTTTGGCCTTGTTCTGGGCCTTTAGACTCTTTCTTTTAGCCTGGTGGCTTTTTTGTGATGTTGAATATTTTGTGGACAAAACTTTGGGATTGGTATTTCATATCCGTCTCATGTTATTATTATTGTTGTTGTTTCGATTGCAATTACAGGGACCTGCTTATACTAAATTTACGCTTTATCAGGCGTGAGGCTTCGCAGCTCCACGCTTGAGCGGACCTTCTCACGTCTTGCCTCCATTTTAGGGAAGCGGGTCGTGACAATTGCACTCAAGGCTGATATTAAGAGAAGTTTAGAGATCAAAGAGAAAGCATTCAATCTCATTAAAGCTCATTCATTTCCTTTCAAGAATCTCTCCCTCACTCTTATTTCAAAAGAAAGATTCATTGATTGTGAGCATTCCAAGCCAAGTGCTTGATCCTAGGTCACCAACAACCTCATAGCTCTCCATAGCTGATCTACATCTTGGAGCTAGGGTTTGGTGCCTCTTCATCTTCCCCAAAATCATCTTTGCCCTAATTCGTAAGTTTACTCAAGGCATAGGTATTTTGTGGTAAGCATTTCTATTTCATTTACTTTCGATATTGTAAGTGTTTCACTCTCGGTTGTGAGAGTTTGTTTGTGATCCCGGGTTGTGGGAGTCACAATTTTCATTTGTGTATGATTTGACTTGTGAAGGGTTTTCACAAGTATTTCATAGTGGAAATCTTGAGTTAGGGTTTCTAACTCAAGTATCCGGAGGGGATCCGGGTGGTTGGGACGTAGGATCACCGGGAACAAGTCGGGGAGACTTGGGTGGATCCGAACCTAGTAATATTGCTTGTTTGCGTTTGTCTTCTTTGTTGTCATATTTACATTTCCGCATTTCCGCATTAATTGGTAGAGTTTGCAAGATAATTAGGAATTATCCTCTTAATTATTTTAAAGTACTATTCACCCCCCTCTAGTACTTGTGCAGTAGTTTAGCAGGGCATTACAGGAAGCATCTGCCTTATTGTCTTATTCACCTTCGGTTGCATGCCTGATATGGTTGTATGCTTTACTACTTGACTTCACTATTTATTGAACTGATGAAGAATATCCATGCTTACATTTGAGTTTAGTTGAAGTATTATTTTTTTGAACCATTCGTGCACATCTTAGAGTGAACCGAGTGTTACATTATTTCTTTCTCCACGTATATCTTTTTATTCTCTACATGTCACTTGAGTTCACCTCCTAAAGCTACTTATATCGCATTTATTTCCCAAAAATCCCTACAAAATAAAAAGGTTGCTCCAAAAAGTCCAAAAATCCAAAAAGGAGCCAAAAACCAAAAATACAAATCATATAGCTCCTACAAAAATCCAAAAAGAAAAATGAGAAACAAAAAGTTCAAACAGAAAAAGAAAGATATTTCTCTATCTCATTATTGGAGCCACAAAATACTTGGGAAAACCAAGGCAAAAATCCCATTTTCTACTATCATATTCCTTTAGATGCGATGCCTCAAGCTAAGCTTGGGGGGTGAATTCATTTGACCAAATGAGTGAGTATGACCTTAGAGTGGAGACGTGCATGAATGGGAATATTAGATAATGCTTAGACTTTACAAAATATATTAGATATGGAGATTTTTCATGATTTGAAATAAATATGTGAATGCCATGACTCTTATTTTATTCTCTATTGCATGCTTGGTGTGTATCTTATATGCTTCATTTATAACTTTTGATTGAAAAGTGCATCGCCAATGAATTGTATATTACATTCTATGAAATTCATGATGTGAATATGAGTTGATTGCATGAATTTAGGGAGTCCCTTCCTTTGTTCTTAAAAGCTTGCAAGTACCATGTTTAAATAAGATATGAAATCTTTATAGCATGAGATTCGTATTTTCTGAGTTATCGTGATGTGTAGCTTATGGCTTGAGATCTGAGAGAATAATCTAGCGACCCCTTCCACCTCGTGTTCTTTCTTTTTCATTTCATGTCCTTTGTTTTCATCTCCCGAGTTCGTCTCTCTACTTATCTTCCTCCAGGACGAGTAAGAGGTAAGCTTGGGGGATTTTGATCGCTCCATATTTTACACCTTTTTTCTGCATGTTTTCACGCCATTTTGATTGCTCATATTGCGATTTTCACAAGTATTCGACGATATCACGTTACTTTTCACTATTTCTTGTTTTTGTCGGATTTCAGGAAATATGGAGCAATTGTGAGAAAAAAATAGCTTAAAGGACTTGCACGCGTAAAGGAGCATCGTTCATGGCCTTATTGAGGAGTTACCAGCGCTAGAGGATGAGTGGAGAAGGATAGAATTTGATAGAATCGACGAGGAGACGAAAAGGAGAAGAAAAGAGCTCAAGAGTACCCCACTCGGCCGAGCAGACTGCTCACTCGGTCGAGTGAAGGACCGCACTCGCCCGAGTGAAATGGATACGCACCGAAGATTTACCATGTTCACTCGGCCGAGCAAGAAAGACCACTCAGCCGAGTGAGAAAGCTCACTCACCCGAGTGCTACAGAGATTTCGTCCAGAGAAGAGGCCAACTTACTGGAATTTAGAGAAGCCTCACTTGGTCGAGTGGCAAAGCCCACTCGACCGAGTGAAGAAGCCCACTCGCCCGAGTGTTACAGGGTTTTTCTCCTGAGATCTAAGCAGACTCTCTGGAATTTTTGGAGAACCGCAGAAGACCCTACTCGGCCGAGTAGAGAAGCCCACTCGACCGAATGAAGAATCCCACTCGGCCGAGTGATGCCGATGACACGAGCGCCCAGATTTTCAGACAGCCTCCCACTATTTTGTAATATTCTATCATTCCAGAAATCAAAGTATTTTTCTCATATTTTTTATGGATAGTATACTTCATGACGGTTCCAACACCGCCAAGAACGTGCTAATCGGATGTCGGATGAAATCTGTAGAATTTCTGCAAGTTGATGCTGCAGTGCTGGAATTTCCACTCGGCCGAGTCATATTCCCACTCGGCCCGAGTGACTGCGGGCCCAGATTTTAAGTTGCGGCCAAGCTGATTTAGGGAACAAATTTGAGACGGTTTTGAAGGGTTATTTGCTAGGGTTTTGGGAGGCTATTTAAGAGGTTTGTAGCCGTCATTAGAGGGGAGTTCCATGAAGTTTTCTTAGGTATTATTTTAGAGGTTAGGCCATGCCCTAGGCCCCCTCTTGGATCTAAAAGCTTGTAATTGGATTGAAGTTCTTCATCAAAGCTAAGTATCCTTGTTCTTGTTGTTTGAATCTTTGATTTAATATCTTTTTACATGCAAGCAATGTCTTTTATTGATCTCTATATCGTTATTGCTATGCTTGAGTAGATTTGATGTTCTAGGGCATGTGGATGAACCCTATGGATCTAATTTCAAATTTGTGATGAATGAATTTCTAAGTTGCTAGAATTGCTAGGAGGTTACGTTGTGATTGATTTATCACGGATTGCTAGGAATTTCCATCGATTTGGGGTTTGCAAGAGATTGGATTTCTATCGATGGGAAGGCCTAGATATTCGAATTAGGTTTATAATCGAATTTCTCTAGACTTGGTTTGCAAGAGATTGGACCAAAGCTAGGATTTTTATTATAAATATATACCCATATTCGTTTGCAAGAGATTGGACGAATACGAACTATCACAACCTAGATCGTAACTCGAGTTTGCACGAGAGTGGGCTCGAGGAGCGATTGGACGATGATGTGAATCTTCATGCTAGTGGCTTAGGTTTGGGTTTGCACGAGAGTGGGCTCTAATCTAGGTTTGCTATAGACCGGCAATAGCGCGAGAGCGTGAGCTTGGTTCTACATTAAGTTGCGACTAGTTCACCTCAACACACGTCTAGTAATATTGAGATTCAGTATTTTCAATGATGTATGACGATCCGTAGTGGGAATTCCCTAGCCATATACACTTTTATTATATTGTATTTGAATCAATATTTGACCAACATCTCTATCACCGACACCGACATCCATCACCATTGTCATTACATCATACCATACCCATCTCCACCAATAAAACATTCGTAGTCGAGCCAACCTAGGATAGATTGGAACCAACACCATCTCCTCGTGTTCGATACCCGCTCGCCACTTGACCGTGCACTTGCGGTAAAACTACAATTGTTCTCCGGGTGTATATCCGGGGCCGATCAAGTTTTTGGCACCGTTGCCGGGGATTCATCTCCGTGTAAATTGCGCCATACTTGGTTGTTCTCGGAGTTACATTTTGGATAGACCAAGTTTTTGGCGCCGTTACCGGGGATTCTTCTCCATGTAAATTGCGCCATACTTGGTTGTTCTCGGAGTTACATTTTGGATAGACCAAGTTTTGCTCCATATTTTTCACCTTTTTTCTGCATGTTTGCATGTAGTGTTTGTTGAGTATTGGACTCCCCGGATTTGGTTTTGGATGATGAGCAAACATAAATAAATCGTGAACTAACAATTTGTGAGCGCAGTTATGGAGATCGTCGCCAAAATACCACGTTCAACATAAGCGACGTGTCAAGACTTCTCAATGAACGTGATCGTGTGCCTGGAGCTTCGTTGAAGCTCAAGGAGCAATATGGAAGTCAAGAGGAATGAAGATTGAAGCTTTGAAGACGGCTCGTAAGGTTTATTTTATAGTCTTCTAGCTTCATAGATTAGAATGTTAAGCCTTGAGTAGGACTTACTTTATAATCTTCATTTCACTCATATCTTAGAGCTAGGATATTCATAGAAGCCATTAGAAACTTTCCCGAAGCCTATCGCTTCTTCCATCGGCTTCGAGTGCATGTTAGTTGGTTCAAGAAGAGTCACCAACCGACTAGATGACGATTTAGTCGGTCGGCAACTCTACATGAACCGACTAGTTTGCCTTCTCTATATTCAGCTCTTTCCCTGTCTACAGTTAGTCGGTCAAAGAAGAGTCACCGACCGACTAGATGACGATTTAGTCGGTCAGGAGTCCTTCTCAGACCGACTAGTTGTGTACAGTCATTTTCAGCCTAAGCTACTGTTTCGAGTTAGTCGGTCAAAGAACGTTTACCGACCGACTAGTTGAGAAACTAGTCGGTCAGCATTTGTTCTTAGACCGACTAAGTCAACTTGAAGTCAGCCTATTCTATTTCGACGTTAGTCGGTCAAAGAACATTCACCGACCGACTAGTTGTGAAACTAGTCGGTCGGCAAGTCTTCTTAGACCGACTAGTTGTCTTTGCCTGGAACTTCACCTTTTGGCTGTTCACCTCTTAGTCGGTCTACGTTGTATCACCGACCGACTAGTTGATGAACTAGTCGGTCAGTGATCCTTCTTTGACCGACTAGTCTGGTTCAGAAAAGAGCCGTTGGGATCTTTTTGAACTCGTTTTTCCTTGCCCCTATAAATAGATTCCTGATTCATTTCTTGAAGGGGTGAAGCAACATATTGGAGATATTTTCAGATCAAAAGAGAAGAGCTATCAACTCTATTTCCAACCTCTCTCTTCTCACAAGAATCTCTCCCTCAAGTTCTTGAGTCCTAAATCCTCAAGAGAGATTCTCTCCATTGTGAGCCATTCAAGCTAGAAGCTTGATTCTAGGTCACCATCTCCACCCTAGGCTTCCATTGCTGGTCATCTTCTTGAAGCTAGGGTTTGGTGCCATCTTCCTCCATCAAAATCCTCTTTGCCCTAATTTGGTAAGAAATCTCAAGGCATAGGTATTTTGTTGGTAAGCATTTCATTTCAGTTTTATTTGAATTGTATACTCTCGGTTGTGAGAGGTTTTGCGTGATCCCGGGTTGTGGGAGTCACGGTCATCGATTGTAGGTCGTTTGCACTTGTGAGGTTTTTGCAAGTGGTCATATTGGAAATCTTGAGTTAGGGTTTCTAACTCAAGTATCCGGAAGGGATCCGGGTGGTTGGGACGTAGGATCACCGGGAACAAGTCGGGGAGACTTGGGTGGATCCGAACCCATTAAACCATTGTGTTTGCGTTTGCATTAATTCTTGATTGTAGTTATTCCGCAACGTTGTTTGTTAATTGCACGATAATTAGGAATAACTCTCCTTATTATTTAAAAGTACTATTCACCCCCCCTCTAGTACATGTGCAGTAGCTTCCCAGGGCACTACAATTGGTATCAGAGCCAAGTTCAAAGCTACACATAGCCAAAGTTCAAAGCTATGACGAACAACGACTACAACGTCTTCAGGAACCGCGATGGAGCTTCTTCAGTTATGGAAGGACTATCCTCAGTCAGGCCTCCACACTTCAACGGTACCAACTATGGGTACTGGAAATGCCGGATGCAAATTTTCCTCCGGAGCGCTTCACTATGGAGAGCCACCATGACGGAGTATGTCGAGCCTTCCGAAGAAGATTTTGCGAAGTGGACTCCCGCGGAGGTCGCCGCGGAAGTAGCAAATGCCAAGGCAATGAATGCCTTGAATTGTGCGTTGGAGCCCGAGGACTTCAACAAGATATGCACATGTAAGAGTGCATATCAAATATGGAACCAACTCCTCATATTGCACGAAGGATCGAGTACGGTAAAAGATTCTAAACTCGTCGTTGCTAATAAAGAATTTGAGTTGTTTCATATGGAGCAGGGCGAAACCATGAAGGAATATTACGCTCGCTTTGTGGATATATCAAACGACTTGGAAGCTCTTGGGAAGGTCTATACCCAAAAGGAGAAAGTCGCGAAGATTATCGACGGTCTTCCATCATGTTGGGAAAAGCGTACCTACGCCATCGAGGAAGGTAATGACATGAATAAATATACCGTCGTACAACTAATGGGTACCTTGTTGTCTTACGAGGTACGCAAGGATAGTAAGATCCGGATGAGGGAAAAGATGAAGGCGTACTTGAAGCAAGACGAGCCAAAGAAAAAGGGAATTGCATTCAAGGCCGCTCCATCTACCGATGATGAAGAATCGGAAGACGAATTGGACATGGAATCCATTGCCCGTATGGCAAGGAAGTTCGATCGCTTCCTCCGAGAAGGTATATCTTTGAATAAATCTAAAGTTAATTCGACTAATGCTTCTACTCCCGTGTGTTATAAATGCAACAAGCCAGGACACATCAAACCGGATTGTCCTCTCTACAAACACAAGGAGAAGGGGAAAGCATCTAAGTACGACAAGTCGAGAAAGCACAAGAAAGGGCTTGTTGGCACATTCACCGACTCCGAAGAGGATTCCTCAAGTGGAGAGTCGGATGATGGAAGAGTGGAGAAAGCAAAACTTTGCTTCATGGCTAATGAGGCAAAAGATCGAAAGTCCTCCTTCGATGATAGCGAGGATGAAAGCGAGGATGGTAGCGAGGATGAAAACGGAGAACCTACTATTGAAGAAATGAGGTTAGCAAACCAAGAAATTTGGTCTAAATTTACTAAATTAGTAGATAGATATAATAAGACCAAAGATGAACTTGTTAGCCTCCAAACCTCTCCTAAGTCTACCATCACCAACAATGACACCATTGTTGAGACACTTGCCAATGAGAAAGCAAGTTTGCTTACTCATAATGGCTTGTTGAGAAATGAGGTGAAGTCCCTCAAATCTCAACTTGAGCATGTTCTTGTTGAGGATTCGGATGAACATGTGATAGCGGATTTGACGTCTCAAAACTCAACTTTGAGTATTGAGAATAAGAATCTCAAATCACGTGTTTATGCACTCACATCGCAAGTATCCACTTTGGATGCTTCTTTGCATTCTCTCAAAGAGAAGTATGAGTGCACGTTAGGCCGTATCAATGATTTCAATAGAGGTAAGGGCCATTTGGATAATATCCTAAATGACTTACTTCCGGCCAAACACCACATTGGCTTGGGGTATAAGATGGGAGACTCATCCAAATCGTCTACAACCTTTGTTAGGCCTACCTCCGACGCCTCAACAAGTGGGAGCAAACTCCCCATTGGTAGTTCTCCTACCAATAGTGCTTCCACTTCGTACACACCCCCGATTGGAAAGAAACCCACTTTGGGTAGACCTCCAAAGAGGGGTCATGCATTTTTGTACTCACATGCTATGCCATGTAGGAACACACATCCTACTCCACCGGTGCATGCTAATATTAATGATGATTTTTATGTTCCGCATCCACGAGCACGTGCGAACACTCATATGAGACACCCACATGCACGTAATCATGCTCATGCACATCCTAATGCTTATGTTCAAACATCTCATCCACATGTGCATGCCTTCTCTCATAATCATCCTTATGCATACACACCTCATGCTTATCCACGTATGTATGCTACACCATATCATGGATCTCGTGCTCATCATAATGCTATTTCTAGATCTCATGCTCCTAGGCCACATGCACCACATAGAAATCAACCTTTTGTGCATGCAACCACTAGGAAGAGGGTTCCCAAAATGTACACTATTTGGGGTCCCAAGAACACTAGCGATGATGCTATGAATGTCTATGTGCAATCCTATATTAGTGATGTTATTTTGAATGATGATTATGTTGGAAAGTCAAGTTCCTCTTGGACTTGGTTTCCGAAGGGTTAGTTCCTTTAACTCTTCAATGCTTGGTACCATGAGTTTATGATCATGTTATGGGTACCAAGGCATATGTTTATAAAATTGATTTTGATTATATTAATTTACGGGTTACAATAATTTTTATTTCGTATTTCAAATTAGTTGTCTAACCCATTGGATCCAAAAGGATTTTTGGATACCAAAATGAAGTTTTTCTAGGTTCAATCCACCGTGGGATACCAACCCTACCAACTCCTTGTTTTGCGAAGACTTTCATTCAAACGGAGTTGATGGTGCTTAGGTAATGCACCAATGTAGGGGGAGCTTAATGTTGTAAGTATGATATTACATTTGGTATCCATGAGGGTTGAATGCATGCTTGGTTAGAGTCTATTTCTTTACATTGGTATCATTTTGTTTCTCCTAGCATGATAAAATTGTGAAAGCCATAAATGCTTTGAAATTCATATCTATTTTTGGCATGACATGTTTTAAAAGTTATTATGATGATTTTCGTATTACTTTTATCACCTTGTCACTTCTCATCGCACACTTCACTTAGTTTTGATGTGCTTTTACTTTATGTTCATTTTCGATCGATATTGTGACATTTGATATTCTATGATGTGCACCACTCTTCTGATGGTTCATTCCTTTGTGCACAGTTTATGTATGTCTCTGATATTGATTTCGTCGCTCGACGATTTATTATGAATCAATAGCTTTAGTTGTATGAAAACATAGAATTGTTTTCCATGCACTAAAATAGCTATGAATGTTGATATTGGAGAGTAAATTCATTTCTTCAATAAGTGAATTTACATTTGATATTTTGATGATTTTAGTTTTCGATTTTCAACTATGGTCTCATTGACACGCTTTGATTTTATTCGAATTTTATTTTGGTGTCATATGAAACGTGGTCGTATTCTTAGACTCCCATGCTTAATGAATTATTTGGACATGATTTATTTTCATTGGCTTCCTCCCGCTCTTTTTGGATTATGCCAAAGGGGGAGAGACATATAATAATGACATGTGCTAAATGATAATCTACCATGAATCTAACTTGATATGTTAGATTCAGGGGGAGTTAAGATATAAAAATGGATTACAAATCCTAAATCTTAAATATTGGATTTGAATTTTAACTTTCCTCGTCTGCTTGATGTATGTGCTTATTATTTCATATGGAACTAATGTGTCATCAATGCAGGGGGAGTAAGTATATTTCATTTAGTTCATTATTTTTGATTATTATTTATGTTGGTTTGTCATCACCAAAAAGGGGGAGAATGTTGAGTATTGGACTCCCCGGATTTGGTTTTGGATGATGAGCAAACATAAATAAATCGTGAACTAACAATTTGTGAGCGCAGTTATGGAGATCGTCGCCAAAATACCACGTTCAACATAAGCGACGTGTCAAGACTTCTCAATGAACGTGATCGTGTGCCTGGAGCTTCGTTGAAGCTCAAGGAGCAATATGGAAGTCAAGAGGAATGAAGATTGAAGCTTTGAAGACGGCTCGTAAGGTTTATTTTATAGTCTTCTAGCTTCATAGATTAGAATGTTAAGCCTTGAGTAGGACTTACTTTATAATCTTCATTTCACTCATATCTTAGAGCTAGGATATTCATAGAAGCCATTAGAAACTTTCCCGAAGCCTATCGCTTCTTCCATCGGCTTCGAGTGCATGTTAGTTGGTTCAAGAAGAGTCACCAACCGACTAGATGACGATTTAGTCGGTCGGCAACTCTACATGAACCGACTAGTTTGCCTTCTCTATATTCAGCTCTTTCCCTGTCTACAGTTAGTCGGTCAAAGAAGAGTCACCGACCGACTAGATGACGATTTAGTCGGTCAGGAGTCCTTCTCAGACCGACTAGTTGTGTACAGTCATTTTCAGCCTAAGCTACTGTTTCGAGTTAGTCGGTCAAAGAACGTTTACCGACCGACTAGTTGAGAAACTAGTCGGTCAGCATTTGTTCTTAGACCGACTAAGTCAACTTGAAGTCAGCCTATTCTATTTCGACGTTAGTCGGTCAAAGAACATTCACCGACCGACTAGTTGTGAAACTAGTCGGTCGGCAAGTCTTCTTAGACCGACTAGTTGTCTTTGCCTGGAACTTCACCTTTTGGCTGTTCACCTCTTAGTCAGTCTACGTTGTATCACCGACCGACTAGTTGATGAACTAGTCGGTCAGTGATCCTTCTTTGACCGACTAGTCTGGTTCAGAAAAGAGCCGTTGGGATCTTTTTGAACTCGTTTTTCCTTGCCCCTATAAATAGATTCCTGATTCATTTCTTGAAGGGGTGAAGCAACATATTGGAGATATTTTCAGATCAAAAGAGAAGAGCTATCAACTCTATTTCCAAGCTCTCTCTTCTCACAAGAATCTCTCCCTCAAGTTCTTGAGTCCTAAATCCTCAAGAGAGATTCTCTCCATTGTGAGCCATTCAAGCTAGAAGCTTGATTCTAGGTCACCATCTCCACCCTAGGCTTCCATTGCTGGTCATCTTCTTGAAGCTAGGGTTTGGTGCCATCTTCCTCCATCAAAATCCTCTTTGCCCTAATTTGGTAAGAAATCTCAAGGCATATGTATTTTGTTGGTAAGCATTTCATTTCAGTTTTATTTGAATTGTATACTCTCGGTTGTGAGAGGTTTTGCGTGATCCCGGGTTGTGGGAGTCACGGTCATCGATTGTAGGTCGTTTGCACTTGTGAGGTTTTTGCAAGTGGTCATATTGGAAATCTTGAGTTAGGGTTTCTAACTCAAGTATCCGGAAGGGATCCGGGTGGTTGGGACGTAGGATCACCGGGAACAAGTCGGGGAGACTTGGGTGGATCCGAACCCATTAAACCATTGTGTTTGCGTTTGCATTAATTCTTGATTGTAGTTATTCCGCAACGTTGTTTGTTAATTGCACGATAATTAGGAATAACTCTCCTTATTATTTAAAAGTACTATTCAGCCCCCCTCTAGTACATGTGCAGTAGCTTCCCAGGGCACTACAGTGTTGATCGCGCATATCGTGTTTTTCACGATTCTTCGACAATATGGCGATGCTTTTCACTATTTCTTGTTTTTGTCTTATTTCAGGAAATATGGAGCGATTTGGAGCGAACTTGAGATCAAGGTATTTGCACGCACCTAGGAGTGTCGCCCACGGCTCATTCGAAGAATTATCAGCGATAGAGGATGACGGAAGAAGAAGGGAATCAATAGGAGCGACGAGGAGGAGAAAAGAAGAAGAATAAGCTCAGCAGCATCTCACTCGGCCGAGTGGACCACTCACTCGGCCGAGCAAGAAGCCCTACTCAGCCGAACTGAACGGATACACAAACGATGATTTTCAGCGTATACTCGGCCGAACGAAAGAAGCCCACTCGGCCAAGTGAGAAAGATCACTCGCCCGAGTGGTACAGGGAATTTCGTCCAGAGAAAAGGCCAAGTTACTGGAATTTTCAGAGATCCTGAGGAGGCCCACTCGGCCGAGTATGAATGCTCACTCGGCCGAATGAAGAAAGCCACTCGGCCGAGCCACCCCCCGATGACAGACCCTGAAACCCCCGAAGTTACTGTTTTTATACAGGGTTTGTCACTCGGCCGAGTGACAAGGGTCACTCGACCGAGTGACCCTCTCCGCCTGCAGTTGGGGTTGCGATTTCTGGGCTGCGCAGGGGCAGTTTGGTCACGATTTTTGGACGATTTTAGTGGGTATTTAAACCTAGTTTTTGCCCTAGTTTAGAGAGATTTTTTTAACATTAATTTTTAGACTTTCTTTTAGGATTTTTGACGGCTACTCTTTGTGAAATCTCAGCTAGAGATCGTCGGCATCTACATTGGTTTGTCTATTTCTATTAAAAACTCAATTTTTATGCATTATTTCTCTTTTGCAATGAATTGTGCCGTGGTTATTATTGTTTTTTCTGAGATTTGCATGATGATTAGTGAGTAGTGCCGTCGTCTTAGGGCATGGGGATGAACCCTATGGACCCTATATCTAAATTGTGATGAATTCGTAGATTTGTTGCTAGAATTGATTAAGGTTAGGTTTTGATCGATAGATTACAGGTAGCTAGGAATTTATATCGATTGGGATTTGCAAGAGATTGGATCCCAATTGATAGGAAGGCCTAGATATTCGATTTAGATTGACAATTAGATTTCTTTAGATTTGGTTTGCAAGAGATTGGGCCAAAGCTAGGATTTTTAATTGTGATTCTATACTAATATCCGTTTGTAAGAGATTGGACGGATATGAACTATCATAACCTAGGTCGTAGCACAAGTTTGCACGAGAGTGGGCTCGAGATACGATTGAACAATGATGTCGTTCTTCACGCTAGCGGCTTAGGCTAGGGTTTGCACGAGAGTGGGCCCTATCATAGGGTTGCTATAGACCGGCAATAGCGCGAGAGCGTGAGCTTGGTTCTACATTAAGTTGCGAATAGTTCACCTATATTCAAGCTTATCAACAATGAAACTTATGATTCACTAGGACGAGAGATGGTCCGTAGTGGGGCTTTCCTATCCCTAGACGCTTTATTATATTGATACGTTCTAGATATTTGAACGATTGTGATTGCGATATCCAAACTATTCTCACTCTTTTGATAGCTAGGTGATTTGAATAAGGTACTGTCATTTGTTCATCCCTAAGTTTGATACCCGCTCGCTGCTACACCGTGCGCTTGCGTTAAGACTACAAGTCGTTTTCGGGTGTACACTCGGACGCGATCATATCTCCAACACATTACGGAGGTTAGAGCTTGACCGTCGCCATATAGGGTCGGTGAGCAGTGCATCGGATTGGCACTCTGTCGCAGGGCGCATGTCTCGTACTCTTGGACATGGACTTATCACTAGAATAGATTGGTTATTAGACTGGTTATTAAATATTGTTCTAATCTCTTCTTCTATAGGTTGCTGACAACGTTACAGTTTTGTTATCAAATGCTAAATTGTTACATGTTGCTAATAGTAGTGCAAATTGATATCAAATGATTAAATTGCTGCAGGTTGCAAATTATGTTTAACTGCTACAACTCTATTAAAATTAAACTTATTGCTTGTCTTTAACTCTTTTAAATTAAACTTATTGCTTGTCTTTAAATTTTTTAAAATTAAACTTATTACTTGTCTTTAACTCTTTTTAAATTAAACTTATTGCTTGTTTTTAACTCTTTTAAATTAAATTTATAGCTTGTCTTTAAAGTCAGCTTGGTTCAATTTTAATTACTTAACGTTTTGTTTTGGAGATTATCTTGCCGAGTTAACCTCGTCGACGGACATTTCACTTTGTTATTTTACGAGATGTACGTAAGGTATCGATAGTGAGTTCTCTGAAGACACTACAGCAGAAGTCGAACCAGTGCTTGACGAGTACATAGAGTACCTACCCGCCAAAGATAAGACGATCACCTTCACGACTGCTCCTTTATATTTGAAATAAATGTAATTTGTGTACTTTGTTTGTATTAGCCATGCTAGGCCCAAGATGTATCTTAATTATTGTATGCTGGATATGTAATAATGTTGTTTGAGCTGCTTCTTAATTTTGCATGCAAGAACCTGCAATTTCTACACAGATGCTTAGTGTGTTTAAGCCAAGGAGGAAGAAAAGAAGAGGATTTAAAGGAAAAAAAGTACTCCGCCTTGTTTTAAGCACATTGCAGACCCTCTCGCATCCTCACTCCCGGTAGAATGGAAAGTGGGGCGTGCCAATTGAACTAGAAAAAAATCGATTTTAATTCTCCCTAGATCTAAGACGACGGCTTTCCGCTGCTGATCCTAGCTAAGAACGTCCAAAACCCAACATAAGGATTCTTAATCAACAAAAAAACAAAATCACACGCACTGCCGACATCTCCCCCACCGCCGGCAACCGCAGGTTACCCCCGCCCCTCACCTCGCCCTGCCGACATCACCCGACATCGGTGGTAACAGGCCGATGACTGGCAGCAAAACCTCATTAGGAATTAATCAAAAATATTCCCTAACCCTAAACGACGGTGGCCCCTCGCCACCAGCAGCCCCCCGCCAAACGCCACTCCCACAACGGTGAAGGCATACCGCCGCCGAACGACGGCCAAACCCCTTGGGGTTTTTCTCAAAAACAATTTACCATGTCGGTGCCCCCCTGTGCCGCCAACACAACCACTGTCCCATGGTAGCACGGCCCCACGCTGCTGGCGGCAACAACCACATAGCGGAGCGGCAGCCATTAATACCAACACCCCCAAATGAAAACCCTAATGGGCTTCAGCTCACACACAAAAAAATTTATCCCCCTTGGCCCACCACATAAAAAAGAGATGTTTTTTGCTGAGGGCCTCAGGCCCACAGGCCGAAATAATTTGAAAAAAGCGAAAAAAAGAGGGATTATTACTTCGAGTCTGAAGCCCGAGGCCCAGGCTGCGGGCCTCAGGCCCGTAGGCCGACAAAATTTTGAAATAAAAATGTTTTTTGATGTTGGCATGAAGCCTGCAGCGCAGGTTGTGGGCCTTAGGCATGCAGGCCAACAAAAAGTTGAAAAAATGAAAAGAAATAGGGTGGGGGATTTAAGGCCAAAAATAAATGAAAAATACGAAAAAAACGAGGATCGTCAAGGGGGCAAATGGGGAATTTTGGGAGATATGGAGGGCATAAAAAGGAAAATTTATTTTTCCATTTCCAAAACAAATTACTTTAGTGCTCTATTCAAACTTATTTGAATTAACTCATATACGCACAACTTATTCATCGCATATTATCATAAATGATGCATGTATTTGGATCATATTTATATGTCTTGCATCACATTTTTCTGCCACATATTCAGGGATAAATTTTATGCTTTGTTGTGCGAGCATTCACTTAATAATTATGAAGATCCTGCGACCGCTCTGTCGTTAGTTATCTAACCTAACGTGTATGACATCACCACATGGTCCGATTAATTATTAAGCATTAAATATGATGTTTTTATCGTGTTGAATCAGTGTTACCTGTGATGCATTATAAACATGTTTTTCGAGCACAAAATTTGCATGAATGGTTAATTGTGGTTTTGGATCGGCTGTTTAGTCCCATATTTTTACTTTTCATGTACTTTTCTTTTTCTTTTGAGAGAAATTGTTGTGAAGAAAAATATGTAATGTTCAAGACTGATGACCATTTCCATGGAGGTGGAGGCCACTCCTTAAGATGAAGATTTCCATAGGACCCAGGAGGTTTCCAAAGTTGTAATTTTCTCTTTCATTTGCATAAAATGGAATGTAATATGAACTTTGGGACATCTATTCTATAAAATAGGGATGTTATCAAGAGAAATTGGATAAGAGAAATTGGACAAGAGAAATTGGATACGAGAATTTGGACAGAGTATATACATCTATTCTATATTTGATGAATATTTTGAATTATGTCCTACTAAGATAAAGGTTAGGGCTGACTAGGACAAACATACATGATGACTAGGACAAACAAAAATGAGTTGTAAATTTGAAATTTTGGGAAAAACCTTAGGGGAAAGTTTGAATTTTAGTGGGAGTTTTGAAATTTTGATGGGAGCTTGAAATTTAAAGTTTAAAAGATACTTTAAAGTTTGAATTTGAAAAATCTATGAAACATTTGGGGGGAAGTTTTTATTTTACGGGGAAACTCTTGGTGGGGGAAAATAAAATCATTTATTTTTTTGGGTGAACTACATAACAATTATTGTGCTTTAATTTTGGGTAAACTAAAATTTTGAGAATATCTTAAATAAACCGTGTCCTATGGACACGGGCAATGTCTAGTTATTTTTTATATGGTGACTGGCCGATACACACAATTAGTTTATTCGTTTAAAATTGTTTCTACATGAAATAATATTTTCATTATTATTAATTCATGCAAAATTGTGCTTTTCTAGATAAATGGAAAAAGTCACAAGCGTCAATTTCGAAATACTGGATGCTTCAAGGAAAAATATCTAAGCTGGCAGCTAGATGTCAATTCCACCTGCGAGCTCAATCCCTCGTTACTAAAAGTACAAAAGACAAGCAGGCGACAGACATTGCAAAGGCGAACCCAGTATATACATTCATCGCCACGTGGATAAGACCCTAAAGGTTGAATACCTTACGGTCGAAGATCCACTAGAGATGTGGACTGCCCTTGAGGACATGTATAAACATCAGAAAGATGTTATACTCCCAAGTGTACGTTATGAGTGGGAGAACCTGAGACATCAGGACTTTAAGTCCATAATTGAGTACAACTCAGCTCTGTTCAGCATACCTGCATGCCTGAAGTTGTGTGGTGAATAAGTCTCAAATGATCGCATGCTGGAAAAGACTTACACGTCTTTCCATGAAAAAGATGCGATATTGATGCAGCAATACCGTGAACGAAAGTTCACTAAGTATTTTGAGCTGTCGTCATTCTTGGTAATGACTGAACAGAACAGAGAGCTTCTCCTATTCACTCATAACATGCGCCCCGCTGGCACAGCCCCCCTACTGGAAGTTAAAAATGCATCTTCTTATTCCAAGAAGAAGAATAACGGCAATAAAAAGAAACGAAAATTCCAAAAGGGGGACCAAAGAAAAAGGCCAGAGGACAAGTCCACCAGCACAAAAATGAAGGGAGGCAGAAGTGCACATGGCGCAGAAATGACAACAACCGAAATCAAGCACCCCTACCTAGAAAGGATTGGGAAGAGTAGTGCCATAATTGTGGCATGCAAAGACACTGGTCCAGAGTGTGTAGAACTCTACGACACCTCCAAGATTTGTACAAAGAAAGCTTAAATAACTAAGCTGAAACAAATCTGGTGACCACTCACGCTCAAATCCAGTTCACTGCGGACGATTTCGAAAAAGTCGACTTGTTTGATTAGCCTTTATCTTTGTTGAAAAAACATTGTCATTGAGAGCTATTTATGTTTTTCCATAACTATGTAGTATGCTTCTGTTTTTTTGAAATAAATGTGCTTATATATTTCATCTTTAATTGATGGACTGCTCTCATGACAACTTAGTAGACAATGCCTAAACACATAAGATCCTTCAATTTAAATGCTATTTTCATAGCATTATACCATATGATAGACCGGTAAATACAATATCAGGGTTATCAAACAAATTGAAAGTTTAGGAAACACAACACTGTTGCTCCTAAATGGTATAGAAATAAAAATAAAGGATGCATTATTCTCTCCGAATTCAAAAGGAAATTTATTAAATTTCAAGGACATCCGTTTAAACGGATATCACTTAGAAACTGCACACATAACAAAAAAAGAATATTTTTATATGACGTCTCAAGAAAAAAGAGTTAAATCCATACTTGAGCGTTTTGAGAGCCTTTCATCAGGCCTATACCATTCAAAAATTCAGATATAGAAAGTAAATTTGACGGAGCACCTGAAGTGCCTGATATCATCCAAGGTCCTATGTTGGCATGATAGACTTGGTCATCCTGGATCAGTTATGATGCATCGCATCTTATCCCAATCCTATGTACATGACTCGAAGAACTAGAAGATTCTTCAGAAAGGTGAATTCCCTTGTATTCCTTGTTATAAGGAAAAACTAATCACAAGGCCATCTCCACTAAAAGTGACAAAGAACTCCAAGCTTTCTCAAAAGAATACAAGATGTATGTGGACCAATCCGCCCCCTAGTGGGCCTTTTCGGTAATTTATAGTACTAATAGATGCATACTCAAAATACTCGTATGTGTATCTACTTTCGACCCGCAACCTAGCTTTTCCAAAGCTATTGGCACAAATTATAAAATTACGGGCGCATTTTCTAGATAATCAAAAAAAGAAAATCCATCTGGATAACACTGGGGAATTTATCTCCCGGTCAATTCAAGAATATTGCCAAGCAACTGGGATAGAAATTAAACATCATGTGCCACATGTTCATACCCAAAATGGGTTGGCATAGTCATTAATAAAAAGTCTCCAATGGATTGTATATCGAATACTAATGAAATCCCAGTTGCCTGTGACTGCATGTGGACATGCAATATTGCATGATGTTTTGTTGATAAAAATCAGACCCTCTGGAGGTCAGCGTCTTGCATATATAATACCACCGAACATCTCTCACCTGAGAATTTTCGGTTGTGCGGTCTATATCCACATAGCACCACCGCAGAGGACAAAAATGGGTCATCAACATCGTCTACGGATCTATGTAGGGTTTGGCTCACCCTCAATAATCAGATACCTAGAACCTCAAACAGGGGACGCATTCAAGGCACGTCTTGAAAACTATGAATTTGATGAGACAACTTTCCCCAAATTGGTCCCAGATACTGCAAAATCTAGAGCAACACAAATAATATCGTGGAATACAAAACATTGACCCACTATGATCCGATAACCAAGCAGTGTAAAGATGAGATCCTAAAGATCCTACACATTCAGAACATTGTTCACCAGTTACTGAATTCATTTACTGACAACCAGAAGATTGTCAAATCACACATCCCTGCTACAAATACTCCAGATAGGATTGACATATCAGAGAATGGATACAATCCACCAGCAGTAGAAGTGGTTGTTTCTCAACTAAAAAGAGGCAGATCACCAAGCTCCAAGGACAAAAATGCAAGAAAAATAAAAACTCATGGAGACCTTATGACAATACCACCACAGAAAAATGAGCTCATGTCCATACCCTCACCCCTCACCAGAATCCACTGCATGGGAAAAGCAGGGAGAAACTGAAATATTATTAAACTATGTACGTATATGTGATGTGCTGGACAAAAAGAGTACAATCGTTGAAACGGTCGCTTTTCGATCGTGTGTATTTCAGCGCGTATTTTCTTTTTCGTACGCGTATTTTTTGTGACCTCCTCTTGTATCCCAAACGCACAAATTTATATATCTTGTGACCCTCAGAGAGAGTAGTTATTTGTGGAATTTTTTATGAATGTCATTTCACGTGTTATTCTTCCATAAATCAGCTTTGAATGAAGAGGTGTCTTAACTTTTAGACTTCGACGTTTGGTTATTTATTTTTATTATCGTTTTTCGTGAACCTAGCACGTAACTGAACATCATACTCTCGATCCTCTCGTCGCCACAGTCGTCCCGATATTTTTCTTGTATTTTTCGGACACTGTTAGACTGACCCGTTACCTTAATTATTTTAACCTATTATTTATCCCTAAGCTAATTCAAAATTCAAAACCTAATCCCCAAATCAAATCTATTCTCTTTTGGATCCTATGTATCATGCCAAATAATCCTAGGCTATTTGCCACACTAATCCTACCATCCCTATCTCACACACTCTCTCCCATCTATCCCTTAAGTTCACCCATTTTTCCCCCACTTAGCAATTTCCCTCATTATAATGTAAGCAAGCTAGCCCTAGGGTTTTCTCAAACCCAGCCGCCTTCTAAAACTCACGCACCCACCTACCACCGGTGAACCCTTTCCTCGCCGCTGGCCTCTCCATTGCTCCGGCTCCTCTCCCCTCCTTTCCACAACCCACGCAACACCCCACCGTCTGCCAACCTCCAGCAACAAGCCTTCGGCCCCCCTTCACCCTCCTGCACTCCAGCCTCCCCTTGACAGCACAAGCCACCAGCCCTCTCCCCATTTACCGCCGGCAACCCTTGCTCCACCCCGCGCGCACATAGCTGCGGCCTCTCCCTAGGCTGCAACAGCAGCCCGGCCATCTCCCCTAGCTACCGTCGGCCTCCTCTCCCCTTCTCTTCCCCCTCTGGCCAATCCCAGCTCACGGCGCAACCCCCTCTCCCCTTGAGGACCCCCGACAGTCGGCCTCACCTCCCCTTGCCGCCGGCCACCTTCCAGGACGAACCCCTGCTGCCGACGACCCTGCACAACCTCCCTTCTCCCCTTGACAGTCGCCCGTTGCTCCCTCTCCTCAACCGCGGCCGCCTCTTGCTACCACACCACTCACCGGTAGCCCCTTTGCGCCCCAAGGAGCCCACATCATAGATCTCGCGACCTCCTGACGTCCCTACCGTTACCGCTACCCCAAGCCGCTTCGTTGCTATACTCGCAATCGAGGCGACCCCGACGCCGTTACCATTTCGCTGTGCTACCCGCAGTCGAAACGATCCCGAGGCAACTTCCTTACTGTGTACTCGCAATCGAGGAAACCAGAGACGACGAGATCCAGCACCGCTTTCAGATCCGACATCATACTCGTGCGCGTTCGTCGTACTAGGTTGGTCCCTCTACTCGTAGCAACCCAAACAATACGTCATCGAACCCTAATTAAAAATCAACAACTTAAATAACTAAATTTACCTTTTTGCTCATTTAAAATATTGTGCTAATTTAGAATCAACGATCGGACTTGTAACTATGCATATAGGGTAGAATCGTCGAATTGGCTGAACATTCAAACTTGACTTGAAACCGATAGGATAGCCACGGTCAAATTAGAGACAACTTAATAGGATTTGCTAAACTGGTCTTGACACCGCCCTTTGACTTGTGACAGCGGACTTTGACCGACACGTTGCCAGAGACGAGACGCTTCCGACGGACGTTGTCACGGTCGCTTTTCGATCATGTGTTTTTCTGCGCGTACTTTCTTTTCGTACGCGTATTTATTGTGACCTCTTCTTTTATCCCAAATGCACAAAGTTATATATCGTTGCGACCCTCTAAGAGAGTAGTTATTTGTGGAATTTTTTGTGAACGTCATTTCACGGGTCATTCTTCCACAAATCAGCTTTGAATGAAGGGGTGTCTTAACTTTAAACTTCGACGTTTGACCTCTTTATTTTTAGTACCGGTTTTCGTTAATCTAGCACATGACCGATCATTGCAGTTTCGATCCTCTCGTCGACACGGTCGTCCCAATATTTTTCTTGTATTTTTTGGACACCGTTAGGTTGACCCTTCACCCTAATCACTTTTAATCTACAATTAGCCCTAGACTTATCCCTAATTCAAATCCCTAATTAAATAATCTAATCAAATCTCTATGATATCATGCGTATCATGTTAATATTTCCCTAGTCTATATGCCACACTAGTTGTACCCTCCCCCTCTTACACTCTCTCTCCAATCAACCCCTAAGTGCACTCCTTGTCAACCCCACTTGGCAAACCCTCATTGTTTTAAATGCAACTCACCCTAGGGTTTTCTAAGCCTAGCTGCAGCCGTCATCTTCCCTTGGAACCGCACCCACCTAGCACCCGAGCCCCCCTAAACTACCGTACAAACCCCCTCCTCCACAAAACTACCATCCCTTCACCCTAAAACCCCACGGCCTCCACCCTAAACTGCCGCCCTTTCCCCCCTATTACCATGCGGCCTCCCCTTGACAGCAAGCCGTCAGCCAACCCCATATACTGCCGCCCCTCTCTCCCTAAACTGTCGCATGGCATCCCCTTGCCCTCGACAGGCCGTGCAACAGCAGGCCGAAACCCTAAACAGCCGGCCTCCCTCCTACCCAAACCGCACGACAGTCCAGCCACAAGACCCCCCTATTGTTCATCTCCTCCGTGTTTGCTACCCTCTAGTTGCCGCCATCTTTGCCGTTTCCCCGTAGCACACCGTATCTTGCTCGCTGTCGGAATTCAACCCCTGACGTCGCTACCCGATGTCAGTGTAGCTTTCGCGTCGTGTTAAGGTAAACCCCGATCCGTAGGAACCCACATACCGCGTGTTTAACAAGATAAAAATCGTAAATTTCATTGCGTTGGTTAAATCACTAAATGAAGCTAATTAATATGGGACTATTGGATGATTGGTTTGAGCACATAGGAAGATTCTGGACCCCGTGATCTGAGACTTGCGGACGATATTTCAGGCACGTGAAACTTGCTCGGTTAAATATTAAGCCATGTTTAGGCTATTCCGAGTTTTTGTGTAAAAGAGACTAGGCGGTGAAATGATAGTCGCCTAGACACCCATGCTTGATCTAGCTTGACAACGAAGCTAGATCCGACACCCTTGCCATGTTCATGCATATCACATGTCACGTTTAATTTTGATAAACTGTACGCATTCAATAACTGCCTTTTATTCTGTCAATGTTACATATCACATGTCATTTCATGCATTTGATTGTCCTGTCGTGAATGTGTAGCACATGCTACAAATGACATGTAAGCTGCGGCGAGTAGGATTCTGACTCCTATAGCATGAATGAGGCTAGGTCAACCCTATGCCAAATAACACTTCCTGGCTCGTGATCCAGAAGCTGAGCGCCAGTTCAGACACACGTGGATGGATATGGTTAAGAGATTACTCAACGTAGAAGTGTGCCCGATCAGCAACTTCAGCTGAAAGGCGTAAACCATGTGCACGACGTGAATGCATGCTTTTCGTGAAATCATGAAATATTGTTTAGTAGCTTTTTGCTACGACGTGACATGCAATGATAACTATCATGTTTATTTTAATTGCTACATTCATTAAATATTATGCCATGTCATCATATTTTAAACTGCTCATTGCATTCATTAGTTTTATGTTTCATTGCACAAAAATATCTCCTTTTTTACTTTTGGAGATTTTTGTTGACATGCGCCCTTTTCTCTTTGGGTGTCGCATGTTAGGTTTTAAGTCTGAGGTTGTTGCTGAGGATGACCAGTTTGCTGATGTCGAGGTTGAGGCTTCTGCTGACGTTCAGTTCGAGGATACCGGAGACCAATCCTAGTCTCAGTTGGAGGCTTCTTCTTAGTTGCTGTTTACTTTCCTAGTTGTTACTTTTAGGTTTTTTGGTATGTAGCACCTTATCTATGTTTTAGTTTCGGCCATGCTTGGGGCCTTTCTTCTTAGACTCTTGTACCTTATTTTATGACTTATCTCTGAAGGTTTTTGAATGAAGATTGGATGTTGCTGGAATGTTGGTTAATTAGTGCCTGCATTCTATTTATTATTGTTGTTGTTTCATTACAATGCAAGAATCTACGAATGGATGAACACACAGACGCTTATCAGCTTGAAGCTTCACAGCTTTAAGTCTGAGCGGATCTCTTTGTATCTTGCCTTCCATACTTGGGAAGCGGGGCGTGACAGGTTTTTGTGGTGGCCTATGCCGGTCGTTGCACCTGTGAAATATCGAAACAACGATAATAATAAAACATCCATTGAAATGTTCGAAACATTCGAGTCATAAAATTGGAGTCTGAGGTTTAAATCTTGCATGTTAGATTAGATCTTGATTTGCTAGAATAGGTTTTGATTTGCTAGCTTGTTTGTTAGGGGTTATCCTTGTTTGTGCATTTCCCGCTCGAGTTCTCTTTGACTCCGGTGCATCTATGTGCATCTTATCTCAGAGTTTTGTGGACAAGCATTCTCTTTCGATTTTCCCTCTTTCTAAGAGTTGGGATATCATTAAGGGGAATGGTGTAATCTCATTGCACCTTGGTGGCCGATCTTGTCCCTTGGTTGTCTGTGGACACGAGCTATATGCCGATTTTATCGTCCATGACATCACCAATTATGATGTCGTTCTTGGTATGGATTGGCTGGGTAGTTTCTTTGCTATTATCGACTGCCGACAGAAGAAGGTGGTGTTTGAGATTCATGGTCATCCGACCTTCGAGTTCAGCAGTGGTAGCAGTTCGCTTGGGCCTATCAGATTTCGGGCCAAGCCTGTGGTGGAGATAGTAGCTATGTAGATGGAGGAGAGAAGACCAGCTGTGGTGAGAGACTTCGATGACGTCTTCCCCGAGGAGATGTCAGGACTGCCGCCCGATTGAGCTCTTGAGTTCTCAATTGATCTTATTCTGGGAGCGCAGCCCATTTCGAAAGCACCATATCGTATGGCTCCGGCAGAGTTGGAGGAGCTGCATAGACGGTTAGATGAGCTCTTGCAGAAGGGTTATATTCATCCTAGTGTGTCCCCGTAGGGAGCACCTGTACTGCTGGTGAAGAAGAAGGACGTTTCACGCCGTATGTGCATGGACTACAGAGAGTTGAATGCTGTCACCATCAAGAACATGTATCTGTTGCCGCGTATAGACGACATTTTCGATCAGCTTGGAGGATCGAGGGTATTCTCTAAACTGGATCTCAGGAGCGGATATCACCAGCTGAGAGTGAAGAAGGATGATGAGCAGATGATAGCGTTCAGAACCAAGTACAGACACTACGAGTTTGTAGTCATGCCTTTTGGTGTGACCAACGCACCCGCAGTTTTCATGAACATGATGAACCTGATTTTCTACGACTTCTTAGACACGTTCGTCTTTATTGACGACATCTTGGTCTATTCTAAGTCAGAAGAGGAGCATACCGAGCGCTTGAGGACAGTTCTGGAGATTTTGAGGAAGCATCGTCTGTATGCGAAGTATTTCAAGTACGATTTCTGGTTGGATAGAGTTGCCTTCCTTGGACATGTGGTGTCAGGAGATGGCATATCCGTGGATCAGGAGAAGATCAAGGCTATCAAAGAGTGGCCAATTCCGCGGACAGCGTCAGAGATCAGGAGTTTTCTTGGGCTAGCAGGATATTATCGATGCTTCATTAAAGATTTCTCTCGTATTACAGAGCCGATGACTAGACTGACGAGGAAGGATATACCGTTCATTTGGTCCGATGCTTGTGAGGATGCCTTTTCTATTCTGAAGGCGAGATTGACGTCAGCACCTGTTCTAGTTGTGCCAGATCAGAGTGGTGGCTTCGAGGTCTTTTGTGATGCATCTGGCAAGGGTCTCGACTGCGTTTTGCATCAGCACGGACACAGGTCACGTACGCTTCTCTACAGCTCAAGGTTCATGAGAAGAACTACCCGACACACAACTTAGAGTTGGCTACAGTCATATTCGCGCTCAAGATCTGGAGACATTTTCTGCTGGGTGAGAAAGTGAAGATTTTCACTGATCACAAAAGCTTGAAATACGTCTTTACGCAGAAGGAGCTCAACATGCGACATCGTCGATGGTTGGAGCTCATGGCGGATTATGAGATCGACTTGCAGTATCACCCTGGTAAGTAAACGTGGTTCCTGATGCACTGAGCAGACTTCCAGCAGTTAAGATGTTGACTCCATAGTGGAGGCTACAGCAGGAGTTCTGTGAGTTAGGCATTGAGATTGTGCTTCCTGGAGAGGTTTCGTCGCTGATGTGTATGCAGATACAGTTGAAGATCTGGTCAGATCAAGCTAGGTCAGGCTGGAGATCTGAAGCTGAAGAAGATCCGTGAGCAGGTAGAAGCCGGTATACGGACTGACTTTCTGATTCATGAGGATGGCTCGCTGAGATATGGAGCCAGAGTTTGTGTGCCAACTGGAGATGTTAGAGAAGAGCTACTTGTGGAGGCACATAGTTTACCGTATTCCGTGCATCCTGGAGGCACAAAGATGTACAAGGACCTTTGCCTGAACTACTGGTGGCATGGCATGACGCAGAGTATGGCACGGAGCGTTTCCAAGTGTTTAGTATACCAGCAAGTTAAGGCGGAGCATCAACGTACAGCTGGGTTGCTACAGCCACTTCCGATTCCGAAGTGGAAGTGGCAACACATCACAATGGATTTTGTGACTAGAGTGGCTCGGAGTCCGAAGGAGAATGACGCGGTTTGGGTAATCGTAGACCGATTGGCCAAATCTACACACTTCATCCCTTTCCGAGTGGGACAGTCGACGGAAACGCTAGCAAGGAGATACTTGGAGGTAAATTCTTTTACTCTCCGTTTTTATTTCCTTTCTTTAGTATAGATAGTGATGTAACGTGAATCGTGCAGGAGATCGTGCGACTTCACGGAGTCCCCATGATTATCGTGTCGGACAGAGACACGAGATTCACATCTCAGTTTTGGCAGAGTCTGCAGAAGAGTCTGGGTACGAGTCTGAGTTTCTGCACCGCGTACCACCCACAAACAGATGGCCAGTTTGAGATGACGATTCAGATTCTGGAGGACATGCTAAGAGCATGCATGTTGGATTTCGAGGGATCATGGGAGGATCATCTTCATCATGTGGAGTTCGCCTATAATAATATCTACCAGGCGAGCATTGGCATGTCGCCATTTGTCGCGCTTTATGGGAAGAAATGTCGATCGATAATGAGCTGGGATGACATTGGCGACATGGAGCTGTTAGGGCCAGAGATGATTGTTGAGGCGGTGGATGTTGTGAGGAACATCAGGGAGAAGCCGAGGATAGCTCAAGACCGTTTCAAGCATTGGGCGGATGCTAAACGGTGACCGTTGGAGTTTCAGCCTAGATCATGTATTCCTCAAGATCTTTCCGAATCAAGGAGTTATTCGATTTGGAAAAAGAGGCAAGTTGAGTCAGAGGTACATTGGAGCCTTTGATGTCCTAGAGCGAGTTGGAGCAGTGGCTTACTGCTTGGTGTTGCCGCCATCACTGGAGGGAGTTCACGACGTGTTTCACGTATTTCAGTTACGTCGATACGTCAGTGATCCATCTCACGCTGTGGATTTCTCAGAGATCACGGTCCAACCGGACCTTACCTATGGCAGCAACCGGTAGAGATTTTGGACCGTCGACAAAAGCAGTTGAGGAACAAGGTAGTCGACCTGGTGAGAGAGATGTGGCTTCACGGATCACCTGGAGAGTCCACCTTGGAGCACGAGGAAGAAATGAGAGAGATCTTCCCGCATTTATTTCCTGAGCAGTAGATGATGAAGATTCCGAGGGCGGAATCATTCATAAGCTGGGTAGGATGTCATGGTCTCTTTTCGATCGTGTGTTTTTCTGCGCATACTTTCTTTTGTACGCGTATTTATTGTGACATCCTCTTGTATCCCAAATGCGCAAATTTATATATCATTGTGACCCTCTGAGAGAGTAGTTATTTATGGAATTTTTTGTGAATATCATTTCACGGGTCATTCTTCCACAAATCAGCTTTGAATGAAGGGGTGTCTTAACTTTAGACTTCGACGTTTGACCACTTTATTTTTAGTACCATTTTTCGTTAACCTAGCACGTAACCGATCATCGTATCTTGATCCCTCGTCGTCACGGTCGTTTCGATATTTTTCTTGTATTTTTCGGACACCGTTAGGTTGACCCTTCACCCTAATCACTTTTAATCTATAATTAGCTCTAGACTTATCCCTAATTCAAATCCCTAATTAAATAATAAAATCAAATCTCTATGATATCATGCATATCATGTTAATATTTTCCTAGTCTATATGCCACACTAGTTGTACCCTCCCCCTCTCACACTCTCTCTCCAACCAACCCCTAAGTGCACTCCTTTTCAACCCCACTTAGCAAACCCTCATTGTTTTAAACGTAACTCACCCTAGGGTTTCCTAAGCCTATCCACAACCATCATCTTCCCTTGGAACCGCACCCACCTAGCACCCGAGCCCCCCTAAACTGCCATACAAACCCCCTCCTCCATAAAACTGCCATCCCTTTACCCTAAAACCCCACGGCCTCCACCCTATATTATCGCCCTTTCCCCCTATCACCCTACGGCCTCCCCTGGACAGCAAGTCGCCGGCCAACCCCATATACTGCTTCCCCTCTCTCCCTAAACTGCCGCACGGCAGCCCCTTGCCCTCGACAGGCCGCACAACAGCAGGCCGAACTCCTAAACAGCCGGCCTCCCTCCTTCCCAAACCGCACGATGGTCCAGCTGCAAGACCCCCTGTCGTTCATCTCCTCCGTGTTTGTTGCCCTCTATTTGCCGCCATCTTCGCCGTTGCCCCGTAGCACGCTGTATCTTGCTCACTGCCGGAATCCAACCCCTGACATCGCTACCCAATGTTAGTGTAGCTTTCGCGTCGTGTTAAGGTAAGCCCCGATCCGTAAGAACCCACACACCTCCTGTTTAACAAGATAAAAATCGTAAATTTCATTGCTTTGGTTAAATCACTAAATGAAGCTAATTAATATGGGACTGTTGGTTGGATGATTGGTTTGAGAACATAGGAAGATTCTGGACCCCGTGATCTGAGACTTGCGGATGATATTTCAGGCAAGTGAAACTTGCTCGGTTAAATATTAAGCCATGTTTAGGCTATTCCGAGTTTTTGTGTAAAAGAGACTAGGCGGTGAAATGATAGTCGCCTAGACACCCATGCTTGATCTAGCTTGACAACGAAGCTAGATCCGACACCCTTACCATGTTCATGCATATCACATGTCACGTTTAATTTTGATAAACTGTACGCATTCAATAACTGCCTTTTATACTATCAATGTTGCATATCACATGTCATATCATGCATTTGATTGTCTTGTCGTGAATATGTAGCACACGCTACAAATGAAATGTAAGCTGCGACGAGTAGGATTCTGACTCCTATATCATGAATGAGGCTAGGTCAACCCTATGTCAAATAACACTTCCTGGCTCGTGATCCAGAAGCTGAGCGCCAGTTCAGACACACGTGGAGGGGTATGGTTAAGCGATCACTCAGCGTAGAAGTGTGCCCGATCAACAACTTCAGCTGAAAGGCGTAAACTGATCGGCCCCGGATATACACCCAGAGAACGATTGTAGTTTTACCGCAAGCGCACGGTCAAGTGGCGAGCGGGTATCGAACACAAGGAGGTGGTGTTGGCTCCAATCTATCCTAGGTTGGTTTGACTACGAATGTTTTATTGGTGGAGATGGGTATGGTATGGTGTAATGACAATGGTGATGGATGTCGGTGTCGGTGATAAAGATGTTGGGTAAAATATCGATTCAAATATAATATAATAGAAGTGTCTAGAGCTAGGAAATCCCCACTACGGATCGTCATGCATCATTATGAATAGTGAATCTCAATATTACTAGACTTGCGTTGAGGTGAACTAGTCGTAACTGAATAAAGAACCAAGCTCACGCTCTCGCGCTATTGCCGGTCTATAGCAACCTAGGATAGGGCCCAATCTCTTGCAAACCCTAGCCTAAGCCACTAGCATTAGGATTGACATCATCGTTCAATCGCCCCTCGAGCCCACTCTCGTGCAAACTCGAGTTACGATCTAGGTTGAGATAGTTCGTATTCGTCCAATATCTTGCAAATGAATATGGATATAGATTTATAATAAAAATCCTAGCTTTGGTCCAATCTCTTGCAAACCAAGTCTAGGGAATCTCGATTATAAACCTAAATCGAATATCTAGGCCTTCCCATCGATTAGAATCCAATCTCTTGCAAACCCCAATAGATGGAAATCCCTAGCTATCCATAATAAATCGATCACAACCTAACCTCCTAGCAATTCTAGCAATTTAGAGATTCATTCATCACAAATCTGAAATTAGATCCATAGGGTTCATCCCCATGCCCTAGAACAACAAATCTACTCAAGCATAGCAATAACGATATGAGAATCAATGAAAATCATTGCTTGCATACAAAAAGATAGAAAAACAAAGATTCAAATAACAAGAACAAAATACTTAGCTTTGATGAAGATCTTCAATCAAAATACAAGCTTCTAGATCCAAGAGGGGGCCTAGGGCATGGCCTAACCTCTAAAATAATCCCTAAGAAAACATGTGGGAACCCTCTCTAATGATGGCTACAAACCCCTTATATAGCCCCCCAAAACCCTAGCAAACAGCCCCTAAAACCCCTCAGAAACCCGTGCCCGAAATCATGTCCGCGTGTAAGTTAAGTTCTGGGCAGGCAGCGACTCGGCCGAGTGGAAAGCTCACTCGGCCGAGTGGGAATTTCTGCAGAATTTCCAGAAAACGGCACTTTGTCAAAAACTGGCAAAAAATGGTCACTCGGCCGAGTGGGAATCTCACTCGGCCGAGTGGAAATGTCACTCGGCCGAGTGACACTGATATGCGAATTCCAGCACTGCAGCATCGACTTGCAGAAATTTCCCAGATTTCATCCGATCTCCGATTGATGCGTTCTTGGTGGAGTTGGAACCGTCATGAAGTCTATTATCCATAAAAAATATGAGAAAAATACTTTGACCTCTGTAATGATAGTAGATTGCAAAAGAGTAGAAGGATGTCTGAAAATCTGGGCGCTCGTGTCATCGGCTTCACTCGGCCGAGTGGGATTCTTCACTCGGGCGAGTGGGCTTCTCTACTCGGCCGAGTAGGTATCCAAAGGATCTCTGAAAATTCCAGTAACTTCGGCCTTTTCTCTGGACGAATTCCCTGTACCACTCGGGCGAGTGAAGTTTCTCACTCGGCCGAGTAGGCTTTCTTTGTTCGGTCGAGTATACGCTGAAGACTTCGTGTGCATATCCATTCTGTTCGGCCGAGTGGGGCTTCTTGCTCGGCCGAGTGAGAGGTCTACTCGGCCGAGTGATGCGCTGCTGTTCTTGTTTCTTCTTCTTTTTGACTCCTAGTTGATTCTACCAAATTCTTTCCTTCTCCACTCATCCTCTAACGCTGATATCTCCTCAATAAGGCCATGAGCGGTGCTTCGTTATGCGCGCAAGTCCTTTAAGCTCAGTTTTGCTCCTAATTGCTCCATATTTCCTGAAATCCGACAAAAACAAGAAATGGTGAAAAGTAACGCAATATCATCGATTAATCGTGAAAATCGCAATATGAGCAATCGAAATGGCGTGCAAATATGAAGAAAAAAGGTGTAAAATATGGAGTGATCATAAACCCTATGCACGACGTAAATGCATGCTTTTTGTGAAATCGTGAAATATTGTTTAGTAGCTTTTTGCTACGACGTGATGTGCAATGATAACTATCATGTTCATTTTAATTGTTGCATTCATTAAATATTATGTCATGTCATCATATTTTAAACTGCTCATTGCATTCATTACTTTTATGTTTCATTGCATAAAAATCTCTCCTTTTTACTTTTGGAGATTTTTGCTGACATGCGCCCTTTTCTCTTTGGGTGTCGCATGTTAGGTTTTAAGTCTGAGGTTGTTGCTGAGGACGACCAGTTTGCTGACGTCGAGCTTAAGGCTTCTGCTGACGTTCAGTTCGAGGATACTGGAGACCAATCCTAGTCTCAGTTGGAAGCTTCTTCTACAGCTTTCTTAGTTGTTGTTGTTAGGTTTTTCGGTGCATAGTACCTTATCTATGTTTTAGTTTCGACCATGCTTGCGTCCTTTCTTTTCAGACTCTTGTACCTTATTTTATGACTTATCTCTGAATGTTTTTGAATGAAGATTGGATGTTGCTGGAATGTTGGTTAATTATTGCCTGCGTTCTATTTATTATTATTGTTGTTTCATTGCAATGCAAGAATCTGCGAATGGATGAACACACAGACGCTTATCAGCTTGAAGCTTTACAGCTTCAAGTCTGAGTGGACCTCTTTGCGTCTCGCCTTCCATACTTAGGAAGCGGGGCGTGACAGACGTTCTTCTTGCCACCGCAGGCTAGTGTACCCACTTGCGTTAGTTACGACCATGTTTAGGCCACCTCTCTTTAAATTGTAAAATTATGAACAAGAGAACCGGACGTGAAATGATAGCGTCCAGGACCCCCTCACGATAGCCTAGACTTGACAATGAACTCTAGGTATAAACTGCTATAACTATCATGCTAGGAACTATCTGTGTGTGTACGTGTGCATGTGGACACCCTAGAATGAAAGAACATACTATACTCATGTCATGCCATGTAACATCTTTCACGAAATGTTTTGCACATCCTGCGGATAATCGGTCACTCTCCAAGACAGAGAGAGGTATCCCTTGTACAGATACACAGCCTGCGTGCAATGAGACACCCAACTAGCAGAGTGGGTGATCCTTGGTATAGAACACCCTACGGGAAGCTCAGCACTCACCTAGTAGAGTGAGTGGCCCCGGCAACCTGTGGGGATTAGAGGCACTCACCTAGCAGAGTGAGTGGTCCTTGTACAGTCTTGTCTTGAGCACTTGGGGTGGGGTTGGGTTAAGCAGCCACCAGTTAGAGAGTTTGGCCACATTCTAAGCTGAAGGCGTGAACCCTCTTGGTGTTGAGTCGCTTGGTGTCACACAATCTTGGTGTCGAGTTGCTTGGTGTCACACAGTCTTGTCTAGTCTTGTCACATCTTGTAGCTGGTAGCTTACGCTACGACTTTTACCTGCCACATTTATTTTCTGCACAGTCTTTACTTTTCCTTACATATATGTATAAATGCCATGCTATTGCATCTCTCATGTAATCAACATTAAAATGTCGTCTTTAAATTCCTTTACACTTGTAGTAGAGTCTTCTCACCTTTCCCTTATATACTTTACCTGACGTACAGCTCCTTTTCTCTTGGGTGTTGTACGTCAGGTACTGAGACAGAGTACACAGATGAGCCGGCCTTACTTGAGGACTTGGAGCAGGAGGACAGTGACCCGGAGTATGTTCCAGACGATGACCAGACCTAGAGGTCTCTCACCGTTGCTGTCTTACGAAGGTTTACTGTTATCTAGTTTGGGTGCGTAGCACCACTTTACTTCTTGTCTAGGTTGGGTGCGTCGCACCATTAGTTTCCTTTCTGCAGTTGTAGCCATGCTTGGGCTTCTTTTATTAGACTTGATATATGTTGGATATTATCTCTTTAATAATGAATGCAATTACCTTTCGAGTACTCTCATCTTATTGTTATGAACTTTTATATGCAAGAACCTATAATTAATTGGTATCCCTACAGACGCTTATTGGGCCCGAGCCTCACAGCTCCGACCCAATGCAGACCTTCATCTCGTCCTTGCACCCGTTTTGTGAAGCGGGGCGTGACAGGTTTTAGTGGTGGCCCATACAGGTCGTGCAGAAAGTTCAAAACGATAAAAGTACTCGCATTCATTTAAATATCCAGTTTAACATGTGCAAAGTCTAATAATCCCAAGTTAGATTAGTGACCCTTGTTGACCTTAGTTAGTATCTCTTATCTTAGGCACCATTTTAGTGTCGTCTTACCCGGCTTTAACTTTGTTCGACTCCGGTGCATCTATGTGCATCATAATCCAGAGATTCATAACAGAACACTCCATTCCCACCCATACGCTTCCAAAGTGTTGGGATATCACTATAGGGAACAGAGTTGTGACGGTTAATCTATGATGCCGATTGATTCCGTTGGTGATCAGTGGACACGAGGTTTATGCCAAATTCTTTGTCCATGATCTACCACATTTCGATGTTGTTCTTGGCATCGATTGGTTGGGAGATTTCCTTGCTTCAATCAATTGAGAAGTAGGTGGTGTTCAAGATTCCATGCCACACGGAGTTTGAGTTTCTTAGTAGAGGGCGATCACTTGGGCCCGTCAGATTCTGGGCCATGCCGGAGGAGTCAATCCTTGTCGCTATGCAGATGGAGACCAGTAGACCAGCAGTCGTCTAAGACTTCGACGACGTCTTTCCTGATGTTATTTAAGGGTTGCCACCCGATAGAGCTTTGGAGTTCAGAATAAACCTTATGCCGGGAGTGCAACCTATTTCGAAGGCGCTGTATCGGATGGCTCCTGTAGAGCTTGAGGAGTTGCAAAAACAGTTGGACGAACTGTTGCAGAAGGTATTCATACATCCTATTGTGTCACCTTGGGGTGCACCAGTTCTGTTAGTGAAGAAGAAGGATGGATCACGCAGGATGTGTGTGGATTACAGAGGGCTGAATGCAGTGACCGTGAAGAATAAGTATCCGCTACCCCCGGATTGATGACATATTTGACCAACTTGGAGGTTCGAGGGTTTTCACGAAATTGGATTTGAGGAGAGGGTACCATCAGTTGAAAGTGAAGAAGGACGATATTCCGAAGTCAGCCTTCAGGACAAAGTACGGACACTATGAGTTCGTAGTCATGCCGTTTGGTGTGACTAACGCTCCAGCAGCATTTATGAACTTGATGAATTTGATTTTCTACAACTTCCTGGATAAGTTCGTCGTCATCTTCATCGACGACATTCTTATTTACTCGAAGTCTGAAGTGGAGCACATCCGTCATCTGAGGATAGTGTTGGAAACACTGAGACGTCATAAGGTGTATGCCAAGTATAGTAAGTGCGAGTTCTGGTTAGATAGAGTCACATTCTTGGGATACGTGATGTCTGGTGATGGCATATCAGTAGATCTGGAGAAAGTCAGAGCATTCAGCAAGTGGCCGACCTCACAGTCAGCATCAGATATCAGGAGCTTTCTTGGATTAGCTGGCTCCTACCGTCGGTTCATTAAGGATTTTTCAAGGATTGTGGAGCCGATGACGAAGCTGACGAGGAAGGATGTGGAGTTCTATTGGTCAGAGGTTTGTTAGAAGGCCTTCAGTATTTTGAAGGAGAGATTGACCACCGCATCGGTGTTGGCTGTATCGGATCAAAGCGGAGGCTTCGAGATTTACTGTGATGCATCTGGCAAGGGTCTCGGATGCGTCATGTATCAGCATGGCCACGTGGTCGTGTACTCTTCTGGGTAGTTGAGGAATCATGAGAAGAACTACCCGATGCATGATTTGGAGTTAGCAGTGGTGATATTTTCGTTGAAGATCTGGAGACACTTCCTGCTGAGTGGGAGTGTGAAAATTTTCACCGATCACAAAAGCTTGAAGTACATTTTTTTACGTAGAAGGAGCTCAACATGCATCAGAGACGATGGTTGAAGCTGATGGCAGACTATGAGATAGATCTGCAGTATCACTCGAAGAAGGTGAATGTAGTGCCAGATGCGTTGAGCAGACTCCCTGCAGTGATGACGCATACTGCCGACTGGAGAGTACAACCGGAGCTGAGAGGGATGAACATTGAGGTTGTCCTACCAGGAGTGATTGTTTTATTGATGAACTTGCAGATTCAGTCTACGATCATGGATCGTATCAAGGCAGCTCAGGCAGGAGACCCGAAGCTGCAGAGGATCAGAAGACAGGTGGAAGCTGGACTTCGGACGGAGTTTATTATTCATGAGGATGGATCGTTGAGGTACGGCAGTAGACTCTGCATACCTGCAGGTGACATTAGAGAGGAGCTGTTTAGTGAGGCTCATAGCTCGCCTTATTCCATACATCCTGGAGGCACAAAGATGTAGAAGGACCTCCGTCTGAACTATTGGTGGATTAGTATGAAGAGGAGTGTGGCATGGAGCGTTGCCAAATGTTTGGTATGCCAGTAGGTGAAAGCAAAGCACCATCGGACAGCTGGATTCCTACAATCGCTTCCTATTCTGGAGTGGAAGTGGCAACACATCACGATGGATTTTGTCACGACCCGCTTCCCTAAAATGGAGAAGAGTACGTGAAAAGGTCCGCACGAGAGTGGAGCTGTGAAGCCGCAAACCTGATAAGCGTCCACAATACAAAAACAGGTCCCTGTAACCATAACAGAATAGCAATAATAACGCAAGGAGAGACTGAAATAAAATTCACATCTCACAAATATTGTCCAACATCACAAATAAGTTCAACATCCAGAAAAGCCACCAGGCTAAAAGAAAGGCCCAGAACAAGGCCAACAAAAGAAACGACATAACAAAATATAGTATAGGTGCCACGCACCGAATACAAAACAACTGTCTAACAAAAGTAAAACACACGAAGACACTAGGACTGGTCCCCAGTGTCCACGTACTCCCCGTCAAACACGGGCTCGGGCTCGGCGTCAACGAACACCTCGTCCTCAACGAGGTACTCGGGCTCAGGATCTAACATGTGTCACCCAAAAGAGTAAAGGGGCACATGTCAGCAAGTCTAAAAGACTTGGGCAAGGAAACTGAAAGTAAGGCAACTAGCAACCTAGCAGTTATAGTATTAAGTAATGACATGGCAGTTAAGCATGATGCAACAGTTTAAAAGAGAGGCAAGCATGCACAATGTAGCAAAAGCTACCAAATCACTAATCACTTATCACTTATCACTTAGTGCATAGAGAGTCCACCTGCTGGCCAGCTCGTGGCTCAGGCCGCTTATCTCTACCACTATTAATCACTTGTCACTGGTAAACACTTAGTGCATAGAGAGTCCACCTGCTGGCCAGCTCGTGGCTCAGGCCGCTTATCTCTATCACTATTAATCACTTGTGCACTAGAGAGTCCACCTGCTGGCCGGAGTGGCGGATCAGGCCAACTCGGGGCTCAGGCCGCTTATCTCTTACCCCACCCATATGTGTCGAGCGTTGGGGTTTCCAACTCACTAAGCTCGCTTCTGGAACACGAGCCAGGAATATAATATTGTAGCGTGCGCTACGCAATCACGTTGAATAATCACTATGCAAAGACATGAACAGATATTTGCGTACCGTTAATTTAAATTAAACGTGACAGGCAAAATGCAATGACATGGCAATTAAATTGCGTACCGTTAATGGAAGGTAAACATGACATGGTAATTGTGCAACATGCTAAATGTCGGAACTAGCTTCGTTGTCAAGCTAGTTCCCCAATTTGCGCTTAGGCGAGTATCATTTCGTCGCCTAGCCTCTTTTACGCCTACAACATGCAAATGGCCTAAAACATGGCCTAAACCCTAAGTGGCAAGTTTCACTTGCCTAGCACCGGGGATGACGATCAACCTCGTCACACGGATGCTATCTACGAGGAAATTGCTGTTTAGGGGGAAACAAACACCAAACACATGAAATTAATTAGGGTTTCACCAAAATTATAAATAAGTTATAAAAACAACGGTAGATCGATTTCTTACCGAGAGGAGACGGAAGGAACACTCCGGGGAACCCTAGGATCAGATCTGGAAGAGATTGGAGAAGTTTGGGGAAACTAGGGTTTTGGGGGATTTGGGGATTTTGATGGGTTTTGATGGAGATTTGGGGAAGATGAGAAGTAGTTGGAGTGAATGGATGGATTGGATGATGATTCTAGGGCTTGGAATGGAGAAATGGTGCTTGGAGGAAGATGGGGGCTGAAGGGGGAAGTTTTTAGGGTTTTGGGTCGTGTTGGAGAAGAAGAAGTCGAATGGGTAGGGTTTAAATAGGCTAGGCTGGCGGCTGCCCAGAAATTAGGGTTTTAACATAGACTAGTCGGTCAAAGAACAACCACTGACCGACTAGTTTGGCAACTAGTCGGTCGGTCGACCAACGCAGACCGACTAAGTGCAAACAGTAACTCCTGAACGAAAATATGATTTAGAGTTAGTCGGTCCATGAACAAATACTGACCGACTAGTTTAGCATCTAGTCGGTCGATGAACGTTCTTAGACCGACTAAGAGTAAACAGTAACTCAACTAAAATTAAGATGATGTGTTAGTCGGTTCAAGAAGCATCGCCGACCGACTAGTTTGCAACCTAGTCGGTCAACCAACCTTCTTAGACCGACTAATGATAAACAGTAGCTTCCTCAGGAAATTAGAAAGCTCACTAGTCGGTCCAAGAAGGATTGCCGACCGACTGGATCGTCATCTAGTCGGTCGGTGGCCCTTCTTACTCCGGCTAATGAGCACAGAAAAGTTCCGATACGGAGCGCGAGGCCCCGTGATCGAATCCTAAGACTCCTAGGCTTGATCTAATAGTTAGATATGACCGTTATAAAGCTCGTCACAAACGACGTACTTCGAAATCGACGATCCTAAGGAAGAATCGAGAAAATACGACGAATCGATCGAAAATGAAAGTTACGGAGACGAAAACCACACAAGAGGAGAAAACCCACCAAAACATATATTATATTATAATAAATTCAGATACAAGGAAACCAGTCGTTACATCCTCCCCAACTTAAGAAAAAATTCCGTCCTCGGAATTTCCAAAAATTCACGAGTCTGGAAACAAAAGGGGGAAACGCTCTCGCATCTCATCCTCATTCTCCCAAGTAGACTCTCCAGGTGAACCGTGTCGCCACATCACCCTCACAAGATTGACAATCTTGTTCCGAAGCGATTTCTGACGCCTGTCCAGAATCTGCACCGGATACTGGTCATACGTCATATCGGGGCGAACGGTAATCTCCGAAAAATCCACCGCATGAGACGGATCGCTAATGTATCGACGAAGCTGCGACACATGGAAAACATTGTGAACTCCTTCCAAAGATGGCGGCAAAGCCAAGCGATATGCTACCTCGCCAACCCTCTCCAAAACGTCAAATGGTCCAATGTATCGCGGGCTCAACTTTCCGCGCTTCCCAAAACGAATCACACCACGATTCGGGGAAATCTTCAAGAACACATGGTCGCCCGGCTGAAACTCCAAAGGACGATGTTTAGCATCCGCCCAATGCTTAAAACGGTCCTGAGCAATTCTCAACCTCTCCCGAATATTCCTGACGATATCCACGGCCTCCACGATCATCTCAGGTCCCAACAACTCCCGATCACCAACGTCATCCCAACTCAATGGCGATCGACATTTCCTCCCATAAAGAACGGCGAAAGGCGCCATGCCAATACTCGCCTGGAAGCTGTTGTTGTAGGAAAACTCCACCAAATGCAGATGGTCCTCCCACGAACCCTTGAAATCCAACATGCACGCCCTCAGCATGTCTTCCAAAATCTGAATCGTCCTCTCGGACTGGCCATCCGTCTGCGGATGGTACGCCGTGCTAAAACTCAGACGCGTACCCAAGCTCTTCTGCAAACTCTGCCAGAACTGAGATGTGAACCTCGTGTCTCTGTCAGACACGATACTCACGGGGACTCCGTGAAGTCGCACAACCTCCTGCACGATTCACGTTACATCACTATCCAAACTAGGAAAAGGAAATAAAACAGAGAGTAAAAGAATTTTACCTCCATATATCTCCTCGCTAGCGCCTCAGTGGACTGTCCTACTCGGAACGGAATAAAGTGCGCAGATTTGGTCAATCGATCTACGATCACCCAAATCGCGTCATTCTGCTTCGGACTCCGAGGTAGTCCAGTCACGAAATCCATAGTGATGTGCTGCCACTTCCACTCCGGAATCAGAAGCGGTTGTAGCAACCCGGCCGAACGCTGATGCTCCGCCTTCACTTGCTGGCAAACCAAGCACTTGGCTACACTCCGAGCCACGCTCCTCTTCATACCATGCCACCAATAATTCAGACGAAGATCCTGGTACATCTTGGTGCCACCAGGATGCACAGAATACGGCGAACTGTGTGCCTCCACCATCAGCTCCTCTCTGATATCCCCAGCAGGCACACACAACCTGGCTCCAAACCTCAGCGAGCCATCCTCATGAATCAAAAAGTCAGTCCGCAGACCGGCTTCCACCATCTCCCGAATCCTCACCAGCTTCAGATCCTCAGCCTGGCCAGCCTTAATCCGATCCACGATCGTCGACTGCACCTGCATGTACATCAACGACGAAGCCTCTCCAGGAAGAACAATCTCCATGCCAGACTCGCAAAAATCCTGCTGCAATCTCCACTGCGAGGTCAAAATCATCACCGCTGGCAGCCTACTCAAAGCATCCGGAACCACATTCACCTTGCCAGGGTGAAACTGCAAATCAATATCATAATCCGCCATAAGCTCCAACCATCGACGCTGTCGCATGTTGAGCTCCTTCTGAGTGAAAATATACTTCAAGCTTTTGTGATCGGTGAAAATCTTCACTTTCTCACTCAGCAGGAAGTGCCTCCAAATCTTAAGAGTGAACACAACGGCAGCCAACTCCAAATCATGCGTCGGATAATTCTTCTCATGAACCTTAAGCTGACGAGACGCATACGCCACAACATGTCCGTGCTGATGCAACACACAACCGAGACCCTTGCCAGAAGCATCGCAAAAGATCTCAAATCCACCGCTGCGATCAGGCACAACAAGAATAGGGGCAGTCGTCAACCTCTCCTTCAGAACACCAAAAGCACCCTCACAATCACCCGACCAAACAAAAGCAACATCCTTCCGCGTCAACCTGGTCATCGGCTCAGCAATACGAGAAAAGTCCTTAATGAATCGCCGATAGTAACCAGCAAGTCCAAGAAAACTCCGAATCTCAGACGCTGACGACGGAACAGGCCACTCCCTGATGGCCCGAATCTTCTCAGGATCCACTGAAATACCATCTCCAGTCACCACATGCCCGAGAAAAGCAACTCGATCCAACCAAAATTCGCACTTCGAAAACTTAGCGTACAAACGATGCTTCCTCAAAATCTCCAACACCGTCCTCAAGTGCGAGGCATGCTCTTCCTCCGACTTCGAATAGATCAGAATGTCATCAATACAGATAACGACAAACTTATCCAAAAAGTCGTAGAAAATCAGGTTCATCAGATTCATGAAAACTGCGGGCGCGTTAGTTACGCCAAATGGCATAACCACGAACTCATAGTGTCCATACTTCGTCCGGAACGCTGTCTTCGGAACATCTCCCTTCTGAACCTTCAACTGATGGTAACCACTCCTCAAATCCAACTTAGAAAACACCCTCGAACCTCCAAGCTGATCAAAAATATCATCGATGCGAGGCAACGGGTATTTATTCTTAATGGTCACCGCATTCAACTCCCGATAGTCCACGCACATGCGACGCGAACCATCCTTCTTCTTAACCAGCAACACCGGTGCTCCCCACGGAGACACACTAGGATTAATATAACCCTTCTGCAACAGCTCATCCAACTGCTTCCGCAACTCTTCCAACTCTGCAGGTGCCATACGATACGGCGCCTTCGAAATCGGCTACGCACCTGGAACAAGATCGATAGAAAATTCCAAAGCTCGATCAGGTGGCAAACCAGACATCTCCTCGGGGAAGACGTCGCCAAAATCTCGCACCACAGCTGGCCACTCCAGCTCCATCTGCATAGCCACAGCCTCCACCGGCCTGGCCCGAAATCTGACAGGACCAAGCGAACTGCTACCACGACTGAACTCAAATACTGGATGTCCGGGAATCTCGAACACCACCTTCTTCCTCCGACAGTCAATCGTAGCATAGAAGCTCGTAAGCCAGTCCATCCCAAGAACTGCATCATAGTTGATGAGGTCGTGGACAATGAAATCAGCAAAAAGCTCATGTCCACAGACCACCAACGAGCAAGAATTGCAACCACGATGCACCGAGACCACACCATTCCCTGTAACGATATTCCAACTCTTCGGAAGAGGGGACGTCGACAAGGAATGCCTCTCCACGAAGCTCCGAGAAATAATGCACATCGATGCACCAGAGTCAAAGAGGACTCGTGCAGGAAATGTGCACACCAAAATCACACCTAATCAATCAATTAACAATCAAACCCTAGTCTAGCAAACAAGCAAGTTCAAGCAAACAACATAATCTAGCAATCAAGACCAAATAGGAAAGTAATAGCTAGAATGAGGATTACCTGCGATAACCTCATCCACAGCCTCGCTCTCCGCAGCGGTCATCAGAAAAGCCTGCCTCCTCGGCGGAACAGCCTGCTGAAAAGCCTGCCTCTGCGGAACAAGAGCTGCTCCACGTCCAGCAGGAACAGACGCTCGCTGCTGCAACGGCTGGGCAGCAATAGGTGCCTTCCAAGGCTGCTTCAACCTCGGGCACTCCCTGAGAGCATGGGCGGGATCTCCGCAGGCGATACATTGCCCCAAGAACCTCCTACACGATTCCTTGACATGGCCCTCCTTGCCACAAAAATGGCAAGTCCTCCGAGCAGGCCCTACTGGCCTCTTAAACTGAACAGGCTGGTTCGGCCTGAATCCAGGCCTAACCACAGCTCTCGCTTGTTCCACAGGCCTCTTCCCAGCACCAATAACAGACCCTCTCCCCTGGTTCACGAGCAGCTCCTGCCTCTTAGCTGCTACCAGAACCTTCTGATAAGATTCCCGGTCAGAGGAGGTCACAAAACTCTGGAGCTCCGAAGCAAGCCCCTGCAGGAACCTCTGAGCTCTCTCCTCAGCGTCCTGCACCATCTTTGGTGCAAACCGACTCAGCCTCATGAACTCCTGGTGGTACATGTCCACCGACGAGTTCCCCTGCTTCAAATCGATAAAACGCTGCAGCATCTCCTCCTTGGCAGCCTTCGGGAAGAACTCACCCTCAAATCTGGTCTTGAAGGTAGCCCAAGCAATCGGCTCAACCAACAACTTCTCCTCCGCATCCCACCAATTCCTGGCGTTATCCTTCAGCTGCCTCTTAGCCAGATCAACCCATCCAGCCGGGTTAATCTTGGCCATCTTCAGATTGTCCTCGACGTTCCGAATCCATTCATCGGTAGCCAGAGGACCCTCAGAACCATCAAAATATGCGGGACCCAGCTCCCGAAATTGCTTCGCTCCTGGCTCAGAGCGAGGGGCATCCGGAAGAGCCCGGGCAGCTCGAGCAGGTGGAGCATTCTGGACTTGCAAAAGCACGCCCTGCTGCACTTGCATCATCTGGATCATCATCCGCATCATCTCACCGCTGGTGGGTTCCCGCTCAGGCTCCTCATCATGAGGGAGCGCACCACTACCACCACCGCGGGTGAAACGCCTTCCTGCCATCTAATGACACGGAAAACAAATCAGATTAGACTCATAGCTTATGACTCGGACGTCGAACTTAATTTATTGGACATTCTAATATTATTATCGCTATTCCAAAAATCGCAGTTACAGAAGGAGACCTGCATGGGCCACCACTAAAACCTGTCACGACCCGCTTCCCTAAAATGGAGGCGAGTACGTGAAAAGGTCCGCACGAGAGTGGAGCTGTGAAGCCCCAAACCCGATAAGCGTCCACAATACAAAAACAGGTCCCTGTAACCACAACAGAATAGCAATAATAATGCAAGGAGAGACTGAAATAAAATTCACATCTCACAAATATTGTCCAACATCACAAATAAGTTCAACATCCAGAAAAGCCACCAGGCTAAAAGAAAAGAGTCTAAAGGCCCAGAACAAGGCCAACAAAAGAAACGACATAACAAAATATAGTATAGGTGCCACGCACCGAATACAAAACAACTGTCTAACAAAAGTAAAACACACGAAGACACTAGGACTGGTCCCCAGTGTCCACGTACTCCCCGTCAAACACGGGCTCGGGCTTGGCGTCAGCGAACACCTCGTCCTCAACGAGGTACTCGGGCTCAGGATCTAACATGTGTCACCCAAAAGAGTAAAGGGGCACATGTCAGCAAGTCTAAAAGACTTGGGCAAGGAAACTGAAAGTAAGGCAACTAGCAACCTAGCAGTTATAGTATTAAGTAATGACATGGCAGTTAAGCATGATGCAACAGTTTAAAAGAGAGGCAAGCATGCACAATGTAGCAAAAGCTACCAAATCACTAATCACTTATCACTTATCACTTATCACTTAGTGCATAGAGAGTCCACCTGCTGGCCAGCTCGTGGCTCAGGCCGCTTATCTCTACCACTATTAATCACTTGTCACTGGTAAACACTTAGTGCATAGAGAGTCCACCTGCTGGCCAGCTCGTGGCTCAGGCCGCTTATCTCTATCACTATTAATCACTTGTGCACTAGAGAGTCCACCTGCTGGCCGGAGTGGCGGATCAGGCCAACTCGGGGCTCAGGCCGCTTATCTCTTACCCCACCCATATGTGTCGAGCGTTGGGGTTTCCAACTCACTAAGCTCGCTTCTGGAACACGAGCCAGGAATATAATATTGTAGCGTGCGCTACGCAATCACGTTGAATAATCACTATGCAAAGACATGAACAGATATTTGCGTACCGTTAATTTAAATTAAACGTGACAGGCAAAATGCAATGACATGGCAATTAAATTGCATACCGTTAATGGAAGGTAAACATGACATGGTAATTGTGCAACATGCTAAATGTCGGAACTAGCTTCGTTGTCAAGCTAGTTCCCCAATTTGCGCCTAGGCGAGTATCATTTCGTCGCCTAGCCTCTTTTACGCCTACAACATGCAAATGGCCTAAAACATGGCCTAAACCCTAAGTGGCAAGTTTCACTTGCCTAGCACCGGGGATGACGATCAACCTCGTCACACGGATGCTATCTACGAGGAAATTGCTGTTTAGGGGGAAACAAACACCAAACACATGAAATTAATTAGGGTTTCACCAAAATTATAAATAAGTTATAAAAACAACGGTAGATCGATTTCTTACCGAGAGGAGACGGAAGGAACACTCCGGGGAACCCTAGGATCAGATCTGGAAGAGATTGGAGAAGTTTGGGGAAACTAGGGTTTTGGGGGATTTGGGGATTTTGATGGGTTTTGATGGAGATTTGGGGAAGATGAGAAGTAGTTGGAGTGAATGGATGGATTGGATGATGATTCTAGGGCTTGGAATGGAGAAATGGTGCTTGGAGGAAGATGGGGGCTGAAGGGGGAAGTTTTTAGGGTTTTGGGTCGTGTTGGAGAAGAAGAATTCGAATGGGTAGGGTTTAAATAGGCTAGGCTGGCGGCTGCCCAGAAATTAGGGTTTTAACACAGACTAGTCGGTCAAAGAACAACCACTGACCGACTAGTTTGGCAACTAGTCGGTCGGTCGACCAACGCAGACCGACTAAGTGCAAACAGTAACTCCTGAACGAAAATATGATTTAGAGTTAGTCGGTCCATGAACAAATACTGACCGACTAGTTTAGCATCTAGTCGGTCGATGAACGTTTTTAGACCGACTAAGAGTAAACAGTAACTCAACTAAAATTAAGATGATGTGTTAGTCGGTTCAAGAAGCATCGCCGACCGACTAGTTTGCAACCTAGTCGGTCAACCAACCTTCTTAGACCGACTAACAATAAACAGTAGCTTCCTCAGGAAATTAGAAAGCTCACTAGTCGGTCCAAGAAGGATTGCCGACCGACTGGATCGTCATCTAGTCGGTCGGTGGCCCTTCTTACTCCGGCTAATGAGCACAGAAAAGTTCCGATACGGAGCACGAGGCCCCGTGATCGAATCCTAAGACTCCTAGGCTTGATCTAATAGTTAGATATGACCGTTATGAAGCCCGTCACAAACGACGTACTTCGAAATCGACGATCCTAAGGAAGAATCGAGAAAATACGACGAATCGATCGAAAATGAAAGTTACGGAGACGAAAACCACACAAGAGGAGAAAACCCACCAAAACATATATTATATTATAATAAATTCAGATACAAGGAAACCAGTCGTTACAGATTTCGTGATAGACCTACCTCGGAGCTTGAAGCAGAACGACGCAGTCTGGGTGATCGTTGACTGATTGACCAAGTCTGCATATTTCATACCTTTTCGAGTGGGACAGTCCATGGAAGTATTGGCGAGGAATTATCTAGAGGTAAATATTATTTTACTTCTCTATTATTAGTTTCCACTTAAGATTTAGTCCGTGATGTAGACCATGTACGTGCAGGAGGTTGTGCGCTTACATGGGGTTCCAGTGAGCATCGTATCTGACTGGGACTCGAGATTTACATTTCAGTTCTGGAAGAGTCTACAGGAGAACCTTAGTAGATTCTGAGTTTCAGCACGGCGTACCACCCACAGACTGATGGCCAGTCAGAGAGGACAATTCAGATTCTGGAGGATATGCTGAGAGCTTATATGCTCAATCTGAAGGGTTCGTGGGAAGATCATCTCCATCTAGTGGAATTTTCCTACAACAACAGCTACCAGGCGAGCAATGGCATGGCACCGGTTGCTGCCCCATATGGAAGGAAATGTCGATCGCCAGTGAGCTTGGATGACATCGGAGACCGAGAGCTGTTGGGCCCGAAGATGATTGTAGAGGCTGTGGATGTCGTGAGAGACATCAGGGATGAGCTCTAGATTGAGCAAGATCATTACAAGCATTGGGCAGACACAAAGAGACGACCTTTGGAGTTTCAGCCAGGAGATCATGTCTTCCTGAAGATTTCTCTGAACCGTGGAATCATTTGTTTCGGGAAGAAGGGAAAGCTGAGTCCGAGATATATTGGACCGTTTGACGTGCTGGAGCGTGTAAAAGCAGTGGCTTATCGCCTTGCTCTGCCACCATCTTTGTAGGGAGTTCACGATGTTTTTCACGTATCCCAGCTACGTCGATACGTCAGTGACCCATCGCACACTGTGGATTTTTAGAGATCACGATTCGACTGGACCTGACTTATGATCATCAGCCAGTGCAGATTTTGGACCGTCGACAGAAGAAGTTGAGGAACAAGGTAGTCGATCTGGAGAGAGTGATGTGGCATCACGGATCATCTGGAGAGTCCACTTGGGAGCGCGAAGAAGAGATGAGAGAGCGCTACCCGCATTTATTTCCTGAGCAGTTGTGAATGTAGATTCCGAGGACAGAATCTTTCCTTAATGTGGGTAGGATGTAACAGTCCCTTTTTGATCGTGTGTATTTCAGCACGTATTTTCTTTTTCGTACACATATTTTTTGTGACCTCCTCTTGTATTCCAAACGCACGAAGTTATATATCATTGTGACCCTCAGAGAGAGTAGTTATTTGTGAAATTTTTTATGAACGTCATTTCACGGGTCATTCTTCCACAAATCAGTTTGAATGAAGAGGTGTCTTAACCTTTAGACTTCGACATTTGGTTATTTATTTTTATTATCATTTTCCGTGAACCTAGCACGTGACCGACCACCGTACTCTCGATCCTCTCGTCGCCACGATCGTCCTGATATTTTTCTTCACCGTTAGACTGACCCGTTACCTTAATTATTTTTAACCTATTATTTATCCCTAAGCTAATTCAAAATTCAAAACCTAATCCCCAAATCAAATCAAATCTCTTTTGGATCCTGCATATCATGCCAAATAATCATAGGCTATTTGCCACACTAATCCTACACTCCCCCTCTCACACACTCCCCCCATCTACCCCTTAAGTTCACCCCTTTTCTCCACACTTAGCAATTTCCCTCATTATAACGTAAGCAAACTAGCACTAGGGCTTTCTCAAACCCAGCCGCCTTCTAAAACTCACGCACGCACCTATCGCCGGCGAACCCTTTCCTCGCCACCGGCCTCTCCATTGCTCCGGCCCCTCTCCCCTCCTTTCCACAACCCACGCAATACCCCACAGCCGGCCAACCTCCAGCAACAAGCCGTCGGCCCCCTTCACCCTCCTGCACTCTGGCCTCCCCTTGACAGCACAAGCCGCCGGCCCTCTCCCCCTTTGCTGTCGGCGACCCTTGCTCTACCCTGCACGCGCACAGATGCGGCCTCCCTTAGGCTGCAACAGCAGCCTGGCCATCTCCCTTAGCTACCGTCGGCCTCCTCTCCGCTTCTCTTCCCCCTTCGGCCAAGCCAAGCTCACGGTGCAACCCCCTCTCCCCTTAAGGCCCCCCGACAGCTGGCCTCACCTCCCCCTTACCGCCGGCCACCTCCCAGGCCGAACCCCTGCCACCGGCGACCCTACGCAACCTCCCTTCTCCCCTTGACAGCCGCCCGTTGCTCCCTCTCCGCAGCCACAACCGCATCTTGCTGCCACACTGCTCATCGACAGCCACCTTGCGCCCTAGGAGCCCACGACGCAGATCTCATGGCCTCCCAACGTCGCTACCGTTACCACTGCCCCAAGCCGCTTCGTTGCGCTACTTGCAACCGAGGCGACCCCGACACCGTTACCATTTCACTGTGTTACCTGCAGTCAGAACGATCCCGAGGCGACTTCCTTAATGCGCTACCCGCAGTAGAGGAAACTGGAGACAACGAGATCCAGCACTGTTTTCAGATCCGACATTAGACTTGTGCACGTTCGTCGTACTAAGTTGGTCCCTCTACTCGTAGCAACCCAAAAAATACATCATCGAACCCTAATTAAAAATCGACAACTTAAATAACTAAATTTACCTTTTCGCTCCTTTAAAATGTTATGCTAATCTAGAATCGACGATCGGACTTGTAACTGAGCATATAGGGTAGAATCGTTGAATAGGCTGAACATTCAAACTTGACTTGAAACTGATAGGATAGCCACGGTCAACTTAGAGACAACTTAATAAGATTTGCTAAACTGGTCATGACGCCGCCCATTGACATGTGACAGCAGACTTTGAACGACACGTTGCTAGAGACGAGACGCTTCCGATGGACGTTCTTCTTGCCACTGCAGACAAGTGTACCCACTTGCGTTAGTTACGGACATGTTTAGGCCACCTCTCTTTAAATTGTAAAAGTATGAACAAGAGCACCGGACGTGAAATGATAGCATCCGGGACCCCCTCACAATAGACAGGCTTGGCAACGAAGTCTAGGTATAAACTGCTATAACTATCATGCTAGGACCTATCTGTGTGTGTGCGTGTCGATACCCTAGAATGAAAGAACATACTATACTCATGCCATGTAACATCTTTCACAAAATGTTTTACACAGCTTGCAGGCAATAGGGCACTCTCCAAGACAGAGACAACGATCCCTTGTACAGATACACAGCTTGCGGGCAATGAGACCCCACCTAGCAGAGTGGGTGATACTTGGTACAAAATACCCTATAGGAAGCTCGGCACTCACCTAGCAGAGTGGGTGATACTTGGTACAAAATACCCTACTGGCCCCAGCAGCCTGTGGGGATTAGAGGCACTCACCTAGCAGAGTGAGTGGTCCTCGTACAGTCTTGTCTTGAGCACTTGGGGTGGGGTTGGGTTGAGCAGCCACCAGGTTAGAGAGTTTGTCCACTTTCTAAGCTGAAGGCGTGAACCCTCTTGGTGTCGAGTCGCTTGGTGTCACACAGTCTTGGTGTCGAGTCGCTTGGTGTCACACAGTCTTGTCTAGTCTTGTCATATCTTGTAGCTGGTAGCTTACGCTACGACTTTTGCCTGCCACGTTTACTTTCTGCACAGTCTTTACTTTTCCTTACATATATGTATAAATGTCATGCTGTTGCATCTCTCATGTAATCAACATTAAAATGTTATCTTTAAATTCCTTTACGCTTGCAGTAGAGTCTTCTCACCTTTTCCTTGTAGACTTTACCTGACGTACAGCTCCTTTTCTCTTAGGTGTTGTACGTCAGGTACTGAGACAGAGTACACAGACAAGCTGGCCTTACTTGAGGACTTGGAGTCGAAGGACGTTGACACGGAGTACGTTCCAGACGAGGACCCGACCTAGAGGTCCCTCACCGTTGCTGTCTTACGGAGGTTTATTGCTTTCTAGTTTGGGTGCGTAGCACCACTTTACTTCTTGTCTAGGTTGGGTGCGTCGAACCATTAGTTTTCTTTCCATAGTTGTAGCCATGCTTGGGCTTCTTTTATTAGACTTGATATATGCTGGATATTATCTCTTTAATAATTAATGCAGTTTCCTTTCGAGTATTCTCGTCTTATTGTTATGAACTTTTATATGCAAGAACCTGTAATTAATTGGTATCCCTACAAACACTTATTGGGCCCGAGCCTCACAGCTCCGGCCCGTACGGACCTTCGCCTAGTCCTCGCATCTGTTTTGGGAAGCAGGGCGTGACAATCGTCGACAATGACTTCATGTTTCATTTTGCCATTCCCGTCGCTGAAAGCGATGATGATAGTGAACCACATTCCGTTGTTGAATACAAATAAAGAATGATGGGCCAAAGTGGAATGAGAAAATAGAAGCAGAGCTAGAATTGCTTAAGAAATGCAATGTCTTTGGACAAATAATGCAGAAACCAAATGGTGTCAAACATGTGGGATATAAATGGGTATTTGTCAGGAAAAAATGAGATCGCATGCTACAAAGCAAGGCTTGTAGCATAGAGATTTTTCAAAGATCGACTATGAAGAAACATACTCACTGGTAATGTATGTGATCACTTTTCAATTCTTAATAAGCTTAACAGCAAAGGAAGGATTAGATATGAAGCTAATGGATGTTGTGACTGTATATCTATATGGAAATCTCAATAGAGAGAGAGAGAGAGAGAGAGAGAGAGAGAGAGAGAGAGAGAGAGAGAGAGAGAGAGAGAGAGAGAGAGAGAGAGAGAGAGAGAGAGAGAGATATCTATTATACATTTGACAGAGTTTTTTGAATTCTAGGGCTGACTAGGACAAGATAAAGAGTGGCTGAGATTTGATCTTGGTAAATCAATGGTTGAGATTTGATTTTTGTGAATTTTTTTGAGGGAAAATGCCTTGGAAACATAAACTTTGAAATTAGAAGTGCCTAGGGAAAGAGTGTGGAAATTAAATTTGGGGGGAAAGTGCCTTGGAAACATAAACTTTGAAATAAAAAGTGCATTGGGAAAGATTGTGGAGAATCATAATCCATTAAATTAAACAAAATAAAAAATTTAGCGTAAAACAATTTAGCAGTACAACAAATTAGCGTAAAAATACCCTGATGTTTGTTGTTCCGGTACCCGCGCTAAATTTTTTTACGCTAAGTTGTTGTCCCGCACCGAAGTCGCGGGCGCCAAATTTGTTGTTCGATGTCGAATTTGTTGTTCCGCGCCGAAAGCGCCTTCGCCGAATTTGTTGTTCCGCACCGAAGGTGCCCGTGCCGCTAAATATTTTTACGCTAATTTATTGTTCTGTTAAATTTTGGCTGTGGAAATAATTTTCGGGGAACAACGATTTCGCGGGGGAAAAAACATGCGCCCGCGCCGAAGGCGCCCGCGCCAAAGGTGCCCGTGCCGCGCTAAATTTTTTTACAAAGATTTGTTGTTCTGCGCCAAAGGCGCGGACGTCAAATTTGTTGTTCGACGCCGAATTTATTGTTTCATGCCGAAGACGCCTGCGCCGAAGGTGCCCGTGCCGCTAAATATTTTTACGCTAATATAGTGTTCTATTAAATTTTGGTTGTGTAAATAATTTTTCGGGGAACAAAGATTTCGCGGGGGAAATGTTAAATGAACCGTGCCCGCGGGCACGGGTTATGACTAGTATATATATATATATATATATATATATATATATATATATATATATATATATATATGAAACTTCCTGATGGCTTTTCACTACCTACAAATTTAAAAGATAGACATCGGGACGTCTATTCTGTTAAGTTACAAAGATTATTATATGGTCTTAAACAATCAAGAAGGATGTGATATAACAGACTCAGCAAATTCCTTGTACAACAAGGATTCCATAATAATGAAGTCTGCCCTTGCATCTTTATAAGAGCAAATGGAACATGATTCGTGATAATTGAATCTACGTAGACGATCTGAATCTTAAAGGATCTCTTTAAGAGATCGCTGAGATGTTTGTAAGCCTGACAAAATAATTTGAAATGAAAGACCAAGGCAAAACAAAATTCTTCCTTGGCTTACAGATTGAACATTTAAAAGATGAAATCCTGTTATACCAAACCACATACACACAAAAATTATTATAAAGATTTCACATGGACCAATGTCATCCATTAAATACACCTATGGTAGTACGCTCATTGGGTGCACATAAAGACCCCTTTCGTCTACTAGAAGAGGGGTATGATATTCTTGGTCCTAAAGTCCCTTATTTGAGTACTATTGGAGTACTTCTATATCTGGCCAACTGCACGCGTCACGATATAGCATTGGTGGTGAATTTACTAGCCAGATACAGTGTCGCGCCCACAAAGCGCCACTGGACCAGTGTTAAGCATCTTCTGTGCTAACTCCAAGGGTCGATAGATTTTGGGCTTGTTTTACAAAGGAGAGTTACCCCCACACTTGTTGGTTATGCTGATGCAGGATATAGGTCTGATCCCCACAATAAAAATTCACAAACATGCAACGTGTTTACCTACTATGGGACGGAAATTTCCTGCAAATCTGTCAAGCAAACCATGACGATGACCTCATCCAATCACTCAGAGATTCTCATTATCCATAAAGCAAGCAGAGAATGTGTTTGGCTATTCTCAGTTGTATATCACATCCTGGTGACTACCGGATTGAAGACTTGTGACCTTGAACCTACCACTATGTTTGAGGACAATGCTGCTTGCATTGCCCAATTACGAGGAGGCTATATCAAAGGCAACAGAAAAAAGCATATCTCTCCAAAATTCTTTTGGACACATGAGCTACAAAGCGATCGTGAGATCGACTTCGGACAAGTGCAATCAAGTGAAAACCTGGCAGACATGTTCACTAAGTCACGTCCTATAGCCACTTTCAAGAAGCTTGTGCAAAAGATTGGAATGAGTCGCCTAAGAAATCTGAAGCCTAAGGTCTTATACAGATCATGGGGAGTTAAATGGAAATTTTATTCTTTTTTCCTTAGCAATGGTTTTTTTCCCACATAGTTTTCCATTGCCAAAGTTTTTAACGAGGCAAATCCTATTAACTCAGGATCCTGAAGTATTCATACCTTGTGATACTCTTTTGATGCTCATAATCCTGAAGTATTCATGAACAGAGTTCATACTTATAGCCAGATAATGGGGAGTGTTGTAAATAGAATACCTAGTGAAAGGATAAGATTGTAATCTATTCAAAGAGATTGTATCATATCCATGTATGAACTCTCACATTCCTTATAAATAAAGGCATGCGGTCTCCCCTAGGAGACACATTCACAATAGTATAAAATCATTTTAATTCCAAAAAAGTTATTACATATATATATCTACTGAAGGAGAAACTGAATCATGTTAAAATTCGTTCGAAGAAGTTTAAAGGATGAAAAACCTGAAATCTGTCGATCGCACAGAAAAAATTAGGTCACGAAATAATTTAGTAAACGAAAATCCAAAAAGAATTTAGATCGTTTGTTGGATATAAAGAAAAAGTTGAGATTCTTAAGAAAAACGCTAAACTAGCAGTGAGTGATATTGGTGTGTGCATCAATTTTTACTCAATATGCATAACAGGCAAAATTTTTGCATATTATGCGCATTGAGTAAAAATTATTGCATAGACCAAAATTACTCAACGTGAACAACTGGGAACAATTTTGCCAGTTGTGCGTTGTGAGTAAAATGGATGAACATACCAAATTTACTCACCCTAATTATAACTAATGTTCTGATTATGATTAGTCAATAAATTGAACATGCTATAAAATTACTTACGCTCATGTATCTAAGTACATGTTAAGACAATTCATATTAGATAACTATGAACTAAGACCAATCAATATGGAGGTGGATGGACAATTCAATGATATGCAATGTGCAGCCATATGCCTTAAATATATTACTTTTCGCCTAATGATGCTTAAACATGGTTGCTAATTCTATCACATCTTAAGAGATCTGAAAGCCTAAGGGCTTATACAGATCAGGTGGAGTTAGAGGGAATTTGTACTCTTTTTCCTTAGCTATGGTTTTTTCCCACAGGGTTCTCCATAGCCATATGTTTTAACGAGGCAAATCCTATTAACTCAGAATCCTTAAGTATCCACCCCTTGTGATTCTCTTTTGATGCTCAGAATCCTGAAGTATTCATGAGCAGAGTTCACACTTATGACTGGATAAGGGGGAGTGTTGTAAATAGATTACCTAGTGAAAGGATAAGATTGTAATCTATTCAAAGAGATAGTATTCTATCCATGTATGAACTCTCGCATCCCTTATAAATAAAGGCCCATGGTCCCCTAGGAGACACATTCACAACAGTATAAAATCATTTTAATTCCAAAAAATTCATTTTAATTCCAAAAATGTTATTACATATACATATCTACTAAAAGATAATCTGAAGCGTGTTAAAATTCCTTCGAAGAAGTTTAAAGGATGAAAAGCATGAAATCTGTCAATCGCGCAGAAAAGTAAGGTCACGAATGAATTTAGTGAACGAAAATCTGCCAAGAAGAATTTAGATCTTTTGTTGGATATAAAGAAAAAGTTGAGATTCTTAAGAAAAACGCTAAACCGAGCAGTGAGTGATATTGGTGTGCATCAATTTTTACTCAATGCGCACAACATGCAAAATTTTTGCCTATTGTGTGCGTTGAGTAAAATTATTGTGCATTGAGTAAAAATTATTGCATAGACCAAAATTACTCAACGCAAACAACTGGTAACAATTTTTCCAGTTGTGTGCTGTGAGTAAAAATGTATGAACAGACCAAATTTACTCACCATAATTATAACTAATGTTCTTATTATGATTGGTCAATAAATTGACCATGCTATAAAATTACTTACGCTCGTGTATCTAAGTACATGGTAAGACAATCCATATTAGATAACTATGGACTAAGAATAATCAATATGGAGGTGGATGGCCAATTCAATGATATGCAATATGCAGCCATATGCCTTAACTATATTTTTTTTCGCCTAATGATGCTTAAACACGGTTGCTAATTCTCACATCTATGTGTCCATATCTTTCTGCGGGTTACTATAATTTTTACTCAATGCGCACAAAATTTTGTCAGTTGTGCCCGTGAGTAATTTTGGTCTATGAATCAAGTTTTACTCACCGTGCACAACATGCAAAATTTTTTGCATGTTGTGCATGTTGAGTAAAGTGTATTGCACAGACCAAAATTACTCACCGTGCACAACTGGCAAAAATTTTGCATGTTGTGCGTGGTAAGTAATTTTGGTCTATACAACGATTTTTACTCACCGTGCACAACGGTCAAAAATTGTGCATGTTGTGTGTGTTGAGTAAAAATGGATTAACAGGCCAAATTTACTTATCCTAATTATAACTAATGTTATGATTATGGTTAGTCAATAAATTGACCAGGTTACAAAATTACTTACTCTCCTGTATCTAAGCACATGTTAAGTCAAGCCATATTAGATAACTATGAATTAAACTCAATCAATATGGAGGTTGTTTAGGCCAAAAATGGTGATAACTGTATCGAGGACGACGTGGACTCTTCTGTCAAGATGGAGCCCCATCAGCCGGTTGTGTTGGACCCTGATTAGTAGAACCGGGGTCGTTGGTAGCTGGAATTAGTATGTGACGATCGTTCGACCCTCTGAGCGGATCGAGTCTTAAACGACCATTGATGGAGATATGACCCTCCTGTTGAATCACCCCACGAGCTTCTTATATCATAAAGGAACATCAGGGGGGTCGGACTTGGGTCCTGACCTAAATCCCCTCGGATACTTAAGTTAGCATGGGAACTTAAGAGAGAGCTTGAGCTGTCGAGATCAACCTACGAAGGCTTTTCTCGAGTCAGTCGTCACAAGCTATTTGGGGGAGGAAATATTAAGTGTAGTATAGAATGTCAGAGTGCTATGTTTCTTACCTCCCTTGTTCTATTCATCTCTAGTGTATTTACAGACCTCCGGTCTCTTCAGTGATGTTGGGAGGATAACGTTCACCAATTATAGCGCTACGATCCTCCCCCTTAATAGGGATAACCGTTGCCAACGTCCCTGATATTTATGAGCTTCCTTCAATCCACGTTCGATGGGTGGAAGTGCAACAGGCGAATGGCACATGGGCTTTGACTGAGTTGGCTTCTTCATGGGCTTTATGGGCTTTGATCGTCCACTAAACGAATCCCTCGAGAGCCGACCCAATGATGCAACAATGGCCACGTCGCTCGAGCTCAGACAGTTCGTTTGTTGGGGGTCAAGTGACATTACATCTCATTAATGGGGCACGACAGTCAAGGAACTAGTACTCGAGTTTTAGGCGCCAAAATGCTTGCTTTTTTGATTTGGATGATGCATCAGTTCGAAATTCGAGATACTATGATGGCCGGATCACCAACACTGTCCCAACACGATGAGTTCGTCTCCTCTAAATAAGACGATTCTGGAGGGAAAATCGAAATCATCGTCTGTAGCATCCCTGACCCAGATTTCCTTCTTTGGAGATGGCTTCTTCGTCTGGTCATGCCACTAGTAGGGGTTTAGTTTCCATTACTCAGAAGTGTAAGGAGGAAGTCGTCGTGCCCAGTTTGATCACCAACCAAGTCTTTAAATGGTCGCAAATCAAATTTCCAAGTTCCAGGAGAAATATGTTCGACTCGATTACCAGATCCGGTTGCCCGAAAGGGACGAAAGGGTTCATCACCCTGGCAATCGAGAGGTTGGAGTTTATATCAAGGCCTTTCATCAAGGACTTCGATTTCCCATGCATCCTTTTATGCGCTATTTACTGAGTACATTGAACATTTCCCTTAGCCAATTGATACCGAACGACATAGGGGTATTGGTCGGCTTCATTGCATTGTGCATGATGAAGAGGGCTGAACCGACGATGGAGTTGTCCAATTACTTTTTCACAATTCCTCCCTTCAAAACCCCGGGTTGGTACATGATAACCGCTCGTCGAGGTAGGAAATTATTTGACAACCTCCCCACCTCGAATCTGAATTGGAAGGACGAATTCGTATTCATGGTATTTCAAGGCAAGGCAAGTTTCTGCACTCGATGGGGTATGCCTGATTTGGGCACGATCGAAGACAAGCCTTTATCCGATGAGGTGAAGAAAATCTTCGATTCGTTATTGAAGCTGCCAGAGGGGGCTAGGAAGACAAAATGGTTGTGGTCTGACTCGGTACTGCGTAGCACCGTATGGATGAAAGGTCGATCCAACCCCGCCCATCACCCATTTGACCTTCGTCTTATTGAATTTTGCTTTTTCCTTACAGGCATGGTTGGCCTAGAATACCAGATGGACCCCGAGTTGAGGGAAGGGGCCGAGGCTTCTATCAAAGAAGCTGAGGAGAATGTGCCATCTCTGCAAATGCCTCTTCTGGAGGAAGGGGTGACAAGGGCCTTCGAGGCTTTACCCATTGTCGTTTATTAGTCTTCTCAACTGACGTCCTCAGTGGAGGAAAAAGAAGAAGCTTTCCACCGAATTTGAGGTGGTTGCAGTTAAGGGAGTAAAGACATGAAGGCGGCAACTTCACCTTAGAGACTCAGAGTTGTCGGGGTCGAATGACACCGTGGGCCCGTCTGTCGCTTTGGACACGAGTCAGTCGTATGATGAGGCCCAACCCCATGAACAGGAACGTGGGTCTCCTTCAGAGAGAGATTTAGGAGAGTCTCGTCCTCTTCCGGAACCTATTTTGCATCAGGATTCATGGCCTTGGGGGTCTGTTTCCTTCGGTGTCTCTGACCAAGGATATTGCCAAAGAATTTAGATCGATTTTACTGGAAATTCGATCGCCTCAGGCTCCGTTTGATTGTCCTGTGGAGGAGCTCCTTCAGCCGGAGTTTCCAATCAAGAAGGATGATTCGGCGCTTTTGGATTGCGGGACCGCCTCACGGATTGCTGAGAATGCGAATCTGCCCCAAGACAAGGCCGTTCTGTAGAGGGTTGATTACAAGAGGATGTCCTCAATTGCTGTCCATGCAAACATCCAGGTAACTACTGCGCTTGTCTTCATTATGGATGAAGAGACATAGATATTGACAGCCTTTTCTTGTCTGTATGCTCTTGTGGCTAACGCTGTGTTGTGCCGATGTGCATTGATGGTGGCCAATCATGAAGTCATGCTGGGGACGGTTAAAATGGCCGTTGAGAAAGCCCTTGCAAAGCTGGATAGGTTGGAGCTTCTTAATAAATTGAGACAGTCATGAGTGTTTGAACTCGAACACTAGTTAAGTGAGTCACGTAAGAGGGAGGCTGATCAAATTGCCTTGAGGGAGCGAGCGGAGAAGATGCTGCTAGAGGAAAGGACCGAGTGGGAGGCCAGAGAGAATGAACTCCTTGCCTGACTCAATAACTTCTTTCAGGTAGTCGACACAGGGGAGATCACGGAGAAGGTAGTCCAAGAATATATGGACACATTGCCTGACTTCGATGAACTATATACACAGGTGTATGAGCGGTGTCGATCGGAGGTAAAAGATCGATTCCCCGATTTTTCTACTGAGATTGACCAAATCCCAATATTTTTCCCGATCGTTGATGGCGATGATCAAGGCCCAGCCATGGAGAGGGCTGTTCTTGTTGACGAAACTGTCGCCATGACGGGTGAAGTTGCAAACATTGGTGTTCGGAGGGATCAAGAGCACGTTCCTTCGATCGAAGGAGACCAAGGGCATATTGATTCATTGAGGGATCTTAACGAGCTTCGTACCCCCACCAAATTTTTCGAATATATAAGGGGGCATATATCGTTTGATAATGACAATGTTGTAATATAAGATATCGTCAAAAGTTGACATATACCTCTTTGTTTGTCATTATTCGTATGTGTGGTCGTATTGCCCGCTGGCCCCTTTCAACGGGTTAAGCCCTTGCTCAAGACGGTAGGGGTTGAATCGTTGAATCATATCCTCATTAGCCCTAATTCTTGAAGTAGTGTGAGGGATGACTTTTCAACTTATGATCGACTATCAAGTCATGTCGTTTGATAACGAGGAGGGTGACCCTTTTGTCTCACGGCTGACGACACGGCTGGGTCGTTCAGTAATGAGGGGGAGGTCCCTTCGTCTTACGGTTGATGACACAGTAGTTGTAACACCCTGCTCCCAAGGATACTCGGGTAGTATGATTTAGTCCCAGGTGATCCCAATGCAGCGAGTGTTACAAAGGGAAATACAAAAAACTCAAAGCAGGTCCACCGCGCACTGCTGGGATAGTAACTGTAGCATTCTCAGGAAACAACCAACATCCAACACAAAGGAAGCAAAGAACACAAAACAACACTAATAAACCAAAGAAACAATGTTATCATATATCAATATCTTATACATCAACTTATACATCTGTACACCGAAACAGCTCATCCTCGAAAAGAACACAAGAGTACAATATCCCTCACGTCTCCTCTCACCACTCAATCCTACACTCAAACACCTCAACCATAACTCCATACTCCATTTCCTGCAACCAACTCCACAACCTGAAAAGACAACGGTGGGGCACGCCAACATGTGACCCAGTACGAATTCCAATCTCCCACTAGTATGCCACTCCTAAAGCAACTACTCATGCATGATATAATAAAGTGAACGATCTACACAGATTTATGCATGGCATGGCATTTATAGTATGATGCACAAAGTAAACGTGACATGGCAGAAGGAAAAATAAACAAGACAATGATATAGAAAGAAGTAAAACAAGCACAGATAAATGGTTAGCATTTTGGAACCTAGGTAGTGAGTAGGACCCTTTTGGGACTGGACCTTGCCCCTTAGTTGGGGTGGAACTGGAACTTTCCAGACATGCTATGGACTGAGCCAAGCATGCAATGCTGTTAACAAAGGAGCCCTTCCCTCATTTCTCCTTATATCTGCCACTCCCCGACTCATGGGCTACGTCAGGAGTGCAAACCACAAACGGTCCATTCCTCATGTCCACCTACTACTTTGGTTCCCCCAAACCCCGTGTCACTCTCCTCTGGGGATGACTTAATCATTTATTTAGGACAACTATAACAACATTCGTAATTATAACAACTACAACATAATGCCATGAATAAGAGCAATTACAACATCATCACCACATATTTTAAAGGATGGCATCTTTATATGAAAATGCAATCCTCTCTCCACATGCAACTTCTCTTTCAATAAAGGCATGAACCATCACAACTTTAGTTAATAATAATAACAACAATATCAAGGGTGACAACAACATAATAACATCAAGAAGAACAATACCAACTACATCTAAAGAGAGGACTTTAAAACATGCATGGCCATTGTTTCATACTACCTCCCATATTTCAATCGCCCAACACCACACCAATGCCATTGGTAACGTGAAATCAAAACTACATCACACATTACAATTCTGAAATCTGTCCACAGTCAGATTAATGGGCATATTTCTCCATATTTTTATACTGAACATGACCAATGTGATTAAATGGAAGTTTCAGATATATGTGTTGTGGATTCACTGATGAAATTTCAAGAAGAAATACTAACTGAGTGATTTATGGTGATTTATTTGGTAAGGCCTGTCGAAACTGTTTTTCAGACAGATTCTAAGGGCTGTAACAATTGCTATTTTAAGTCATGTTTCAGTTATAATCTTGAAAACATGCTCTAGGTAAAAGTTGTAGAATGGGTTATTAACTTTACAACGAGACCAAGAATACTAATTTCTATGGAGTGTGCAGAGACTGAGCTCAATTTCTCCAAACTATTGCCAGACTGAGTGAAATTCAGACATGTTGTAAAGATGGAATTTTTACTCCTAATTACTGAATTGAACATATGGCATATTATATATGAACATGAGGTAGAATTTAAAGAGCTACATAAAGACCCACGGCACAACGCCCATTCGCTTTGCGCGCGGGAAGGCAACGAAGTTCAGTTCAAGAGACCGCAGCATGTTGAAGATAGTTGTTATAAAATTGATAGAACCTAAAATTGATGAAACACCTGATAGATGAGGACTAAAAATTGCTGAATCAACTGCTCCTCCAGAATGGCTGGTAATACCACTTAAAGGCGGATAGACCGTCCACCCTGTGCCGCTACCCACTTCTACTAATGCTGAGCTTAATAGGAGCAAGAGACTTGGTGGCCGGGCAAGCCTGCGAATGAGAATTCGACGGCACGCAAGCAGCTCGCTTCGGACCGATCTGTGCCTTGATCTCAGGCCATGAATCAAAGATTCCTCCTGGCGAGCAGGGCCGTGCCGTGAACGTGAAGGAAACGGCAAAACGAGGTAGGCCTTATAGTAGCACGGACCGCTTTTTCATTCTAGGTCATGCGAAGGGGGCCAGTCCAAGATCGTACAGTTATTTTAAAAAGACAACAGATGCTCTCAACGGCTAGGCGCCACTCTCTTTCTGAGTTATTCTAGCTTTTTCATTTTTTTCGTGCCACGGTGAACGAACAAAACAAAAAAAGAGGGCCGTCTCAGCGGAAGGAAAAGGACCTGCAACGGCAGAGACCGCAAGCAAAGCGGGAACTCGGGCATTGAACTATTCAATCAAGCAAGAGAAAGGAGGCAAAGAGAGGGCAGCGCCTGGGGAGCGAACCGAACAGCTTTGCGGAGTGGACCTATCTTCCGTACCGCGTGGACTGCGTTGGCAAAGCCAACCTCTTCCTCCCAACATCCTAGGGAGGGTTCAGGGACCAAGGCACATGACCGAAATCAAGATAAAAAGGTCTGCCCCTGTGCCCTTCAAGCACAGAAAAAAGGCACTGGTCCGTCCGTAAGTCCATATGTCTCTTTCCACTTCCGTCGTTCAGGAACATCGCCAAATTATTTTGAGTCCTGTCCCGGTTTTTCCCCACTAACCAATTACGTTACGACCACACAACAAACTTGGTTGACATTAGCAAAGCGAAAAAAGACAGAGGGAGGGGGAGCAACATCTTATTCTCTTCGCGAGAACTTCAGGATCGGAGAAGCATTCGGAACGGGCGAGGCATCGTTGGCAGAAGCAGAAACGATCCAATCCGCAAGCTATCAACTCCTGCCGATACTATAAACGACTCTTGAAACCGAAGCGACCCTGGTGGGGGAAAGGTGCCTCTACAGATCCAGAAGAGTAAAGTCCAGTTTCTGATAAACTTCCTTCAAGGTTCAAAGTCAGTCGTAAATGCATAATCTAGTTGAGTGGCTTGCAACTTTCAATCAGATAAGGAAGATTGAGCAAGTCAAGGGAGAAGTCCGCGATAAGTCATACGTAAATACCCTCGTTCGTGGGCCCACCAGTCGTCAAATAGCTGGTCAGACGGGTTGAACTTAACGATTTAGGTTTTCAGTCTTGCTTTCCCCGACCAGTGAAGTGAGCCAGTCCACATGAGGCAATCGGTAGTGGTTAGGCCGACCGTCAGTACCTGGTTTCGTAGCCCAATCCATAGAGTTCAATTCAACCCACGACAGCAGATATGGAGGACAGAAGTTGTTATCAGACTGCATGAATTTAAAAAGCAAAAAAGGAGAAAGCTTTACATGCATGAACATGTCATAAGAGTAGGAGTTGGATTCCTACCTTCTATCATGCATCCCATGAAGCTTCACCAAGCTCCTAGAATACTCCTCACATGGCTCCTCCAAGCATCATGGCCAAGCCTCTTCCTTGACCTAGCTTTCTCCTCTTTCCATCATCCTCCTCCTTCCTCCCCTTGATCTCTTCTCTTTTTCTTTTCTTTTTCTCCTCTTTTCTCTTCATTCGTTTTTCCTTGGGTATTTCGGCCCAACTGATGTAGGGGAGAGAGAGGGAGGTTGGGATACGAGTTAGAGAAGTGTGTGGGTATGTGTAGAAGCCTCTGTTGGATACAACGATCTAGGATTTACGGTATGATGATGACAAACAGTCGTGAATGAACTGATGTGTGTGTTAAATATTTGCAGGAGTGGCAATGACGTAAATATTCAAATGATGGATAACTCAAAGAGATGGAGGAATTGCTATACACATAGCAATTTGGAATTGTTCAAAGAGCTATTCACATAGCAAAGAGATAAATTGGAGTTGGTCAAAGGGGTAGAGATGAGGAGAGATCAATTCAAATTAATTCCATCCAATGATGATTAATTCACATCTCCTTGAGATTTGATGAGATCTATTACCATCCAAATTCATATTTCAAACACCAATTAAAGATTGCATCAAATCCCTATTTCCTAGAGAATCACCACAGCCGAATTGCTCTCTCCCATATCCTACTTGATTCCCCCATAATCTACCTCATTCGTCCACATGGGATCACCCCTTGCCGACCTAGGACCTAGGGCTCTCTATATAAGTCATCTTCCAAGGGGATCTAGAGAGAGTAGGCCAATATTAAATTCCAAAGAAAAACTTGCGGCTACCAATAATCTTCCGCAACCCAAATAGCACCAAGCCGCAACATCTGAATCTCCAGGCTTCAGTCCTCTAAAAATTGCCGCAAGTATCAAGGCGCTGGTCCATCCCTTGTGCAAAGCCATCTTCATCTCCTCCATATGCTTGCTGCAGTTGTGGGCCAAAGGAGAAGTCAACATTACCGCACGCAACAAAGGACCAACAGACCGCATCCTTCCTTTGTAAAACCCTCTCAGCTGAAGTTGTTGTCCAAGGGGCAAAGGTAATCACCATTGCTACTCCCCAGGGGACAACTGCATAAAGATCTGAACCTATCCCCTAAAAAATAGGATGCATGCTGTAAATGAAAAGTAGAGGGGCCGGCCTAAATTTACTCTCCTCTCTCCAGTGTGTACGGCCTGCAAAAGAGAAGCAGGAACATGTGAAGACCACTTGAATTAATTGGTTATAAGCTATAAAAGTTTGTGGGTGACTGGATGCAAGGGGAAGACAAATTGCAAAAGCAAATTGAGGTTAGTCCTTCCACTTAATTAATTAAAAGTTGTACTAATCTTTTCTTTTGTGAACAGGAGAAAAAGTTGTAGTCTTGTTTTAAAAAGGACGCAAGCTTCCCTACATCCGACCCAAGTTCATTGCATTGCCAACCAAGCCCAACTTCCACATCAACCTGATTGTTCATTGCCTCAACATCCTAGTTGCCGACCACAGGACAAGTCTGGAAGTGCCAATTGCCAACCTTTGCAATCCCATGCACCAAGCAGCCTGCACACTAGTCTTGACAACCCAAGTGAAGAGCCGCACATCTAGCTTGCAGACCGACCTCCAAGCAACTCCATCATTGCGGGCTGACCCATACTTCCAAGTGCCATCAGCCAAGTTGATCCATTGCCAAGCCGTAAAATTAATTGGGAGATCAAGGAAAAGGTCGCAAGATTACAAACGGATACCAAAGGCAGCAAGTTGTAAGGAGAGCTGCAACTTGAGTTGCACAACTTATGGAGACGACTACATCACGTCAGATATAGATCTGACCTGCGCTGATTGACAGAGATGACTATGCAGACACGAACTGAGCATTTCTAAAATCTTAACTCTTTATATTCGTGTATTAGTGTATCGATCTCTGTAGGGAAAACTTTACCAGTTTATTGTGTCTTTGGGGACTTGACGAGTTGGGGCTCGTCAAGGGTGAGAGCATCTGACTAGGTTGATAGTGTAGAGCACGCGGGAGTGCGTACGAGTTAGGTGAGAGTTGATTTGGGGATCTTGACTCATTGTAGCTGTACCTTGATTACATATCTATCTAGTAGTTACTTTCGGGGCTGGAGTAGGTCGTGGGGACGACCAAACCAGGGTATATCTGTGTGTACTTTTGTGATTGCATTCTATTTACTCTGCCTGTGCTTATAACTGTGTGTGTTTGTTCGTGGGTTGCATGAATATTTTTAATAGCCTATTCACCCCCCTCTAGGCTATGATCCAAATCCAACAAGTGGTATCAGAGCCAGTTTAGAGGATCTAGTCTAGATTTTGTATGACCATGAATATATATGATTTTGCATTTGCTGAAGGTCAGTCTATAGCACGTCCCCCTAAGTTTAACGATGTAGACTTTGCATATTGGAAGGTTAGGATGAAAATCGATTTAGTGTCGGTAGATTATGATGTGTGGGATATTGTTGAAAATGGTTATAGTCTACCCACTATTAAAATCGAAGACACTGTTATGATTAAGCCTAAAGACAAGTGGGATTTAGTTGATAAGAAACTTTATACTCTTAATGGTAAAGCTATGAATGCGCTTATATGCTCTCTTGATAAATCTGAGTTTAATCGTATCTTCCATTGTCTAACTGCAAAGGAAATCTGGCATACTCTGGAGGTGACACACGAGGGAACATCGCAAGTAAAGGAATCCAGACTTGCGTTGCTGAACACAGAATATGAGGGCTTCCGCATGCTACCAACAGAATCAGTTAAAGACATGTTTGCAAGGTTCACAGACATCATCTACAAATCCAGTTCCCTCGGTAAGCCATACTCTAGCCATGAACAGGTACGAAAGATCTTAAGGGCGCTACCAAGCTCGTTCGCGCCTAAAGTCACCGCTATTCAAGAAGCTAAGGACTTATCAACAATGAAAGCAGAGGACTTGATAGGCAACCTAATGTCACACGAGCTTGAGTTGCAGAGTATAGAAGCCAGAGAGAAACCTGAAGAGAAGACCAAAGCTTCCACACAATTAGCTCTTCAAGCTAACAGCGACGATCTTGATGAAGAGCAAGCTTTAATGGTCGAAACTTCAGGAGATACATTCAGACTGATCAAGGAAGAGCTGAGATGGGAAAAAGGTTCATTCGTTCTAATAATTCTAATTTTGGTAGAAATTCCTCTGATCAGAAAGCTATTAATAGAAATGAATGTTTTAAATGTAGGAAAAAGGGACATCACATAAAAGATTGCCCACAACAACACACAGCTCAAGTTGCAAAAGGAAAACCCAGAGTGCTGATATGGGATATGGATAGCGAAGCTGAGGATAAGGAGGATGAACATGAAGCCAACTCCTGCATGGCATTAATGGCCAAACACAATGAGGTAGAATCTCCTACTAAAGTTGAACTTTTAGAAATCTGTAAAGGAATGCAATGTAAAATTGATGAGCTAGAATCTGATGTGGATAGTTATAGGAATGATAACTTTGATATGCAACAAACTGAGTATGACATGTCCATAGAAATGAAAAATCTTAAACAAGAGCTTGTTGCATGCAAATCTACCATTATCATGTTAGCAAAAGAGAAAGCTAGCTTGCCTAAAAAACTTGATTGTCTTTCATGTCCCTCTTTATTAAAGGATATTAGCATAAAGCCTGAAGTTGAAAATGAATTGCTTTCTGAAAAGATTAACATGCTAAATCTTGAACTTAAAGAAAAAATGAGGGATTTTGAAAAGAAAGAAAAGGAAAACAAGCGAGCTTTCATTAGTAAATGCACTTTGCTTGTGAATGAAAACAATACCTTGAAATTCAAAGTCACCACCCTAGAATTGTCATTAAATAGATTTTCCATAGGAAAACAAAATTTGGAAATCATTCTAGGAAATCAATTGTATTGCAATAATAGACGCGGCCTTGGATTTAGCGTTAAAAATGTTGTAAAGCCTAAGTATAAAAAATTTCACAATGTGCCTTCCATTGCTAAAAATGTGTATGCAAAATGTTTTACATGTGACAGTGTTGGTCACACATCGTATTATTGCAAATATAGGAACTCCAATATTAAATTCAAACAAATATGGGTTCCTAAATCTTTGTTGACTAACACTAGTGGACCTTGTTGGATTCCAAGGTCACATACAACACCTCTTTTGTAGGTAACACGAAAATTTGACGAGGAGCGATAAATTGAGAGTCTCATTATTTTAGCTCCGTAGTCAAATAGCGACGCGAAGGTATATCTCATTCTTTGAACTTAATGCATACCTTCATAGCATTTTTTTCTGTTAACATTTTTTGTGTGCTTGGATTTTTTTTGTTTGGTTGATTATTTTTAGTGTGTTTTTTAGTTCATTATAAAACGGAAAAAAAATTTGAAAAAGACAAAAGGAAAAAAAAATGAGCTTATTGCATATCTTCCTCTTTGCATCATTCTAGTGCTACAAATGAATGATGATTATATCCATGTAGAAATTGTAGTATTATTATTATGGCTACATGATCATGTCTTATTTCATAAATAGATATGCCAAGTTCAATGAATTGATAATATGATTTCTACATCTACTTCCACTTCCACGAATATTAGACTATGTCGTACTTTTGGAGATACTATCTATAGATATTGGAAAGTGAATGTAGGATGATTATTAACTGAAAAATCTAAGGGATATGAGGTGATTTGCCATGAATAAAAATTAAGCACAAAACAAAGGAAATGAATATGAAAAAAACATGAAAATTGCTCCATATGAAAAATGGATACAATTCATGGAAAATACACTACCCACGAGTATCCAACATAAGATTCATGGGTAAACTTTAGCGTTGGTGTTCTTACTCGTCAAGCAATGTCACCCCCACATATAAGAGTCCTTATAGGCTATGTTTTGGGGTATGATATCTTGAACTCATCTTTGATGAGGTGGGAAAAATCAATCCTAGGTGATACAAAGTTATTTGGAAAATGGTGGATTGATTTGGTTGAATTTGTAAAAGTATCTCCCTTTGTACTTCTATGTTTAATAATTGCACTTACACGTTGGTATTGAATTCTAATTATTATATCGTTGGATTTGAAGTGCTAATTATAGAATGACGACATGCAAATGCTAGTTATAATTAATAATGCTCTCTTTTTGCATGTGGTATGTTTTAGTCTTCAAGAGTACACTTTTGATGATTACAAAGGGGGAGAAAAGTGTTGAAAGATTTGTGGTATTAATGTTGGCACAAAATACGGTACACAAAATATAGTATTATTGGTTGAAGGGGGAGCACTGAAAATACATGAATACTTGGAGCATGAAAATAGGGGGAGCATGGTAGACAAACTAGTGCTATTGTATTGCATGCTTGTGTGCTTGAACATCATGTATTACTTGTTTTGCATACACCCCTCATCTACACTTCACACATGATGATATTGCTAAAAATCGTTAAGTGCAAATCTCTATTGGTTTATCATCATCAAAAAGGAGAGATTGTTGGATAAACGATCTAGGATTTATGGTTTGAAGATGACAAACCGTTGTGAACGATCTGATGTGTGTGTTAAGTATTTGCAGGAGTGGCAATGACGTAAATATCCAAATGATGGCTAACTCAAAGAGATGGAGGAATTGCTATACACAAAGCAATTGGACTTGTTCAAAGAGATATTCACATAGAAAAGAGATAAATTGGAGTTGGTCAAAGGGGTAGAGATGAGGAGAGATCAATTCAAATCAATTCCATCCAATGATGATTAATTCACATCTCCTTGAGATTTGATGAGATCTATTACCATCCAAATTCATATTTCAAACACCAATTAAAGATTGCATCAAATCCCTATTTCCTAAAGAACCTCCACAGCCGAATTGCTCTCATCCCCTATCCTACATGATTCCCCCATAATCTACCTCATCCGTCCACATGGGATCACCCCTTGTCGACCTAGGACCTAGGGCTCTCTATATAAGTCATCTTCCAAGGGGATCCAGAGGGAGTAGGCCAATATTAAATTCCAAACAAAAACTTGCGGCTACCAATAATCTTCCTCAACCCAAATAGCACCAAGCCGCAACATCTGAATCTCCAGGCTTCAGTCCTCTAAAAATTGCCGCAAGTATCAAGGCGCTGGTCCATCCTTTGTGCGAAGCCATCTTCATCTCCTCCATGTGCTTGCTGCAGTTGTGGGCCAAAGGAGAAGTCAACATTGCCGCACGCAACAAAGGACCAACAGACCGCATCCTTCCTTTGTAAAACCCTCTCAGCCGAAGTTGTTGTCCAAGGGGCAAAGGCAATCACCTTTGCTACTCCCCAGGGGACAACTGCACAAAGATCTGAACCTATCCCCTAAAAAATAGGATGCATGCTGTAAATGAAAAGTAGAGGGGCCGGCCTAAATTTACTCTACGCTCTCCAATGTGTACGTCCTGCAAAAGAGAAGCAGGAGCATGTGAAGACCACTTGAATTAATTGGTTATAAGCAATAAAAGTTTGTGGGTGACTGGACGTAAGTGGAAGACAAATTGCAAAAGCAAATTGAGGTTAGTCCTTCCACTTAATTAATTAAAAGTTGTACTAATCTTTTCTTTTATGAATAGGAGAAAAAGTTGTAGTCTTGTTTTGAAAAGGACGCAAGCTTCCCTACATCTGACCCAAGTTCATTGCATTGCCAACCAAGCCCAACTTCCACATCAACCTGATTGTTCATTGCCTCAACATCCTAGTTGCCGACCGCAGGACAAGTCTAGAAGTGCCAATTGCCAACCTTTGCAATCCCGTGCACCAAGCAGCCTGCACACTAGTCTTGACAACCCAAGTGAAGAGCATCACATCTAGCTTGCATACCGACCTCCAAGCAACTGCCATCATTGCAGGCTGACCCATACTTCCAAGTGCCATCAGCCAAGTTGATCCCTTGCCAAGCCGCAACATCAATTGGGAGATCAAGGAAAATGTCGCCAGATTACAAACGGATACCAAAGGCAGCAAGTTGTAAGGAGAGCTGCAACTTGAGTTGCACAAATTGTGGAGACGACTACATCACGTCAGATACAGATCTTGTTGGATATGGACGACATGAATACACCCATGAGGGGATGTATGAGGGTATACGGACCTTAGATGTCGCGTGCACGAAAGCGTGCACGAAGGGAACCTTTTCTCGTGTGAAAAGGACCACTCGATAAGTGGAAAAAGTCACTTTATAAGTGCATAAAGGAACTTGATAAGTGAATGGAGAAGAGGATAAGTAAATGTGCTAATATAGGCTAATAAGCTTATATTTAGTTATTTCCTACAATAACTACCCCTAAAGCCTATAAATAGGACCCAAGGGTAAGGCATTTATTCTAATCTAACCATGCCATAAGTTTGCATAAGGCAACTTGTGTTCTTCTTCTCCCTTCCATTAAAATCCTCTTCTAAATAGAGATTTAGGCAGTGAAATGCTGCTTCGATCCTCCGTGACGAAGTACTGACCGTTGTGACGAATCCGAGGGCGAAGTTCAGATATTACGGTGCCGCATACGCAAGCGTAAGTCTCTCTCTTATTATTCGATCCTAACGTCCTTGTTTTGCCAAGATCCTACATTGGTATCAGAGCCATACGGGTTCGCCCCGGTCTAACCGTTGCCCCGGTCTAACCGATGAATGAGGCGTTGTCTTTTTCACGAATGAGTTTCCTACGATTATGGATATGGTAGGAGCGCATCGTGACAGAGAGAATCGCAGCAGTTGTTCTTTTCACGTTAGGGTCTTCTGTCATTACAGATATGGCATGAACTCTCCGTGACGGGAAGAACTGACCCTTCATCTCGCCAAACTCGCACTCTTCATGGATGCTGAGTCTTCATTCAATAGGGACTGAGAACTCTCTTCATGTGGGGCGTGAAGTTTGCAGCCTTGAAAGTGTGTTATTTTTCCATTTTGGCACACGTCCATTAAAGAATAACTACTTTCTCGACGAACGGATGCCTCATCGGAGAAGAAGATGGCGGTTGGAACAATTCTCATCGGAGAAGAAGACCTCTTTGGTGCATGATCGCCATGGTCATATGGGCCATGGAGGCTATGCATCCCCCCTCCCCATACGGAGGGGGTTGGCTACGGCCAATAACAACCACGGCCACCCCTCCGGTGGGGGTGTGCGGCCAACCCCATGCAAGGGGGAGGCCGGCCATGGCCATATGGGCCAAGGCCGGCCAAGGCCAAGGGGCCATGGCCAGGGCCATGGCCAGGGCCATGGCCGGCCCTGGTCGGCCTCGGCCAGGCCAGGGGGCCCTGGTCGCGGCCAGGCCAGGGCCAGGAGGCCCTGGCCACGGCCAGGGCCGACCCTGGCAGAGACCAGGGCCACGGTCACTGCTGGCCCTGGCCTCGACCATGGCCAAGCTCCGGTTGGCCTTGTATTTTGATGGGGGAAGAGAGGGCTTGCATGACCGAGAGGGGGTGGCTTGCATGGCCGGTCTCTACGGAGCCGGCGGCAGTTGTCTGCGGTAAACTTCTCCTGTAGGGGGGAAGCGCTTGGATCCATACGGGTGTCGGCAGCGGTGGCTTGCAGAAAACTCCCCTCAAGAAGAGTTCGGCCTTGGCCAAGTTACGATGGCAACACTCTCTTCGGAAGGAAGAAGAATTAGGCCTTGGCACGGCCACGACACGACCCCGACAATAGCCGGGGAATTGTCGAAATATTTCGGCTATGTCACCCTGTAATGGGGTGTAGGCCCTGCAAAATACGTTTGCAAAATACGTTTGAAAAATACGTTTTCAAAATACATTTTTCTAAAACGCTTTTCCGCTGCAAAGTACTATAAGAGTACTGTTATTTGATAAAGTGATGGGGAAATATTGAAAGTTGTTCTAGATGGTGATTGGGATCGTAATGACTTTTCCGATTCTAGAACAACATCTTTAATATTTTTTGAAAGTAACTTATCAAATATAATAATATCATTCCAAGTGGGATTTTTTTTTCAAGTGGGAGTTATATTAAACTAGTCTGAAAATTTCCACATTCGATTGATTCAGCATCTCAATGGATCATGATTCGACCAGTGGTCTTTTGGACTAGTTTGTGGGACACCTCAGCTCAGTCTGGGGGTAGTGAACCATGGACTAGCCATTTCCCTGGTCGGTCACTTGGCCGAGACTAATTAATCATGAAAATGTAACAATATGATGACTATGTATATGAAATTAATGCAATGTTTTTGATCGAACCTTCTTTTCATGTCTTTTGCAGCATTTAAATCTAAAATGTCTTCTACCGCTAAGAACATCGTCGCTGAGTTGAACAAAGGTGAAAAACTCAACGGTGATAATTACAAATTATGGTCCATTAAAATACAGTATGTTCTAGAGGAGCAAGAAGTGCTCGAAACTCTAAAGAACGTAATGATTGAACCCGAGTTGGGCACTACGGCCCAACACAGACGAGACAAGGAAGCTTTTGATGCTTGGTCTCGGAAGAACAAGATAGCTCGCATTACGTTATTGTCCAGTATGGCCGATGACATAATGCGCATCTTCCGAGAGCACGACCTAGCCATGGACATATGGTCCAAGCTTGAGGAGAAGTTTGGTGGCACCTCGGTGTCCAAACTTCGTTCTTTAACTATAAGATTTGATTCATACAAGAAACGTCCAGATCATTCCATGGGGAAACATCTGCGACATATGGCGAATCTAATCTCAGAGTAAAGGATGCAGGTCATGTGCTCACTGATGAGCAACAAATCCAAGCAGTCATACATTCCCTACCAAATGGGTGGGACCAAATGAAGATGCATCTCACTCATAATGAGAGCATCAAGGACTTCAGCGATGTTTCTAAGCACATCGAGTTAAAGGAAGAGCGGCTTGCGGCTGCCAAGCCAAGTGCAGAAGTGCACATGGTTGCTAGTTCCTCACACGGGGGAAAGAAACGAAAAAATCGTTCGAAGTTTACTAATGAACGTAATAAGCAACCTGAGTCTACCAAGAAACCCAAACATAAGGGTGGGAACAAGAAATGGCACAATAAGAAAGACTTGAAGAGGATTAAGTGCTTCAAGTGCAACAAGTTAGGTCACTATGCCCGTTTGATCGCTCCGGAATGCAACCCAAGAGCACGACCAAAAACTTGATTGGCCCCGGATACACGCCCGGAGAACGATTGTAGTTTTACCGCAAGCGCACGGCGTAGTGGCGAGCGGGTATCGAACACGAGGAGGTGGTGTTGAGCTCCAATCTATCCTAGGTTGGTTCGACTACGAAGGTATTATTGGTGGAGATGGCTATGGTATGATGTAATGGCAATGGTGGTGGATGTCGGTGTCGGTGATAAAAATGTTGGTCAAATATCGATTCAAATACAATATAATAAAAGAGGGAATTTGCCTTGCGACGATCCTGTCACAATCGTCGGGCAAAGTATGGGGATATAAAATCAAATAAAGACGTCTAGGGCTAGGGAATTCCCACTACGGATCGTCATACATCATCGTAAATAGTGAATCTCAATATTACTAGACTTGTGTTGAGGTGAACTAGTCGTAACTGAATAGAGAACCAAGCTCACGCTCTCGCGCTATTGCCGGTCTATAGCAACCTAGATTAGGGCCCAATCTCTTGCAAACCCTAACCTAAGCCGCTAGCATGAAGATCGACGTCATCGTCCAATCGCTCCTCGAGCCCACTCTCGTGCAAACTCGAGTTACGATCTAGGTTGCGATAGTTCGTATTCGTCCAATCTCTTGCAAACGAATATGGGTATAGATTTACAATTAAAAATCCTAGCTTTGGTCCAATCTCTTGCAAACCAAATCTAGAGAAACCCAATTGTAAACCTAAATCGAATATCTAGGCCTTCCCATCGATTAGAACCCAATCTCTTGCAAACCCTAGATCGATGGAAATCCCTAGCTATCCGTAATAAATCAATCACAACCTAACCTCCTAGCAATTCTAGCAATTTAGAAATTCATTCATCACAAATATGAAATTAGATTCATAGGGTTCATCCACATGCCCTAGAACATCAAATCTACTCAAGCATAGCAACGACGATATAGGAATCAATAAAAACAATTGCTTGCATGTAAAAAGATAGCAAATCAAAGATTCAAATAATAAGAATAGAAATACTTAGCTTTGATGAAGAATTCCAATCCAAATACAAGCTTTTTGATCCAAGAGGGGGCCTAGGGCATGGCCTAACCTCTAAAAATAACTCTAATAAAACATAATGGGGGATCCCCTCTAATGGTGGCTACAAACCCCTTAAATACTCCCCCAAAACCCTAGCAAGAAACCCTAGAAAACCCCTCAAATTCGTGCCCAAAAACAGCCCAATCCGCAACTTAAAATCTGGGCCCAGGCCGCACTCGGCCGAGTGGAATATGTGACCCGGCCGAGTGACACTGACATGCAAATTCCAGCACTGCAGCATCAACTTGCAGAAATTCCCCAGATTTCATCCGACCTCCGATTTGCGCGTTCTTGGCGGCGTTGGAACTGTCATGAAGTCTACTATCCATAAAAAATATGAGAAAAATAATTTGATGGCTGGAATGATAGCAGATTTGAAAAGAGTAGGAGGATGTCTGAAAATCTGGGCGCCGTGTGTCCTCGGCATCACTCGGTCGAGTGGCAAATGTCACTCGGTCGAGTGGGCTTCTCTACTCGGCCGAGTGATAGACCCTGTAAAATTCCAGTAAGTTAGGGGTCTTGGGGGGCCTGTCTTTGGAGGTGACTCGGCCGAGTGGCTTTACTCACTCGGCCGAGGGGCATTAGGTAATCGGCCGAGTCGGAACCCTCAATCGCCTGACGGATTCCAGTAAGTCTGGGATTTTTGCTTGCCGTCGTCGTGATGCCACTCGGGCGAGTGGTGTCTCCATGCTCGGCCGAGTGGGATGGCGATGCTCGGTCGAGTGCACGCTGATACTCAATCTGCTGCGTGTCCGATCCGGCCGGCCGAGCGGGCTTCTTTGCTCGGCCGAGTGGCTCCTTCGCTCGGCCGAGTGGCATGCTGAAAATGCCCAATCTTCTCCGTTTCTCCTCCTCGTCGTTTCTACGGAGTTCCTTCTTCTTCCACACATCTCCCATCGCCGAATAGCCCTCAAAAGAGCCTTGGGTGACGCTCCGGAGTGGGTGCAAGTCCCTTAAGCTCATTTTTGCTCCCGATCGCTCCATATTTCCTGAAATCCGACAAAAACAAGAAATAGTGAAAAGTAATGCAATATCGTCGAATAATCGTGAAAAGCGTGATATGGGTGATCGAAATGGCATGCAAATATGCAGAAGAAAGGTGTAAAATATGGACCGATCACCGTTCTTATACGGATGGAGGTGACAAGGTAACTTGTAATACTAGTTACATATGTGTTTCTAGTTCAATATTTCTTGTAGAATCTAATCCATTTTGGATAATTGATTTAGGTGCCACCGACCACATAACAAGGGACAGACGGTCCTTCGTGGAGTATCACCGGATACCCCAAGGAACAAAGTGGATATATGTAGGAAACAACACACGTGTTGAAGTGAAATGCGTTGGGACTTGCAAGCTCGTCTTGGACAACGGCCGCACTATCTTACTACATGATGTCCTCTTCGCTCCAGATATTCGAAGGAATATTATATCTGTGGTCGTGTTAATGGGTCTTGGTTATAGTTGGTTTTTTCATGATTGTAAAGTGGACTTGTTTTGTAATAATTCTTTAATTGGTACTGGGTATGTTTTCAAAGGATTTATTGTATTAAATACGATGTATGACTCCTCATTTTGTAATGAAAATTTCCTTGTTGCAAATTCTTCGACTTATGAGTCAGATATAATTTGTTGGCACGCAAGGCTTGGTCACATTGGACCAACGCGTATGGATAGACTTGCCAAACATGGCCTTCTATCCAATGTTTCAAAGGTCAATATGTCGACCTGCGAACATTGCCTTGTAGGGAAATCTTGTCGCAAGCCGTTTGGAACCGTTACAAGGGCCAAGGTTCCATTACAGCTCATCCATTCGGACATATGTGGTCCGATGAATGTCAAGACAAGACGCGGGAAGTCCTATTTCATCACTTTTATTGATGACTTCACCCGATTCGGACATATCTATATGAGTTTTGTGGAAAATCAATTAGATGCAAGATTAAGGTCTTGCGAACTGATAAAGGCGGTGAATACCAATCAATAAGTTTTAAGGAACTTTGTGATGAAAAAGGCATAGTTCATCAGGTAACTATGCCTTATACTCCGCAACAAAATGGTGTTGCAGAAAGGAGAAATAGGACTTTAATGGAAATGGTCCGTTCAATGATGGCGCAAGCTAACTTGCCAATCACCTTTTGGGGTGATGCATTATTAACGGCCGCTTTCATTTTAAACCGCATACCCTCGAAATCAGTTAGCTCCACTCCTTATGAGTTGTGGAACCAAAGGTCTCCTGACTTAAACATTTTAAAACCTTGGGGATGTGCATCCTACGCACATATTTCCTCCCATAAGTATGGAAAACGTGGGCCACGAGGGAGGAAATGTATCTTTATACGATACGCAGAAAACTCCAAAGGTTTTGTTTTCATGGGTCAGGAAGACAATGGAGGTCTAATTGAATTTCGGTCGAGGGATGTCACTTTCTTGGAAAATGAGTTTCCAAGACAGGGCGAGATAAGTCAGGACTTATCTCTATTTGAGATTAATGATCAAGAAGGATTACTTCATTCGAGTGGGAGAATTCTTGGTGAAGACGAAAATACGTTTCAAACTTCACCAATGGATGATACGAATGACGCGAATCCTATTCCATACGGGAATAATGATCCAAGTGGGAGCATTTCTAATGACATTCTAAGTGGGAGTGATATTAGAATTGATCTAAATTTGAGTCAACAAGGACTTGAAGAATCTCAAATACGACGTAGTAGTCGTACAAGGTGGCTCCTCTAAGATTTGAGGATGAATTTCCGCAAACCTTTATGACTTTACTACAAGATGATGACGAGCCTGCTACTTTCAAACAGGCCGTATCATGCCCTGCAAAAGACAAATGGATGGAAGTGATAAAGGAGGAGTTGGAATCCATGAAAGTTAACCAAGTCTGGGACTTAGTTGACTTACCCAGAGGACGTAGAGCTATTGGGAACAAATGGGTTCTCAAGATCAAGCATAAGGCTGATGGTTCTATAGACAGATATAAAGCTCGCCTTGTCGCGAAAGGTTTTACGCAACAGGAAGGGATAGACTACGAAGAGACCTTCTCACCTGTTGTTCGTTTTACCTCGATTCTCCTGATTCTGGCTATGGTAGCTTGCTTAGACCTCGAATTATATCAGATGGATGTAAGGACTGCCTTTCTCAATAGAGAATTGGACGAGGAGATCTATATGGAACAACCAACAGGGTTCGTAAAAGAAGGAAACGAACATAAGGTTTGTAAACTTCGTAAGTCCATATATGGTCTTAAACAATCCTCGAGGCAATGGTATATACGATTTCAAGAAGTTGTCTTATCAAATGGTTTTACCATGCTTGATGAAGATAACTGTGTATATATCAAGAGGATTAAAAGCAATTATGTTATTATGTCTCTATACGTAGATGAAATTTTAATAGCCGAAAATGACAAGGGCTTTGTGATGGATATCAAGGCTTGGCTTTCATCAGTTTTTGATATGAAAGACATAGGAGAAGCCGCATATATCCTTGGAGTTAAGATGTCAAGGAATCGTTCGAAGAAACTTCTTTCTCTTTAACAAGAGACTTATATAAAGAAGGTTCTAGAACGTTTTAATATGCAGGACTGCAAGTCCATTGTGTTGGATATGGAAGACGTTTGTACACCCTTGTGGGGGATGTACGAGGGAATACGGACCTCGAACGTCGCGTACACGAAGTCGTGTGCAAAGGGAATCTGTTCCCTTGCGGAGAGGATCTCTGGATGAGTAGGAAAGTCGCTTTATATATGCATACGTGCATGCGACATATGGCTAATAAAGGGGGAATATCTTAAGCTTATGTTGTACCATGCATATGGTACAACTTAAGCTTATAATGTGCCATGTATCATGGTACACCTTAATTAAATTGTTCCAAAGGAACAATTTACCCTAAAATAACTACCTTGGGGGCTATAAATAAGACCCAAGGGTAAGCCATTTCTTACACCTTTTGCATGGCATTCATGCATGCAACTTCATTCTAGCGAAGCTCTGCAGAAATTCTTTCTCTTCCTCTATCCAAGTTCTTAATCTAAAATAGAGATTTAGATTGTGGATTAGTAGCCTTACTCCGTTCGTGAGAAAACTCGATCCGTCGTGGCGAATCCGAAGGCAAAGTTCCGAGACTACCGTTCCGCATACGAAAGCGTAAGTCTCAACTTTAATTATCGATCCTAACTCTGTTTTGGCAGGATCCTACATTGGTATCAGAGCCATATGGGTTCACCCCGGTCAAACCGTCGTCCCGTCGAAACTAATAACGAGTCGTTGTCTTTTTCACGAATGGGTCTCCTACCATTACGGATATGGTAGGAACGCTTCGTGACGGAGAGAACGCAGCGGTTGTTCTTTTCACGTTAGGGTCTCCTATCATTACGGATATGGTAGGAACTCTCCGTGACGGGAAGAACCGACCGTTCACGTAGTATGTTATTCATTTTTGGCACACGGCCATTAGGAAATAACTAATTTCTCGACGAACGGGTGCTTCATCGACGAACGGGTGCTTCATCGAGGAAGATGATGGTAGTTATTTCCATCGGGTAAGATGAAATTTGGTGCATGTGCACCATGGCCAAATGGGCTATGAAGGCCATGCACCCCCCCTCCACCTGCGGATGGGGTTGGCTACGGCCAATAACCACCGGCGACCACCCCATCAAGGGGGAGGAGTGTGTGCGGCAACCCCATTCAAGGGGGTGGCCGGCCATGGCCAAAGGGGCCATGGCCGGCCAATGCCCAAAATGGCCTTGGCCATGACCGGCCATGGCCAAGCCATGACCGGCCATGGCCAAGCCATGACCGGCCATGGCCAGGCCGGCAGTGGCCGGCCATGGCCGGCCCTGGCAGTGGCCAGGGCCGGCGCCCTGGCCTCGGACAGGGCCTGACCGGCCCTGGCAGAGGCCAGGGCCAATGCCCTGGCCTCGGCCAGGGCATGGCCGGCCCTGGCCGGCCTCGGCCAGGGTAGAGGCCCTGGCCGAGGGGTCAGGGCCCCTGGCCGGCCAGGGCAGATGCCCTGGCCGGCCCTTGGCCAAGCCCCGGCCAGGGCAGAGGCCCTGGCCGGGAAGAAGTTGCAGACCAAAAAAAAATTGGTCGACCAAATTGGTGTTTTTGGTCGACCAATCTGGCAGAAGGTCTGGGTCGACTGCAAACTTGCCAACTGACCCATACGGGGTGACAAAAGGCCTTGGCCAAACTCGAATGTGCCGATTAGCCCATACGGGGCTAACCACAATAACAACTAGTCCATACGGGGCTAACGTTTTTAATGAAGTTTTTTCCTTGGGCTCTACTCCTTGAAGATTAGCCATAGAGCTCTACTTCATGCGAGATTAGCCATGTCATTGTGCTCTACTCTACGGAGATTAGCCAATGTACTTATGACGTTGTGCTCTACTCTACGGAGATTAGCCAACGTGCTTTCAATTTTTTTGAAAAAGATGTTTTTCAAATAGGTTATGTCCCGTCCTTAATCGTGATAGCGCAATTTAGAATTCCAAGTCCTACCACGATCCGACCATGGTTATCTAACCCATGGGTGTGTAGAACAGGTCTCATGGCTTGGCAATTGTTGCGCTAAAATTCTTTGCGCTAACTCTCACCTATTCTATTTTGAAAGATATGTTTTTCAAAAGTATTTTTCCGCTGCTGGTACCATACGGGTATCATTTCTGATTTCTTTTTACTTGAGATAAGTAAGAGGGATGCTTTGAAATTTACTTCTAGATGGTAGTTGGGAACGTAGTGAACTTCTCGATTCTAGAGTAACATTTCAACGCATCCAAGGAACTTATCAAGTGTTTAAAGAATCGAAACTTTATGCATAGAATTTTGATCGTGTTTTTCATTTTCTTTGCAGTTTTTTTGAATCGAATATGTCTACCGCTTCTAAGAACATAGTCGCAGAGCTTAACAAAGGTGAAAAGCTCAACGGCGACAATTATAAACTTTGGTCAATTAAAATCCAATATGTTTTGGAGGAGCAAGATGTGCTTGAAACACTCCAAAACATAATGGAAGAACCTGAGTTGGGCAATACGGCCCAACACAAAAGGGACCGGGAAGCTTATGATACTTGGACTCGAAAGAACAAAATAGCACGTATTACGTTACTGTCCGCAATGGACAATGACATAATGCGTCTATTTCGGGAATTCGACCTATCCAAAGACATATGGTCTGAGCTAGAAATAAAGTTTGGTGGAACTTCGGTTACCAAACTCCGCTCCTTAAATATTCAATTTGATTCATACAAGATGCGGTGAGATCATTCTACGAAAAAGCATCTCCGCCACATGGCGAATCTCATATCTGAATTGAAGGATGCGGGTGTTACGCTGTCTGATGAACAGCAAATCCAAGCAGTCATTCGTTCACTCCCAGATAGCTGGGATAACATGAAAATGCACCTCACTCATAATGAGTGCATTAAAACTTTAAGCGATGTATCGAAACACCTCGAACTCGAGGAAGAGCGGATTCAAGCCGCAAAACCAAGTGCAGAAGTGCACGTGGCCGCTAGTTCCTCACATGGAGGAAATAAGCGGAAGAATAAACGCTTAAGGTTTGTGAACGAACGAAAGCAAGAACCGGAAACCTCAAAGAAGACTAAGAACAAAAAGTGGCAAAAGAATGTGCACTCAAAGAAGAAAAACTTGAAGAAGATCAAGTGCTTTAAGTGCAACAAGTACGGTCACTTCGCCCGTACGTGTACGGATGGAAGTGATAAGGTAACTTGTAGGGCTAGTTACATATGTGTTTCTAGTTCCATGTTTCTTGTTGAATCTAACTATTTTTGGTTGATTGATTCAGGGGCCACAGACCACGTAGCGAAGGGCAGAAGGTTCTTCGTAGAGTATCGAAAGATAACTCAAGGAACAAAGTGGATATACATCGGCAACAACACTCGTGTTGAAGTCAAAGGCGTCGGAACATGCAAGCTAGTTCTCGACAACGGCCGGACTTTATTATTGCACGACGTCCTCTTTGCTCCAGATATTAGAAGAAATATCGTATCCGTGGTCATGTTAATGTCTTTAGATTATGAATGGAGGTTCTATAAACAGAAAGTTGACATTGTTTGTAATAATTCTTTGATTGGTTCTGGTAATGTTTGTAATGGATTAATTGTTTTAAACACAATGTATGATGATTCTTCTTCCATTAATGAAAGTTTTCATTTGACAAATGCTTCTAACTCTGAATCTGAGATCATTTGTTGGCATGCAAGACTTGGTCATATTGGACCAACTAGAATGGATAGACTTGCCAAAAGTGGCTTGCTATCCAATGTTTCAAAAGTTGAAATGTCAACTTGCGAACATTGTCTTGTAGGGAAAACTTGTCGCAAGCCGTTTGGAACTGGCACAAGGGCCGAAGTTCCATTACAGCTTATCCATTCGGACATTTGCGGTCCAATGAATGTTAAGACAAGACGCGGGAAGTCCTATTTCATCACCTTCATTGATGATTTCACTCGTTTCGGTCACATCTATTTGATTTCCCACAAATATGAAGCTTTAACTTGCTTCAAAAACTATATGAGTTTAGTGGAAAATCAACTAGATCGCAAGATAAAGGTCTTGCGAACCGATCGGGGTGGAGAATATCAATCAACGAGTTTTAAGGAACTCTGTGATGAAAAAGGCATAGTTCATCAAATAACTATGACTTATACTCCACAACAAAATGGTGTTGCGGAAAGAAGAAATAGGACATTGATGGAAATGGTCCGATCAATGATGTCTCAGGCAAATTTGCATATCACCTTTTGGGGTGATGCATTATTGACGGCAGCATTCATCTTAAACCGTGTACCCTCGAAGTCGGTAAGTTCTACTCCTTATGAGTTGTGGAACAATAGAACTCCAGACTTAAGCATTCTAAAACCTTGGGGTTGTGCATCTTACGCACATTTATCCTCTCACAAATATGGCAAACTAGGGCCACGTGGGAGGAAATGTATCTTCATCCGATACGCTGAAAACTCCAAAGGATATGCTTTCGTCGGTCAAGAGGACAATGGGGGTCTTATAGAATTCGAATCGAGGGATGTTGTCTTCTTGGAAAATGAGTTTCCAAGACAGGGTGAGATAAGTCAAGACTTATCCTTGTTTGAGACTTGGGATCAAGAAGGATCGGAACGTTCGAGTGGGAGAATTCTTGGTGAAGAAGAAAATACGTTTCAAACTTCACCAATGAATGATACGAACGATACCAATCCTATTCCGAGTGGGAGTGATGTTATTCCAAGTGGGAGTGATGTCATTCCAAGTGGGAGTGATCAAACTCAAACAAGACGTAGTAATCGAACGAGGCTAACACCTCTGAGATTTGAGGATGAATTTCCTCAAACATTCATGACATTACTACAAGATGATGACGAACCTGCAAATTTCAAACAGGCCGTCACATGCCCTGCTAAAGATAAATGGATAGCGGCAATGGAAGAAGAACTTCAATCCATGAAAACAAACCAAGTCTGGGACTTGGTTGATTTACCTAAGGGACGTAGAGCCATTGGGAACAAGTGGGTTCTCAAAATCAAGCATAAGGCTGATGGCTCCATCGAGAAATATAAAGCTCGCCTTATTGCAAAAGGTTTCACGCAACAGGAAGGAATAGACTACGAAGAGACTTTCTCTCATGTCGTGCGTTTTACCTCCATTCGCTTAATTCTGGCAATGGTGGCTTGTTTGGACCTCGAGTTACATCAGATGGATGTAAAGACTGCTTTTCTTAACGGAGAACTAGATGAGGAGATCTACATGGAACAACCAAACGGGTTCGTACAAGAAGAAAACAAACATAAGGTTTGTAAACTTCGTAAATCCATATGTGGTCTTAAACAATCCTCAAGGCAGTGGTATATGCGCTTTCAAGAAGTCGTTTTGTCGTATGGTTTCTCCATGCTCGACGAAGACAACTGCGTATATATTAAGAGGATTAAAAACAAGTATGTAATTATGTCTCTTTATGTAGATGACATACTAATAGCCGGAAATGATAAGCGTCTTATCTTGGATATCAAAGCTTGGCTTTCATCCGTCTTTGAGATGAAAGACATGGGTGAAGCTGCATATATCCTTGGGGTTAAGATCTCAAGGAATCGTTCCAAGAAACTTCTTTCTCTCTCTCAAGAGACATATATAAAGAAAGTTTTAGAACGGTTTAATATGCAGGACTGCATGCCAATTGATACTCCGATAAGCAAAGGCGAGGGTCTATGTTTGGAAATGTGTCCCAAAGATCCAAAAGAAAAGAAAGCTATGGAAAAAGTTCCATACTCCAGTGCTGTCGGGAGTCTGATGTACGCCATGATGTGTACCAGACCGGACATTTGCTATGCTGTTGGTATGGTAAGCCGTTACCAATCCAACCCAGGACAGGCACAATGGAAAGCGGTGAAGAGGATATTAAGGTACCTCAAAGGGACTGCGGACTATGCGTTATGCTATCAAGGCAATACCTTGAGACTCGAAGGCTATACCGATGCTGATTGGGCAGGTGATCTCGACGAGCGAAGATCTACCTCAGGCTTTGTTTTCTTGCTCGGGAATGGTGCAATATCCTGGAGCAGCAAGAAACAAACCTGCATCGCTCTATCAACCATGGAAGCCGAATTCGTAGCATTCAGCATGGAGGTCCAAGAAGCTGTTTGGCTTAGGAAATTCTTAGACAGGCTGACGAATGCTTCTGACTCGAGCACTGTTCCCATATACAGTGATAGTCAAGCTTCGATTGCTTACGTCAAAGATCCTAAATTTCATTGTAAAATCAAACACATTGACATTCGATTCAAGTTTGCGAAGGACTATGACAAACGGAAGGAAGTAGACATAGGATACATATCCACGCATGAGATGATAGCGGATCCCCTTACTAAGGCGATCCCCAGAGATGTGTTTTTTAAACACTTATCATCTATGGGAATGCGTAGGTGCTGAGCTGTATCAATGTAATATTTCCCATGTCTATAGAAGATCAAAGTTTAATTTACATACAAGTTTCTTACAAATGATTTTATGTACATTTGTGTTTAAGTCTCAGCTATTTTATTGTGTGTATGTCGGACAGATTAAGGTTGGCTCTCTCACATGAGCAACCGCCTTATCTTATCAGATGGATAAGATAGAGATGAGACTAGTTTAAAGTCAAAATCATTAAATGATTTAGAGTCGTGACTTAAACAAGATAGTCGAATGAAAGATCTGCATCATATGGATGCTTACAAAAGATCTGATATCTGTATCACAAGGGTATTTGAAAGAGATCTCGTAGGATTTTAAATCCTATCTGTCTTATGCAGGATGAGAGTCCGTGAATATTTCACGAGTAGTAAGGGGACTCAAAAAGATAGGCACTGTGGTGTCTGATCTTTTCATCCGTACAACATCATTAAGACATACTCTTCCTGGGAAAGGAGTGATGTTGTAATACGTGTTCATACCACGTATGCATTTCGACCACTGAGTTAGTAGCAATAGTGTTTGCTATTATGTGAGACTCAAAGGCCATACGGGTCTTAACTCTTACCCTCAAGGACTCCAATTGGTTCCTTTAGATTTGACAAGATGATCGCTATCTTAGCGTGTTGCTAATGGGCTATGATAATTCGGCTCGGCGGGGCACGTTAGAAAAGCGAATCAAGTCAAGATCAGAAGGTTCGCAAGAAGAGGAAGATTGATTTCTTATTCGCATTTGGACTTTAATAATTCAAAGCTGGCCAGCCAATTGTAATCCAGATGGGATTCAATTGTTGAATATAAAGTACAAGAAATGTGAAGAAATAATCTAGGGTAAAGCATGCGTTGAACTACTCAACTTTGCACCTTCGAGGTCGTTGTGTATCTCTAACAAGTGCACAACAACAGACTCTACGCGCATGACGGTCGCACGGTCTATTTCTCGGTATGATAGATGAAAGAACTAAGGGAAAGACGTTCTCTTACAATCCCCTCAAGTGTGAGTGGGAGATGTTGGATATGGAAGACGTTTGTACACCCTTGTGGGGGATGTACGAGGGAATACGGACCTCGAACGTCGCGTACACGAAGTCGTGTGCAAAGGGAATCTGTTCCCTTGCGGAGAGGATCTCTGGATGAGTAGGAAAGTCGCTTTATATATGCATAAGTGCATGCGACATATGGCTAATAAAGGGGGAATATCTTAAGCTTATGTTGTACCATGCATATGGTACAACTTAAGCTTATAATGTGCCATGTATCATGGTACACCTTAATTAAATTGTTCCAAAGGAACAATTTACCCTAAAATAACTACCTTGGGGGCTATAAATAAGACCCAAGGGTAAGCCATTTCTTACACCTTTTGCATGGCATTCATGCATGCAACTTCATTCTAGCGAAGCTCTGCAGAAATCCTTTCTCTTCCTCTATCCAAGTTCTTAATCTAAAATAGAGATTTAGATTGTGGATTAGTAGCCTTACTCCGTTCGTGAGAAGACTCGATCCGTCGTGGCGAATCCGAAGGCAAAGTTCCGAGACTACCGTTCCGCATACGCAAGCGTAAGTCTCAACTTTAATTATCGATCCTAACTCTGTTTTGGCAGGATCCTACACATTGATACTCCTATAAGCAAATGCGATAATTTATGTCTGAAACCGTGTCCAAAGAACCAAAAGGAAAAGGAAATTATAGAAAAAGTTCCATATTCCAATGCAGTTGGTAGTCTTATGTACGCTATGATGTGTACAAGACCGGACATCTGTTTTGCCGTTGGAATGGTAAGTCGTTACCAATCCAATCCAGGGAAAGTACACTGGAAAGCGGTTAAGAGGATAATGCGGTATCTTAAAGGAACTGTGGACTATGCTTTATGCTATCAAGGAGATGCCTTGAGGCTCGAAGGCTACACTGATGCTGATTGGGCGGGTGATCTCGATGAGCGACGATCGACCTCAGGATATGTTTTTCTACTCGGATCTGGTGCAATATCCTGGAGTAGCAAGAAACAATCCTGCATCGCACTTTCAACTATGGAAGCCGAGTTTGTAGCATTTAGCATGGAAGTTCAAGAGGCTGTTTGGCTTAGGAAATTTTTAGACAGGCTAATTGATGCAAGTGACTCAGGTGCTGTACCAATACACAGTGACAGTCAAGCATCTATAGCTTATGTCAAAGATCCAAAATTCCATTGTAAGACCAAACACATTGATATCCGATACAAATTTGCAAAAGACTATGATAAGACTAAGAAGGTAGACATAAGGTACATATCTACGCATGAGATGATAGCGGATCCGCTTACGAAGGCAATCTTCAGAGATGTGTTTTACAAACACTTATCATCTCAAGGATTGCGTAAGAGCTGAGTTGTACCAATGTAAATTCCAATGTCTGTAAAAGATCAAATTTAATAAAAGAATAAGTTATTTTCAACATTGCATATGAGTTTCTAGAAAATGTTTGTGTACATTTTAAAATCTCAGCTATATTTTCTAGTATGTCGGACAGATTGAGGTTGGCTCTCTCACATGAGCAACCGCCTTTATTATATCAGACGGATAAAATAAAGATGAGACCTGTTTAAAGTCAAAATCGTCAGGCGGATGATTTAGAGTCATGACTTAAACAAAATGGTCGTATGAAAGATCTGCATCATATGGATGCTTACAAAAGATCTAAGAGGATTCTTAAATCCTATCTGTCTTATGCGGGATGTGGATCCAGAAGATTATTTGAGTAGTAAAAGGGACTCAAAATCAGACATTGTGGTGTCTGATCATCATCCTTACAACATCATTAAGACATACGCTCCCTGGGAAAGGAGTGATGTTGTAATACGTATTCCTACTACGTATGCATTTGACCATTGGGTTAGAATAGTAATTGTGTTTACTATTATGTGAGACCCAAAGACCACATGGGTCTTAACTCGTTACCCTTATGGACTCTAATTGGTTCCTTTAGATTTGACTGGGTGATTGCTATCTTAGCATGTTGCTTATGGACTATGGTCAATTCGGTCTGGCGGGACATGTTAGAAAAGCAAGTCAAGTCAAGATCGAAAGGATCGCAAGAAGAGGAAGATTAATTTCATATTCACATTTGGACTTTAGAGATTCAAAGCTGGCCAGCCAATTGTAATCCAGATGGGATTCAATTGTTGAATATAAAGTATAAGAAATGTGAAGAAATAATCTAGGGTAAAGCATGCGTTGATCTACTCAACTTTGCACCTCGAGGAGTGTTGTGTATCTCTAACAAGTGCAAAAACAGCGGACTTTATGCGCATGACGGTCACACGGCCTATTTCTCGGTATGATAAACAGAAGAGTTAAAGGAAAAGATGTTTCCTTACAATCCCCTCAAGTGTGAGTGGGAGATGTTGGATATGGACGACACGAATACACCCATGAGGGGATGTATGAGGGTATACGGACCTCAGATGTCGCGTGCACGAAAGCATGCATGAAGGGAACCTTTTCTCGTGTGAAAAGGACCACTCGATAAGTGGAAAAAGTCACTTTATAAGTGCATAAAGGCACTTGATAAGTGAATGAAGAAGAGGATAAGTAAATGTGCTAATATAGGCTAATACGCTTATATTTAGTTATTTCCTACAATAACTACCCCTAAAGCCTATAAATAGGACCCAAGGGTAAGGCATTTATACTAATCTAACCATGCCATAAGTTTGCATAAGGCAACTTGTGTTCTTCTTCTCCCTTCCATTAAAATCCTCTTCTAAATAGAGATTTAGGCGGTGAAACGCTGCTTTGATCCTCTGTGACGAAGTACTGACCGTTGTGACGAATCCGAGGGCGAAGTTTAGATATTACGGTGCCGCATACGCAAGCGTAAGTCTCTCCCTTATTATTCGATCCTAACGTCCTTATTTTGCCAGGATCCTACAGATCTAACCTGTGCTGAATGACAGAGATGACTACATAAATACGAACTGAGAATTTCTAAACTCTTAACTCTTTATATTTGTGTATTAGTGTATCGATCTCTGTAGGGGAAACTTTACCAGTTTATTGTGTCTTTGGGGACTTGACGAGTTGGGGTTCGTCAAGGGTGAGAGCATCTGACTAGGTTGATAGTGTAGAGCATGCGGGAGTGCGTACGAGCTAGGTAAGAGTTGATTTGGGGATCTCGACTCATTGTAGCTATACCTTGATTACATATCTATCTAGTAGTTGCTTCCGGGGCTGGAGTAGGTCGTGGGACGACCGAATCAGTGTATATTTGTGCGTACTCTGTGATTGCATTCTATTTACTCTGCCTGTGCTTATAACTCTGTGTGTTTGTTCGTGGTTTACACGAATATTTTTAATAGCCTAGTCACCCCCCTCTAGGCTACGATCCAGATCTAACAGCCTCTTGCTAAAGGAAATGACCAAAATACCCCCTTCCCAAAAACCCCTTAACCCCCACTTATTTACCACTATGCCCTTATGCAATATGACAAACTCATCATTATTTCTCTTCGTATTGGCCATCCACCTTTCCATCTATTTACAAGTCATGCCATAAGAGGAAATTTTTGCATAAAACCCCCTTTCTTATGACACTCTTGGAAATTAGTCCAATTTTGGGTTAGAAATGGAAAGTGATTGGGTATCAATGCAATCTCTTGCGTTTAAGTGCAAGGACCCTCTTCCTTCCTTACATCCCCACTTGCCCATCACACATCCCTTACTACTCTACTCTCTCTCTCTCTCTCTCTCTCTCTCACTTACTAAATACACTACACTTCCGATTATACACCCATCTCACTCTCTATACCAACTTATACCCACTAACTTCTCTCTAATACTCATCACACCATTTACTCAAGGATACAAGAGGACATCCATATTAGCTTATCTCTGCTCATAGCACAACAATAGGTAACCACGTAGGCATCCAATATGGTATTACTATACACACTACTTACTATACATCAATATACTAGTACAAATACACCACACAAATATATTACTATACACACCATAGGTATAGGGTACTAGGGTTGATCACTCCGTATTTTACACCTTTTTTCTGCATGTTTGCATGCCATTTAGATCGCTCAAATCGTGTTTTTCACGTTTATTCGGCAATATTGCGATGCTTTTCACGATTTTTTGTTTTTGTCATATTTCAGGAGATTTGGAGCGATTTGGAGTGATTCTGAGATGCACCCACTCCGGAGTGTCAACGACGACTCTCTTGGGGGGTATTTTGCTTTTGGAGAGGAGTGGAAGGAGAAAGAACGTCGTAGGAGCGACGAGGAGGTGAAGATATGAAGTTTGGGCATTTTAGCATGCCACTCAGCCGAGTGAAGGAGTCACTCGGCCGACCATAGGAAGCTCGCTCGGCCGGCCAGATCGGACACGCAACAGAGCAATATCAGCGTGCACTCGACCAAGCATCGCCATGCCACTCGGTCGAGTACCGAGTCACCCCTCGCCCGAGTGGAGCCAAGACGACGACAACAAAAGATGCCGAACTCTCTGTTTTTTGTCTGTACATGCCCGATGACTGACTCGGCCGAGTGGATAAAGACGGTCCGCCCGAGTGACAACCGACGTCCGCCCGAGTGACTAAAGGCCGTCCGCCCGAGTGACCTCCGAGGAGACGACCCCCGAGACCCCCAACTCTCTGTTTTTGTACAGGGTTCGTCACTCGGCCGAGTGAAATTTATCACTCGGCCGAGTGAGCCGCGCTGCCTGAAGCGTAAACTGCGGATTTGAGGCTGCGCAGGGGCATTTTCGTCAGGGTTTTTTGGGCGATTTTGGGGGGTATTTAACCCCAGTTTTTAACCTAGTTTGAGAGTCTTTTTTCAGAACTTTTTCAGCCTTTTTAGATTAACTTTTTAGGGATTAGATTGAGCTTTTAAAGAGGAGAGAAAAGTGATATTTTGTTGGATGCTATCTTGTTCTTCATTGGTTTGTATCTCTCTCCCTCAAAAACTCAATTTTTATTGATTTGTTGAATATTGCTATGAATTCCATTCATTTTACTTGTGAATTTCTATTGAATTTGATTATGAATTGTGAGTAGTTCATCGTCTTAGGGCGTAGGGATGAACCCTACGAGCCCAATTTCGAATTTGTTATGAATTGGTGAAACTTTTGCTAGGATTGATGAGGGTTAGTTTGGGATTGCTATACTACGAATAGCTAGGGATTCATACCGATTGGGATTTGCAAGAGATTGGATCCCAATTCGATAGGAAGCCCTAGATATTTGAATTGGGTTGCAATTGAATTTCTCCGGAATCGGTTTGCAAGAGATTGGACCAAAACTAGGGTTTTCAATTGCAATTCTATACCAATACCCGTTTGCAAGAGATTGGACGGGTAGGAACTATCCCAACCTAGGTCGTAGCTCGAGTTTGCACGAGAGTGGGCTCGAGATACGATTGAACGATGATGTTGTTCTTCACGCTAGTTTTCCTAGGTTAGGGTTTACAAGAGATTGGACCATACCCTAGGTTGGCTATAGACCGGCAATAGCGCGAGAGCGTGAGCTTGGTTCCACATTTAGTTGCAACTAGTTCACACAAATTTCCAAGTCTAGCAATTGTGAAACCTACGAGTCACAATGATGAGATATGACAAGTAGCGGGGATTCCCTATCCCCTAGGCGTCTTTATTAATTTGTTATTTCTCTTATACGTTTGAACGACTGTGACCGCATATTGCGAACATTTCCCGACTTTTCCTATAGCCAGGTGATTCGAAGAAAACACTGTTATTAGGCCTCCCTGTGTTCGATACCCGCTCGTCGCTACACCGTGCGCTTGCGGTAAGACTACGATCGTCGCCGCTCCGGGACGTGTATCCGGGGCGCGATCAAGTTTTTGGCTTGCGATCCTCGACGAACCCCGAAGAGATACTATACGATCTGGAGATCGAGCGTATATTGAGAGGATCCGAGCGGAGAGGAGACCCGTTACGGAAGGAGATTTTATGACCCATCCTGAGACACCCGAACAATTGGCGGCGTGAATGGCAAGGATTATTTCTATAAGAGATAGGCTTCGGCCTAAGACTTCTTCCACGACCTCGTCCATAGCCATGCCGGAGTTGGCGGCCGACAAAAATTTTGAGTTGAAGACCGGATTGGTGGTCCTTATGCAACAAGATCCGTTTCATGGGAACTCCCATGAAAATCCTCATTACCACATCCAGCTCTTCCTATCAAAGTGTGCCACCTTCCAAATGCCGGGAGTCTTCGTGGATGCTATCAGACTGCGCCTCTTCCCTTTCACACTAAAGGACAAGGCATTATATTGGTTGAGGACGCAAGCTGAAGGAATCTTCATCACTTGGGATGAGTTGGCGAGTGCCTTCGTCGACAAATTCTACCCGCCCTCTAAGACGGTGAAGATAAGAAGTGCTCTCATGTCCTTCAAGCAAGGACCACAAGAGACTCTCTATGAAGCATGGGAGCGCTTCAAGGACTTGCAACATCAATGCCCTCATCATAGCATTGAGGATTGGGAGCTCGTCCACAGCTTTTACAATGGACTCCAACCGGGAATGAAGCAGATTATTAATGCCACAGCAAATGGAGCCATTTTGTCAAAGACTCCCGATGAAGCTACGGCCTTGCTCGAGGAGATGGCCTCGAACAACCAACAATGGGGGACGAACGAGGACATTCTTCATCCTCCTTGAAGCCCACAAGTATCTATGAGGCCAAGGCCGTGGCAGAGCTTTCTAGCAAGTTTGATTCTCTCCATAAGGTTTTGGAGAGATTGGAGAAATTCATTACGGAGCCTCAAGGAGCCCCTCCTACTTCCACGCCGACAAATCACATGAGCGATTGGCAAGACCAATCCCAATCCATATATGTGGGAGGAGAACAAGGAGAAGGAGCTTTGGAGCAAGTTCAATACGTCGCGGGGAATTCTGGATTTTGGGCCAATCCGGCCGCTAGAAACCATCCGGGTTTCTCATATGCCAATAATGATGGTGCATTGAACCCCCCGCCACAACAACCTCTTCAAGCTCGGGCTCCACCACCACCACAACCGAATTATCCACAAAGGGGGCCACCGCAACAAAATTTCCCACTGAGGCAACAAGTGGGACCTTATAGGCCACCCGGGTACAATCAAGGGTGGAGAAATCCCAACCCATCGCAAGCTCAATCCCGTCCGGATTTTGAAGCTAAGGTGGATGAGTTTATGGCGGAACAACGAAAGATCAATGCCACATTGAAGGCGGGACAAGATTCGCTCGCCACCGTCGTCGCTCAAATTGGGGAGCAACTTGCGTTGCTCAATAAAAACAATCAACAATTGCCGGCTCAACCCGAGCCGAATCCACAGGGCAACACCGGCCATATCAATGCGGTCGTTGCGGTTACTACAAGAGGAGGGAAGGATACCACTCCCACCATGACTCAAGTCAAGGAGCCCGTGGTGGAGAATCTACAAGAGAGCGAGCCGACAATTGAAGTTGAAAAGGAGAAGGAGCCGCAAGAAGGAGAAAAATCTAGAATGGAGGAGCTTATCGATGAGCGCCGATTTATGCCACTGGTGCCCTTCCCTCAACGGCTAGCTAGAGCCAAGATGGAGAAACGGCTAGCCAAGTTTCTCGAGTATTTGAGAGGGGTGAGCCTTAATATCCCCTTCCTCGATGCTTTAGTGAAAATCCCATCTTATGCCAAGTTCTTAAAAGACTTGATCACGGGAAGGAAGAGGAAGGAGAAGATAATGCTCGCGGAGGAAGGGACTTGGTTCACAAAGAGAGAGAAGGAGCCCGCCAAGTTTAAAGATCCGGGGAGTTTCCGGATTCCTTGCACTCTAGGCGGCGTCCCCCTACAAAAAGCATTAGTGGACTTGGGGGCTAGTGTTACCCTCATGCCTCTCTCCATGTTCTGGAAGTTGAATACCGGCACGGATTTGAAGCCTACCGACATGCGGATTCAACTAGCGGACGGGAGGATTACAAGACTGGTTGGGATCGCGGAGGACATCCCACTCCATGTTCCGGGGGGCATATGTTTGCCATGCGATTTCGTGATAATGGACATCAAGGAGGAGGGCGATACATCACTCATACTCGGACGCCCATTCCTCGCCACAGCCGATGTCATCGTCGATGTGCAGGAGGGGACCCTTACCTTGAACGTCGGCAACATCGAAGTGGAGCTTCATATACCGAAGGCAATGAAGCACATGCCGCATCACGAAGAGCTAGATTACATGGACCTCCTTGATGAGGTCATTGAAGAGGCGACACCCCACTCCATCGGCGCACCCCACGAAGATAGCTTCGAAGAAGGCCTAGATTTGACCGAGGAAGAGAAGATGGAGCACTCCCCCGATATCTCCATGGCAATTGATGATGGTGACGCTGATGTTGCAAGAATACGGGAGCTCTGCAAGCTCTCGAAGTTGAGGACTCTGAAGAAAGCTCCACCGATACGAAGATCGGTGTCACCGGCAAAGAGGAAGACCGGAGCAAGCTCTAGCTTGGGGGAGCCACCCCCCAATATTGCCCATGACGAAGGGGCGCTGAGGAAGACCTCACACCACCAAGATCCAAATCTGAGTGGTCTTCCAAGCAAGTTCGACGGGTGCATCTCGTATACACCCAACATCAAGCGTTAATTGAAAATCAAAAGGGGTCGAGCTCAAGACCTTAAACGAGCGCTTGTCGGGAGGCAACCCTATGGTTATCGCAATTTTTCTATTTTGGGTTTTATTTTTGTTTTAGACTTTATTAGTGTTTTTGAGTCGTTTGCCCGAAAATTTTTGACAACGGGTCCTATTTTCTTTGACAGGAGAGGAGAACGGAATATCTATCATATGGAGGATGACTAAGGCGAAGAAGAGCGCTCCAGGAATGCACTCGAAGCTTAGGAGAAGGAAGAAATCAGTTGGAGGAAGAAAAACAGAGATTAGAACCAAATCGGAGCATCACAGCAGAAAACAGAGTCTCACTCGGCCGAGTACCATATCCACTCGGCCGAGCAACCAACGTCGTCCGCCCGAGTGGCGCACCAATGAGGAAAGTCTGCTGCACCCAACTCTCTGTTCTTTTTTTGATTTCAGTATAAATTGCCACTCGGCCGAGTATATATCTTCACCCGGCCGAGTGAAACTGATACGCTCCTAGGGCGAGAATTGCCGAGTAGCTTGTGTCACTCGGCCGAATGGACTTTTTCCACTCGGTCGAGGGTGGCAAAGCCACTCGGCCGAGTCGTATGAGGGGAGGAGTTTTTAAAAATATTTTTCGTTACGATCACTCGGTCGAGTGACACCGTCACTCGGCCGAGTCGTAACCTCTCCTATATAAGGCGCAGCGGGTCGGCGTGGAATTCGAAACGCCAAAATCCCAAATCGCCCGAACCCTGCTGCTCCCTCGCACGCTGCGACCTCGCACTCGCCCGACCGCTGCGCTCGCCGGTCCGACCGCCGTGCCACCGCCGGCCGACGTCGACCGTCGACCACCCTCACCGCTGGCGACTCCCTCGCCGCCGGCCGACCTCCGGTAACCCCAATTTCGCCCGTTTTCTCCATTTTCTCCTATTTTTCGACGATCCGTGCACCTATCAATCCCCTACCTCAAATTAATTTCATTATCTATCTATTATACCCCTAATCCTCCATGTATTTTGAATTTTACACACTGATATCGCTGTTTGATGTGTAGGCTATCTTGGGGAGCTTAGGGGTGCCTAGGGGAGCTTCCGGGGTGCGCTTTTGGCCTTATGGAGGCGGCGTCTTTGCACGCATCCGCTATTTTGCTCTCACGGCGTGTTCAGGTACCTTCGTTCCATTATTTTTGACACGCCGCATTTTATATTCGTTGGGTGATCACTTGGGGCACACATGCCGCCCCGTACATGGCCACGCACTAGGAGAGCTTCCGCCAAGCGGAAGCGACCGGATGAGCCCGGCCCCTCCCACGAGATGGAGGACTCTCCTCCGCCTACACCACCTCACCCCACACAGCCACAGCCTGCCGATCCTGTTCACCCACAGCCACAGCCAGTCGAGCACATCCACCCACAGCCACCACCGGCTCCTATCGTCGGGCCGCTGGGTATTACGTTCCGAGACGACGCACATCGCGTCGCTTTTGAGCGTATCGCCCAGTGCTCGATAGTGCCCTCCAGGTTCGCACACCTTGCTGACCTAGACCGTCTGGGGTACTTGAGGGGTTGCTCACATTGTACGACAATGTGGGTTGGTGAGACTTTCTTTCTGTGTCGGCGGACACCTACGTCCGTTCGACACTCGAGGTGCTCAGCTCGATCGCCCGGACCACTGAGAGATGCTCCTTCCGACTTATGGATTAAGAGTGTCACATCACTCTTGATATGCTTCGAGCGTTCTTTCAGTGGCCCGCAGTCCCCACACCCGACTGAGCCTACGCCCCCACACACATCCCTCCCCCATCCTTCGATTCACACGCCTTTTGGGCCAGGATCACAGGTTTACCTCAGGCCTTTGACCCTAGTAGGGCCAAGGCCTCGGCCATAGTCCACCCCTGCCTCCGCATAGCACAACGCCTTATGGCGACCACCTTTCTCGCGAGGTATGAGCCTGGGACGATGTCGACGCCTGAGCTCTATATGCTCTACGCGATGACTCGCCCCAGAGTTCTTGATAGGGATGGTGTCACGATGGTCCCCGCCATTGAGATTGACGTCGCTAGCTGGTTTTTGGACCGCATCATCGTATCGGTGGGCGCTCGCTCCCCGATATGTTGCGGCGGCCTGATCACCCCGCTAGCTCTGATGACCGGTGAGGACCTACCGGCTGACCTGCGTCGACCTTCGGGCCCTACTTCACTCTCGATAGACGTTATGGCCTGGATGAAGATGCTTCGTCCGCACGGCCAGAGGCACTGGGTATGGTTGCACGGTCCGTTCGGTGCTGACTACATGATCCTTCCGAGCCCCGCTCGGACACACATAGGACCAGCACACGAGGACTGGCTTCCGGCGATGGATCTCCTGATCCCCGTCGCCTACGTGCTAGGGGCCGAGGGAGCTGAGCCTGCACCACCTGCACACCCTGCACCGCCAGCTAACCCGGTGTTCCCTCAGCCTGAGCCTGCACTTTCTGTCGCTCCCAACACTTCTGTCCCCACTTCTGCCAGTGTCGGGAGTACACTTGCTGAGCCTACACCCACCACGCCTACCACAACCACCACCACTGCTGTGCCCCTGTCGGTTGAGCCACTCACCTCTCTGCTACCCGAGCGTCCACCCACCATACTTGAGAGCAGCGAGCCTTCTTTCACTGCCGTCGTGGAGACCATGGCCGGTATGATCTCTACTGGGTTGTCACCTTTTGGTCCATTCACTTCCTCCCCAGCGGTTAACCTCTCTGTCTCCACGGTAGCCGTCCTATCTGAGAGTGTCGTGACGTCTGTTCCCACGTCTGTGTCACTGACATCTCTTGCCGCATCGTCACCGATTTTGTCTTCCACTCCCACTGTTGCTGCTTCCACCTCACACCAGCCTACATCCCAGCCTCGCACTGAGGCTGGGCACCCACTAGTGAGCACAGCACCCTTTCGACCCATGCATGTTGTCCCGATCACCTACACTGCACGTATTAGACAGCCCCGACCTGCTCAGCCTAGACCTGTCCGTCCCTCCGCTCCACCACCCCCTGACGACTTAGTTCAAAGCGTTCGTGCTCTTGAGGGGGCGATGAGTGGCCTGCGGGGCGATTTTAGGGCTCTGTCTTCCACAGTCACCGCCATGCAGCACCGTCTCGAGCTACTTCCCGGCATTCACTTTTGCCTGACCCAGATCCTCGAGCGACTACCGCGACCACCATCCACCTAGCAGACAGTACCACGCCCACCACCCCCACCACCACCCACCCAGCAGACTGTTTCCCAGCCACCACCACCCCCACCTCCGCCTCAGGACGGAGATGGCGCAGCACCACCTGCTTAGGCACACCCTTGATGCCATCATTATTTTTTTCGTTATGATGCCCATTCTCTGCTTGGTCCTGAGGAGTTTTTGCCCACCCCCCCTCCCAGCACTATTTTTGCCCACTTTTTGATCATATCATTCTGTATCCTTTTTCAGGAGTGAGGGAGAGTCTTTTTGGTGACACACACATATCTGCATCACTCTTATCCTTGCATGCATCACATTCGCATCATATTTTTCATTTTGGTGTTTTTATTTCTTTTTCTCATGCATGCATACCCACCCCCCTTCCATTACCCGTCTCTCGGTGTGCCACACTTCGCACATTGAGGACACTGTGCACTTTAGCTTGGGGGAGTGAGTTCTCACACTTTTTGCTTTTGTCACCTTTATTTTTAGTTTTTTCACGTTTTTTCACTTTTTCACTCATTTTTCATCACTTTTTCATTTTATTTTTTTTACCATGCATCACGTTTTTCTTATTTTTCTTGTGTGTTGCATTGTAAATAGTTTTATTTTCGTTTATCCTTATTCCTTTCATCTTTTGCTAGAGATGACTTTTCTGTGATGATAATGACGTGGTGTTAGCTTTTCTCTATATGCACGCTATATTTGTCATGTCATAGCTCTTTTTATTTCTGATATCATATGACATGTTCTGCTTTGCATTTAGAAATAGCAACCCACTCTCTTTTGCTGTATGAAAATGGATGAAATTCTATTATTAGCTGATGTCTGATGATTCATATGTATGCTATCGTAGAAAACACACCAAGATTCACGCATTGATGCCCATATCTGGAGTACTGATTTCCTTTCTCACATCACTTCTATTTGCATGACTTGTACACTTCACTTCGGGTTGATTGAAATGTTTGCTAGCTTTGATAAATCTGGACTAGTTTACTTTTTGAGATTAAACTGAGTAGATTATATTGCCCTGCTGAAGTTGTCATGCATGTCCTATAGAGTGAACTGAGAGATACATTTATTTCTTTCTCCACATATCTTGAACATAATTTCTCTATTCTAAATTCATTGGTGAATCTCCCCCTTAGCGATTCTATCTTTGGCATTCCCCGTTATTAAAATCACGTGCTCCAAATTCCCCAATACCCAAAGAAAAAAAATATACTTGTATATCCTTCTCTTTGATTTGGGATCATTGTGTATGGATGCCATTGAAAAAAAAAGAAAAAAAAGGAAAAAAAAAAGAGAAAAAGAAAAAGATTTGAGAATAAGAAAAGAAAAGAGAAAAGTAGTCCGAAAACGATCCCATCTCATATACTTTGTCTCTTTCTTCCCTCTTTTGTTTTATTTTTGACTTTTGGAGCTTAATAAAAATGGGAATGTAAATGTCGTTTTATATATGCCACCACGCTTATAGATAAGCTTGGGGGAGAGAATCCAATGATGTGTGAGAGAGTGATTACTTGACAGTGCATGACAACCTAGGCTAAGTAATATTTTACACTCGGTGAGATTGCTAAAGTTTTACGAAGTCCAGAAATCTACGCTTAGCATTCATTTCATGAAAACCACACTTTTTCTATTCTTTCTACTCTATCGTGTGATATCTCTTATACTCCTTATAGAAAGCATTCAATTGAAAAGTGTGTGATCTACGATGTTGTATACCGCTTTAGATGCCTCAGACGATGTTAATCTTAGAATTATTCCATTTTTCATGCTATATTGATGTTCTTGGGTTTTCTATTTCAAATGCACCATTATACTATGATATCAAAATAAAAGTATTTGACATGTGTTTTATATTCGATGCATGCAATATGAGTAAGCAAAACCCACGTCCTGAGAAAATGATCTAGCCACTTCCCTCTTCGTTTTCTATTTCGTTTTTCGTTTTTCATTTTCCGCCTTTCCGCCGTTTTCTTTATCTTTATCCACTGGGTTCGCTTTTTACTTATCTTCCTCGAGGACGAGTAAGAGGTAAGCTTGGGGGATTTTGATCACTCCGTATTTTACACCTTTTTTCTGCATGTTTGCATGCCATTTAAATCGCTCAAATCGTGTTTTTCACGTTTATTCGGCAATATTGCGATGCTTTTCACGATTTGTTGTTTTTGTCGTATTTCAGGAGATTTGGAGCGATTTGGAGTGATTCTGAGATGCACCCACTCCGGAGTGTCAGCGACGACTCTCTTGGGGGGTATTTTGCTTTTGGAGAGGAGTTGAAGGAGAAAGAACGTCGTAGGAGCGACGAGGAGGCGAAGATATGAAGTTTGGGCATTTTTAGCATGCCACTCGGCCGAGTGAAGGAGTCACTCGGCCGACCATAGGAAGCCCGCTCAGCCGGCCAGATCGGACACGCAACAGAGCAATATCAGCGTGCACTCGGCCGAGCATCGCCATGCCACTCGGCCGAGCACCGAGTCACCCCTCGCCCGAGTGGAGCCAAGACGACGGCAACAAAAGATGCCGAACTCTCTGTTTTTCGTCTGTACAGGCCCGATGACTGACTCGGCCGAGTGGATAAAGACGGTCCGCCTGAGTGACAACCGACGTCCGCCTGAGTGACTAAAGGCCGTCCGCCCGAGTGACCTCCGAGGAGACGACCCCCAAGACCTCCAACTCTCTGTTTCTGTACAGGGTTCATCACTCGGCCGAGTGAAATTTATCACTCGGCCGAGTGACCGCGCTGCCTGAAGCGTAAACTGCGGATTTGAGGCTGCGCAGGGGCATTTTCGTCAGGGTTTTTTGGGCGATTTTGGGGGGTATTTAACCCCAGTTTTTAACCTAGTTTGAGAGTCTTTTTTCAGAACTTTTTCAGCCTTTTTAGATTAACTTTTTAGGGATTAGATTGAGCTTTTAGAGAGGAGAGAAAAGTGATATTTTGTTGGATGCTATCTTGTTCTTCATTGGTTTGTATCTCTCTCCCTCAAAAACTCAATTTTTATTGATTTGTTGAATATTGCTATGAATTCCATTCATTTTACTTGTGAATTTCTATTGAATTTGATTATGAATTGTGAGTAGTTCATCGTCTTAGGGCGTAGGGATGAACCCTACGAGCCCAATTTCGAATTTGTGATGAATTGGTGAAACTTTTGCTAGGATTGATTAGGGTTAGTTTGGGATTGCTATACTACGAATAGCTAGGGATTCATACCGATTGGGATTTGCAAGAGATTGGATCCCAATTCGATAGGAAGCCCTAGATATTTGAATTGGGTTGCAATTGAATTTCTCCGGAATCGGTTTGGAAGAGATTGGACCGAAACTAGGGTTTTCAATTGCAATTCTATACCAATACCCGTTTGTAAGAGATTGGACGGGTAGGAACTATCCCAACCTAGGTCGTAGCTCGAGTTTGCACGAGAGTGGGCTCGAGATACGATTGAACGATGATGTTGTTCTTCACGCTAGTTTTCCTAGGTTAGGGTTTGCAAGAGATTGGACCCTACCCTAGGTTGGCTATAGACCGGAAATAGCGCGAGAGCGTGAGCTTGGTTTCACATTTAGTTGCAACTAGTTCACACAAATTTCCAAGTCTAGCAATTGTGAAACCTACGAGTCACAATGATGAGATACGGCAAGTAGCAGGGATTCCCTATCCCCTAGGCGTCTTTATTAATTTGTTATTTCTCTAATACGTTTGAACGATTGTGACCGCATATTGCGAACATTTCCCGACTTTTCCTATAGCCAGGTGATTCGAAGAAGACACTGTTATTAGGCCTCCCTGTGTTTGATACCCGCTCGCCGCTACACTGTGCGCTTGCGGTAAGACTACGATCGTCGCCGCTCCGGGACGTGTATCCGGGGCGCGATCAAGGGTCATTACATCCTACCCACCTTAAAATAAATTCCGTCCTCAGACTTTCCAACTCAGGACATAGCTATGGGTGAATATAGATATACAGGGTCAATCTACCCTAAACTTATATATACAACACATTCATATATCAACACTTATACCATTTCACAATACACGCATTTATGGTTTTGTACCTACTTACACGTGCACCTCATTATATAGATGTAGACATACAACCATGTATGTCTCATAGTATAAATCCAAGCAAACACACACACGTCATCACATGAAGCCTTATACCTCAATAACAACACATACAGCTATCTAGATAATGGTACATCCATACAAACTCTCGGCGTAGGCGTATCCGCATACAACCAGACATGCAACCATATACATCTTCCATATATATATATATATATATATATATATATATATATATATATATATATATATATATATATATATATATATATATATATATACACTAGTCATACCCCGTGCCCGCGGGCACGGTTCAATTTAGATATTTCCCCCTCAAAATCTTAGTTCTCCCGAAAATGTAGGCACGATTCATTTTAGATATTCCGCCCTCAAAATCTTAGTTCTCCTGAAAATGTGGACATGATTCATTTTAGAAATCCCCCCTCAAAATCTTAGTTCCCCCGAAAATTTAGCACATCCCAAGGAATTTTGTTTCCCAAAAATCTTAGTTTCTCCCAAAATTTAGTGCACTCCAAATTTAGTTCCACTTCAAAATTTTAGAGTTTTTCCAACTAAATTTTCACTTTCCAAAAATATTAGTTTCTTCCAAAATTTAGTTTCCAAAGAGATTTTAGTTCCCCTCAAAAAATTTAGTTTACCCCAAATATTAATTCCTACCAGATTTAGTTCCCTCAAAAGTTCCATCCAAAAATTTGATTACCTCCAGATTTAGTTTCCCTTAAAATTTTAGATTTTAGTTTCCCCAAAAATTTATTTCCACCAATATTTTATGTTTTAATTACCCGAAAAGTTTATCTCCTCCCCAAAATGTAATTCCCCTTCAAAATCTTAGTTCCCCCGAAAATGTGGGCACGATTCATTGTAGATATCCCCCCCTCAAAATCTTAGTTCCCCTGAAATTGTGTATATGATTCATTTTAGAAATCCCCCCTCAAAATCTTAGTTCGCCAATCAAAGTCTTAGTTCCCCAAAATTTAGGTCACCTCAAGAGATTTTAGTTCTCACATTGTTTAATTTCTCACAAAATTTTTAATTACTGACAAAAATGTTTGTCCCCCAATATGTATTTCGTTTATAAATTTTTTTGTAAAGTTAGTTGCATTTTCCCCACATTTTTAGATCTATTCTATAAAGATGGGAGCTAAAACACATGTTACAGTATTAAGATACATGAACAAACATAAAAATAGAGATGGACGTAAAAATTAGCCATGTCACCAAAACTTAGGAGTGCGAAAGTTAGCAGCATTGATCAAATTATGTGCATTAGCCATGTCACCACGTTCCCCCAAGCAACATCATCATTCCGTGCAAACAGAATTATTCGTTAAGTCAGGTATGTCGGAGTCACTGCACCCTCAATATCAAGCTGCAGATAAATTCGAAGTAATAACTCGTTTAAATCCTTGCACCTGAATATGTGAGAAGGAAGTTCTACCACCTCTGTAGGATTTGTACCAATCTAATATATTATATAGATAAAATTTAAGTTAAGGACTGGCTAAGATAAAAATAGTAAGTAAAATTAAATTAGGCATGAAATAAAATTAGGCACGGTTCATTTATGATATCCCCCCAAATATTATATCTCCCTAAAATAAGAACACAATAATTGTTATTTAGTTCCATCAAAAATTTTAGTTCCCTGAAAATTTACTTTCCCCGAGAGAATGTAGTTCTCAAAATTTTTAGCCCATTAACATGTACCCTAATGACACTGTTCATTTAAAATATTCTCCCTCAAAATTTTAGATCGCCTAATTTTAAACGAACAACAATAAGTAAAGTGCAATATTTGTTATTAATTTAGTTCCAACAAAAATTTTAGGTCTTCTCAAAAATTTAGTTCTCATCAGAGAATTTAGTTCACCCAAAAATTTTAGTTACACACACAAAATTTAGTTCTATCAAGATTCAAACTATGCCCTAAGGACACGGTTCATTTAAAATATTGGCTCCCTCAAACTCTTGGATCCCTTAATTTCAACGATCAATAATTTAAGTGCAAGTATTGTTATTTAGTTCACCTAAAAATTTAGTCCATCCAAAATTCAGTTCCCTCGTTCTTTTAAAATATTCTCCACTCAAAACCTTAGATCCCCTAATTATAAAAGACAATAAAAATTAAAGTGCAATAATTGTTATTTAGTTCATCCAAAATTTGTTAGCTCTTCCCAATAATTTAATGTGATTCGGATTCAGTTCCTCCTAAAATTTAGTTTCTCTAGAGAATTTAGGTCAATGTTTTTTTATTTGTGGTTGCTCAAAAATTTTGTTAGTGTTCACCCTGCAAGTTTATGTATCAAAATATTTTCCTATCAATGTAATGTTCATGATGGATCCCTCAACCAGCATGATATGGGCACTTTGGCTAATTCTGTCTTGGATTGGATCAATTCACTTGTGTTAGCATTTTATGCCAGGTTTTCAGACAAATGTAAAAATTATTGGAACAGGTTCTTAAGAGAAGCTTCATGTGATAATCTCAATGCTTATGTTGGCATTATTACATCACAAAATCCCTCATTACGTCACAAAAGAATGCTAGAAAAAATGTCAATATAACGAAATGATAATAATTGAACCAGGGCCTCTTCAAGTAGAAGTCCATACACACCATGCAAACTTGGAATATATCTAAAAACATAAAGGGGAAAAGCAAAAAAACATACAACAAAGACAAAACAAAACAAAACTAAAGAGCAGAGATGTTCATATAAAGCTAGCAAAATCTGTGAAATGTTCATCTTCTAATTGATTTAAATACATGTTACATCATTCACAGTCACTACAAAGTTGCATCTATACACAATTAACATTACAAATATTGCACCAACTAATTTCAAATCTTGCTTATATCCAGCCTTAGGTAGTGATAACACGATCAGAAGTTCCACCAAGCAAAGGCACCTGGCCAACAACTCCCTTCGTGTTCCCCAGCAGCATATCACACCTCACATACATTAGTTTAACACTTGGTATTATCAAATTGATATTAGCGGTAGAAACCAAAAAAGCAAGCATACTTGAAGACTTACAGAGTTTGTAGAATAACATGTGCAATTGTAAACCAGATCATAAATGATTGACCAGAACCTGTTGCAGACGTTCTTCATGCAAAAAGAATCTGGCATTTCCATTTAAAGTTTCATTCCATGTTTCATCCCTATGCATGGTGTAGAATGGTACCTATGACTTGCTTGCATAACTTCAATATTAAATTGATTTGTTTGAAAATCTGCAATTAGACTATAACCCAGAAGTCAATTAACCGCATACCTTGCCAATTGGTGTGATGAATTCCACTATAAACCCCTAAACTCTAAGTAGTGACAACCAAAATGAGTGAATTAAATTGATCAGGAGTCCCTTAATATGGGAACCATCATGATCCTATATCAGCAAGCATGCTATTGTAAACAAACCAGCCAAACTTTCCAGATGAAGATAAAAAGAATAAAAATAACTAATGTTATGCCCAACCTAATTGGTCATTATCATGAGATGACCATAGCTTAAACCCTTAACAGAATCATACTCCTTCCGTCATTGCAAACGTAGAATCTGTTTTAAATTATGAATCTCGGCATTTTATATTATCAGCTGGTATATTGCTCCACGAACATTCAATAACTTTCCTGTTTGTGGGAACACACCATAATAATCTCCACATAGTTCGGAGACTCCTGCCACCTATACAAAGGCAAAGAGAGTATATTATGCCATCAAATTAAGAAATAGTAATAATAGGTGAAGATATATTCAAAGTAAAAGAACTCACTGCAAGAGCCTGAGCCGAATCTCCTTCTGTCAGAATCAAGATGCATTTTTTGAGTTTTTTCCACCAGTATCATTAGCATCATCAAGGTTAGAAATGCCAGTAATATTCTGCTTCTTGGTCCTATTGCTTTTCTTCAGTCCTTGCACTGCTAGAAATCAGCCCGTGAGAGAAGTATTTCAACGATTCCCGATTTACACACTGAAACATCAACAAATTTTCAGCTCATGGATCTCACCTTCAAGAATTACTTTTATGCTATCATCCCAATCATCTTGTAAACTCTATATTAATGGCAATGGTTGGTCACCAAGAATCTGAAAGTCGACCACCAAGAATCGATAAACAATGACAATGCAATCGACGAATTCGACCCAATTGACTTAAAATTCAACAACAAAAGTTCATACATAGATAACTTTTTTTGTATATTTAGGCAGGATGGGTGCATTCTCTATATGGATATTCAAAAATGACCATCTCCAACACGCACATACCGAATGAATAGATGTCAACCAATTAAGTGTATTCTTCTTCATAAACCTCAGTGACCATAAAAGAAATCCATATAAAAATACCGAATAAAAGATACTTTCAAGGAAAAAAACAAATAATATCAAAAGTGAATATAAATGTGCATGTATAGCCTGTTTGTATCCTGAAAAGAAGTGTGCACATATAGCTTGCAAAAAAAATCTTATAACAGATCCTCTGTTTTCGTAGATGGTATCATACAAAAAGTCATACAGATAAATTATCAAATAACATTGGGTGAGAATCCCACAACAACACAAATACCTCATTTTTTTCATTATCCATCAATTTGTCACCCAAATGAGACCCAATGATTCCAGCTCATCCAGCAACCAAAATCTCATGTTGGCCTGTCAATAACCAAAGAGAAAGTTAATAAACATCAAAGACAAAAATGAATGGACATTTAAGCTTCATTAATCCAATTCATGGGGGTTCCATCATAGTTAAAAGCAGTTTATTAACATTAAATTTTTTAAAGAAAAGATCTAAATAAAATAAAACATCGTTACATGAAATAACTTCCAATTTCTTAATGGCGAAGGGCTAGGTGGTGGCCTAGCAACGGTAGTTCCATTATTCGCCATTTGATCCGATCAATTCTCATCAGGTATAACATTAAACTTGCATTAAACCTGCAGTATGAATAACTTAAAGTCTCCAAGAATGACAGTAAACATGCATCCAAAAATTCTCATCAACAAATCTTTTTCAAATGATCAATTGATCAAAATAACAGAAAAATCCCCAAAAATTCAGAAAAACATTTTGGGAACAGTAGAAATTCGGCAGAAATTATCCCAGATTTGCATAACTCAGTAAAATTATGATTTAATTTACTTTGCTCTCATCCTGAACAGCCTTTATGAACCTCCTATATAAGAGACTAATTGCAATTAGCTTAGTGAATTAAAAAGACAGAAACATTAAACTGAAAATGTGGATTATTGGGATTTGTTGCCGAAGAAAGGGTTTGACGATGGGATTTCATATCTCTAAATTAAGAAACTTCGAAATATTAGACCCCATTTTCACTACCTAAGTATTGAAATGAACACATGAAAAAAAAAATTCATACGTAAAATCCCACATATGTGGAAGCATTTCCCATCTCAAAAGTTTTCACAACTACCAAAACAAAAAATTTGAAGAGAACACATTTTCACTACCCAAGTACAGAACTGAACACATGCTCTAGTATCAGACTCCATTTTCCCTCCAACAAAAAATTTATTCACATGCTATATCAGGTTCATCCAACCCATGGAAGCATCCAAATTACCAAAAAACCCTAAGTAAAATTCCACGCACCCGTCTCAAAAATTATCACTACCAAGCATCCAAATTACCAACAATTTTACTAATTTAATCCCAAAAGCTAAAGAAAGAATGCAAAAACTAAGCGTAAAACCCCAACAATTTTCAAATAATGGCATCACCATATATTAAAATTACATAAATCTATCTGATTTCTCTAAAAAACTTTTCAGTTAAAGTAGACTCAATGCGTTACCAATCGGACAATACCGTGAACCGGCCAAACCTACAACCAAACACAAACCACAATCGAAACCACCATTAAACTCATTATCAAAATGCTAATAAACAAATATTTGTACACTGAAAATACCAGCAAGTTTGGTGGCATTTGGTGCTAATTAAGAATAATAAACAACAAAAGATTATTGACAATTTCAAATAATGAAGTCACATTTTAATTCAGAATATTGACAATCTCATCTTTATTAATGGTGTTGTTAATAATAATTGTTTTGGTACACGTTGAAACAATGCTACATCTTTCTCAAAAGATTCAAAGCCATGCAACCACCAATCCAATAATGTCACATCATAATGATGATTGTTGATAATCCTGAAAAGATTATTCTATAAAGAGGATTTCAATTCAAATGCATGCAATATTATTTACCTCAGCCTGGAGCTTCTTGTTCTGAGCTTGAGCCACGTTCCTAATAACTTCTTGTTCCGAGCTTGTATTATTTACCTCATTAGTTTTTTTTACAGAATTTGGAGACCTATTTTGATAATGCAACAAACATCACTCAAATTCCTTCACCAATTTGACTCTTTACAATAACAAACATCCTATTTCTCTTTAAGAAAATGGAAACTGTAGACTAACCTAACAAATGCACAAAGAAATTATAGAAAGTGGTTCCTCAAATTTCCAACCAAATTTGATTAAAAAAATTCAAAAACTTACATCAATCATAGACTTGACACTCTCACATCCATAACTCTATTGATATAAAAATCATTTTTGCAGTTGGCCATGAGCATATGCAAGTGTTTCTTGCAATCTTTGAGTAGCAATATAACCATGATCCCTGAATATGTCGTAGAACATGATTTTTCATTAAATTCTATGTTCGGAGTTAACATGCTCTTATGACATGTGAGATTGGAAGTTTTATTCCATGTTTTCCAGTTTTTCTATTGTTGCATTCGTAATATGCCAAATTTTTTGTTACTGTAGAAACATGACGTCTATATTATTGATGTTTAATTACTGATTAGATCGGCAGTGGTATGACTTTTTTGGAATCTAAAGTTGTAGTTGTGATGAAATATATGTTATTCTCATGTTTATAGGCATTATGTTATTCTCCCTGTTACATGTAAAACATCTCTGTTCATTCCCATGTTCATAAAGTGTCAGGAGCATTCTCAAGTATATAATCACTTGTTGCACGTGCCAAAAATCCCAACATTTGAAAGGAACACATACCATCAACTTAAGCTCAATGGTTGTGATTAAAAATCAAATATGTTTGGTTACATGGTCTAACAACCATATACTGTCTAAAATCAGCATTTGCAATACAATGGTCACTTTGTTGAAAACTTCAACATGTAATGTATAGAGTCATCTAAATATGTAATGTACAGAACAGTCAAATCAGATAGACCTACCATGGGTTAGCCCATCAACTATGCTCCCAGGATACTTGGAACACTTTGATAATATTAACTATGAATACATATACTGCAGTTTTTAGGAAGCAACTATCTCTCAACAGACCTGGATTATTTTGTATTGAAAATATGCATTTATATCTGTTTTCTAAAGATAGCTTCATGTTCAAGCATTGTCCGCTTTAAGATCTCTTTATCATATCCTCAATATTCATTAACTGATCTCAAGGTGAAGCTATTATAAAGATGCTCATTCAATGTCATATCCTCATAGACCAGCTAATACTCGAATCTTCATTCAGGTTTCTCGTTGAAGAATATCCTCATTGCACTGTGGTTCCCAATCATGCAAAACAACCAAAAAGGGGAAAGAAAATTCAGGATATTCAGGGGAAAGAAAACAACAAAAACTGTGATTAGGATATTCTGTATCAGGATGTTAACATGATCAGGATTTAGTGGTTGTCAACTAAAATATTCAGGATATTTTAGGTGTGAACTTAATACTTTATGATATTCAGGATGTAGTGGTTAACTAACAAAATGTCAACTTAATACAACAGGATGTAGTGGTTAACCAACAACTTGGGCTAATCCACAAGTTCTGTTGTCAAATAAAATGACCATCATGAGATTAATTTTAACTAATATGAGAACTTGAACATATTAAATTATTACACATGTATCAAAACATCCTATTAACAAAAGGATGTAGTGGTTAACTAACAGTGTAGTGGTTAACTAACAAACATGGGCTAACATGATCAGGATTCAACATCAATTTTGATACTCAATTTATCAAGTTAACATGATCAGGATACCAAATGAGGGGCTAATACACAGGTTTTGTTTTCAAATCCCAAGGTGTTTTTATTACCGAAAGTAACACAAAAATAAAAAAAACAATGAAGATTAAGCCCAAATAAAAAAACAAAGATCTTTAGGCGATTTTTTGTGAATGACCTGTATCAAAATGAAGTGAAATATTGTGTATTTTTACTACATGCATCAAAAAAATTTGAACTGAATTAGATCAACTTGACCTGCACAATTGTGCCTAAACAATTGGTTTTAAAAAATGTGCAGGTCATGAACTGAAAATAAAATTGTTAGAAAATGACATGCACAATTGTTTAGAAACTTGATTACACTGTTCAAAAAAATTTCACTTGATTATAGGAACAATTTCACTTAATTTGATTTCCAAGACTTTATATTTAGAAAGGCACATAAAAACCAAAGAAACATAAAACAACATGTGAATACAAACATTAGTGGGAAACCTAGGTTTTGATGTGAATACAAACATAAAACAACATGCTGAGAACTTACAGAGGAGAACTTGAACACCCTTGCATAGTACATGATGAGAACTTACAGATGAGAAACCATTATATATAATAGGCAAGGGGCTAAGATGTCAACTTAAGTGTCAAACTGAACCAAATTATGATGAAAGGATAGAGAATTCTCACCTTCCATCCTCAGCTTGCAGTCTGCATTTACACGTTCCCCACTCGAACTTTGCATGAAATATGAAATTTGCTTGTAGTCTGCAATTTTCTGGCAACTTGGGACTAAGATATAACTCTAAGCTTGAGGATTCTTTAGCCAAATGCTAACCAAAATTAGTTTGAAGTTATATAAGCTGTCAGTAGAAACTGAGGTTATACCATGAAATTTGTTGCATGAAATTTCTAATATCCAAAAATACTACCAATTTCTAAATAGCATATCCAAATGGAGACTATAGCATAATCTCAAGAATGTGTGTTTCCTCCTCCTAACATGTTTGTAAAAGGGTGCAACACCTACAGTGTGGAAGCATATCCATGTCTGAGTAAAATCCCCCATGTTCTCATCAAACTGTTGTGTGTTTTGTGAAAAATGGCTATATGAAAAACTTAAGAAGTTCATTCTCATATTCTTTGTGTGATTTGAATAAATTTATTGCAAACAAAAAATACATAATCAATCCGAGTTTTCCAGTTTACACTGATATGCACAATTTGTGTATCACAACATAATACATGCAATTTGCAGTTTTCCATCCAAATTGTCCAAATTTCCAGTCTTGAACATATCACCCTCAAATTTTGCACAATTTTGAACAATTTTCATGTCATGAACAATTCACATGAAAATTTATCATGAATACTGGAAATTTATCATGAAAATTGTCCAAATACAACAGCCATCCAAATTAGACAATTTCCAGTATTCCAAATACAAAATTGGACAATTTGCATTACACCTGGAAATTGTTCATGACCTGCATAATGTGCATGATAAATTTCCAGCTTTCCATCCAAATTATGCACAATTTTGAACATATCACTCTCAAATTTCCAGTTTTCTTCATTCATTCACATTCAGAAATTTGATGTAAACTGAAATTTGAATGTGAATGTGAATTCAGAATTTTTTTGAAAATTCATTCACTTTCTATAATTCACATGAAAATTCATTCACATTCAGAATTTTTTTGAATGTGAATGAATGAAGTATCAAATTTCTGTAAGTTACATTTGAAGAAATTACAGGATTTCAAATTAATTTAAGATGATGGATTTCAAGAATTTCAAATTTGAAGATGAGGGATTTCAAATTCATTCACATTCATTCACATTCAGATTCATTCAATTTCTGAATTTGAAGATGAGGGATTTCTGAAATTTCTTAATGTGAATGAATGTAATATGTGAATGTGAATGTGAATGTGAATGTCAATGATACCTCATCTTCAAATTCAGAATTTCAGAAATTTCTGAAATCTTCACATTTTGAAGATGAGGTATTATTCACATTTTTCACATTTTTCAGGATACCTCATCTTCACATTAAATTTCCGAAATCTTCAAAATGTGAATGTGAATGATACCTCATCTTCAAATTTCTGAATGTGAATGAATTTGATACTTCATTCATTCACATTCAAAAAAATTCTTCAAATGTAACTTTTAAAATACTGGATATGAATAAAAACATGGAAAAACAATAGGAATGCTTCTTCTTCCATTTGTGTGTCTTCAAAATAAATTTTATGCTAACCTACTCATTACAACAAACACGTTGTGTGCACTAAGTTAATATCAAAAATTCACATTAAAACTTAAGAGAAGATGGAAGAAAGAGAAGATAGAATTAAGATCAAAAAGTAATATCAAGTAAGTGTATGAAATTCTTTCTTATCCAGTAAGTGCCAAACAATTCTTTCTTATCCAGTTTAGTTTCTTACTTCCATTCAATAAGTGATGAACTGAAGGAATATGTATTACTGTTTTGTTTTCACTGCCTTCATTTGAAAGTGATGAACTAAGTTTTCTAGAGTCTGGAGAAAGTGCAAGGTATGTGAAGGTGCACAATGTCCTGACATAGAATTATCAGCGTGCCTACTTACATATCACATAAAATAGCTCGGGCAAAATTTCAGCAGAAACATGCAAAAAATTAACTTTTTTCTTTGAGGAATTACATCAAACACTTGAAGGAAAGTGGGACAACCAACCTAGAAATCTCGAGGTTGGTGGCTCCGATGATGATGAAGGAGGTGCCAGCAAGCAAGTGTTGAGGCTGCGTTTTCTCGAGATGGCTGTCAAGATACAAACCAAGAAAAGATCAAAAAAAACATAATAAATCCAATCTTTTACACTTACATAACGGAAGCAGGACTGTTAATCACATCATTGGCCATCAAACTTCGCAGGCTCCGTTTCTTTGCGTGGAGGAAGATGTTCCTTTCTCAGATGTGGTTGAAGCTGAGGTTGAAGATGAGGGAGATGAAGGCTGTTAAATTGGCGACGTGGCTGCTTGTGATCACTTTCCCTCCAAATCACTCATTGTTCTCTCAGCAGCGCGAGCTTGAATTACAAAAGACATCAGAGATGGAGGGGAGAAGAATGGAGGGGAGCTTGAAGATGTGGTCAAAATGGAGGGGAGAAGAATTTTTCCCTCGTTTTTATGATGTGATCAAAAAACATCAGAGAGCAAACGCAAAGGGGATTTCAAAATTTTAAATAAATTAATATTTTAGGTGATGTGATCAAAAAAATCTGATTTGATTTGATTTCTTATATCCAATATCTCATATCTCAATTTCTCATACCCTATACAATCTATATAAACATAACACTCAATTACATATAACCAAAACCAAATTCTCTTATCCATTATCTCTTATCCATTATCTCTTATACATTATCTCTTATACAATACACATACCCACATACAACAATACACATAACCAATATCTCTTATCCAATTTCTCTTATCCAAAAACCCATGATAACATCCCTGTTTTATAATATATATATATATATATATATATATATATATATATATATATATATATATATATATATATACACATAGGGTAAAGTGTTCCTAGGGTGACTCCTTAGATTAAATCTAAGGAGTCGCCCCCATTTTCACCCATATCCCACAATTTTTTTGGAATTTATTTTTCATGGGGTTGTTGTTCACATCATGGATTGTCAACATACCAAAAATCAAGTCATTTCAATACTTTTAGAGCCCATATCTACCCCTTGCAACTTCAACGGTCAGAAAACGTGCTGAAAAACCCATGAAGTTGCAAGGGGTAGATGTGGGATCTAAAAGTATTGGAATGACTTGATTTTTGGTATGTTGACAATCCATGATGTGAATAACAACCCCATGAAAAATAAAATCCAAAAATATTGTGGGAGATGTGAGAAAATGGGGGCGACTCCTTAGATTTAATCTAAGGAGTCACCATATATATATATATATATATATATATATATATATATATATATATATATATATATATATATATATATATATATATCAAACACACAACTCTAATACACCTAGGGCATGATGACGCACTCCGAGCTTACACCTAAATTCCACCTAGCGGTGTCACAATCACTAGGCGTAGCATGGCTCCTAAGTGTCAGCTCTGGGCTCTATCCGTAAGCGGACGATGTCAAATTATAGTATAAAAGATGCCGGATCCTACAGGGACAGTGACAGTGTATTTGAGGTCTTGGATTATTTTAAGTCTCAGGGTGAGATAGCTATCGGTTTGGAAAGATTGGTTATGGTGGTGGTGTTGACATGGTAATAAAGAAAACTAGGGTCTTAGGGATCACCGATAAGACTGTCGGAGGTCGATGTTAAAATGGGATCTTTTGCATTGAATTGGGCTTAGGAAATTGATCTCCCAATTCATACCACTCTCGTGGGTTAGAATTTCGAGGTATTTCAGTGGCTCTCATTGATGCAATAGCGGTAGCCGTCAATGTAGCGATATAGTTCGTCGGTGGATCCCCTCAAGGCACGAGCCGGGCATAGTCACGAGCCTTGGTAGGATCCACTAATTTCCCTATTTGAATCTCAAGGATACTCCTTAAGCTCCTCAATTCCACCGACCGTGGGCATGATCTCAGTACGAGTTATCCAAGGGTTAAGATGGATCAACCGAAATACTCCCCTTTATTCCCAAAACAACCTAGAGATCCAGATCTACATCTCTATCTAAATGTCTTAGGGCTAACTCATCAACCCTAGAGGAGACTACCACACATGATGATTTTGACGAATAAAAATACGATTGTTATCAAAGAAAACATTGTAGCAAATGAATCAAGTGAGAAATGAATAACTTACATACCGAAGGCGAGAAAGAACAGTAGCCAATAATAATCCAAAGAGATTCAACAGATTCCAAAATGCAAGGAACGATCAAACGTAAACTTTCTCCCAAAAATAATTCGATTCTCCAAGAAAAACTAGGTTTAGATCTCCAATTCTTTTTCAATCCCCTCTCCCCCTCAAACGTAATTCAAAAAAAAATACAAAAGAAAATGAGCTCCCTAATTTCGTCCCTCAGATCCGCTCTTCACTCCCAGCTCTGCGCATCCAAACGGGCCCACGGAAAAATTCCAAAATTAGCCCGCATTGTCGTCGATCGAGTCAGTGACTCGGTCGAGTAGAAGCTTGCTCGGTCGGGCTGCTCGGTCGAGCAGCCCGCTTGCTCGGTCGAGCAGCCCGCTTGCTCGGTCGGGTCTATTAGTGGATCAGGCTCCTTCAAAAAGTGTCATTCTGTCTACTCGGCCTGAGTAGGCATTGCTCGGTCGAGTCGCCATCTGACTCGGTCGAGCAAGTTCTGCTCGGTTAAGCAGGATGTTGATGGGTGGAGCTTCGAAAGTAGAAGTGGCTCGACTGAGTCACCATACTGCTTGGTCGAGCAGGGTGCATATCAGCTACGCCTCGTGCATCAGCTCGACCGAGCAGCCTACACTGCTCGGTCGAGTCGCCTGGGAAAAATCCTGAAGAGCTCCTTTCTCTTGCCAGATCTTTCTCCACTCCTCCCATAAGCTTCCAAAACTCGGAGAACTCCTGTAGAGCTTCGCCAGCGGGCTTACAAGCATGCTGGATGTGTCCATATCTAAAAGTGGTCTCGAATCGCTCCAAAATCCTTGAAAATCCAAAAAACTCTACGAAACTAGAATATGGCGTTAGAATAGCAATATCGTAGGAAAATGCGGGATTTGGATGCGAAAATGACATGAAATGCAATGTAATGATGCCATGAAAAGATGGAAAATATGGACACATCACATGCCCACTCATACTTGAGTGGGACACAAGGATCTGCACATGGATCTACACAATCAGCATGTACATATATACCACATAGTACAAATACAGACGTCATACCATATCTATACATCGCCTAGAGCTCAATCAACTATATAGTTCTATGATACATACTGCTCATATGCTACCATATATTAACACATATACACATGCACCACTATACTCAGATATACAATCAGGTATGTCTCCTAGTATCCATCCAACATGCACAGATGTGTCATCACACAAGGTCTACTGTATCAATATCAATACAGATATTAACCATACAAAAATATATTCATCCATACATAGGTGTAAGTGTACCAGCTTACAGCCATACATGCATCATATACGCATCACATATATCAACACATGACACTAATACTCTTAAGACATATCCACACATACATGGATGGTACTCAAGGGTCCATACATGCATCTGCACACTCTACATGTGCATACATCACATATAGTATATAACCACTACATAGTACATCTATACACTACTCGCACCCCAATTAAGTATATAACTCAATTCGACACACTACCCATAAGTTAACCATTTATTAACACATATACTTCAAATACAATCACATAGCCATACAATCATTCATACATATACCATAGTCATATGCACATGAGTATATCATCTCAATATGCTTGACAAGCCATATTCAACACTTATAGATCTATAGATGTATAGGTACACAAGCATACACACATAGATATATACACACATTCTTACTCAATCAACACTCTAGTGTCTACCCTCCGGGCTTTATATGTCAAGCTTTTGATAACAAGGCTCTATCTTAAGGCAGAACTCCTACCCTCCTTAAGACCAAACTACCCTCGGAACACTACACGCACTACCCTTACACAGTCGCAGTGCGGTGACCTACATGGGCCACCAAAATGTAACGTCCCGCTACCCAGGATACCCGGGTAGTACGAATCCGTCCCAAGTGATCCCAAAGCAGCGAGTGTTACGAAGGAAAATACAAAAAACCGCAAAGCAGGTCCACCGCGTGCTGCTGGGATAGTACATGTAGCATTCTCAGGAAACAACCAATATCCAACACAAAGAAAGCAAAGAACATAAAACAACACTAATAAACCAAAGAAACACTGTTATCATATATCAATATCTTATACATCAACTTATACATCTATACAATGAAATATCTCATCCCCGAAAAGAACTCAAGAGTACAATATCCCTCACCTCCCTCTCACCACCAAATCCTACACTTGAACACCTCAACCATAACTCCATACTCCATCTCCTACAACAAACTCCACAACCTGAAAAGACTACAGGGGGCACGTCAATGCGTGACCCAGTAGGAATTCCATTCTCCCACTAGTATGTCACTCCTAAAGCAACTACTCATGCATGATATAATAAAGTGAACGATCTACACAGATTTATGCATGGCATGGCATTTATAGTATGATGCACAAAGTAAATGACATGGCAGAAGGGAAAATAAATAAGACAATGATATAGAAAGAAGTAAAACAAGCACAGATAAATGGTTAGCATTTTGGAACCTAGGTAGTGGGTAGGACCCTTTTAGGACTGGACCTTCTCCCCTAATTGGGGTGGAACTGGAACTCCCCCAGACATGCTATGGACTGAGCCAAGCATGCAATGCTGTTAACAAAGGAGTACTCCCCTCATTTCTCCTTATATCCGCCACTTCCCGCCTCATGGGCTACGTCAGGAGTGCAAACCACAAACGGTCCATCCCTCATGTCCACCTACTACTTTGGTTCCCCCAAACCTCGTGCACCCTCCTCTAGGGAGGACTTAATCATTTATTTAGGACAACTATAACAACATTCGTAATTACAACAACTACAACATAATGCCATGAATAAGAGCACTTACAACATCATCACCACATATTTTAAAGGAGGGCATCTTTATATGAAAATGCAATCCTCTCTCCACATGCAACTTCTCTTTCAATAAAGGCATGAACCATCACAACTTTAGTTAATAACAACAACAATATCAAGGGTGACAACAACAACTACATAATAACAGTAAGAAGAACAATACCAACTACATCTAAAGAGAGGACTTTAAAACTTGCATGGCCATTTTTACATACTACCATCCATATTTCAATCACCCAACACCACACCAATGCCATTGGTAACATGAAATCAAAACTACATCACACATTACAATTCTGAAATTTGTCCACAGTCAGATTAATGAGCATATTTCTCCATATTTTTATACTGAACATGACCAAGGTTATTAAATGGAAGTTTCATATGTGTGTGTGTGTTGTGGATACATTGATGAAATTTCAAGAAGAAATACCAACTTAGTGATTTATGGTGATTTATTTGGTGAGGCCTGTCGAACTGTTTTTTTAGACAGATTCTGAAGGCTGTAACAATTGCTATTTTAAGTCATGTTTCAGTTAGAATCTCGAAAACTTGCACTAGGGGAAAGTTTTAGAACAGGTTGTTAACTTTACAACGAGACCAAGAACACTAATTTCTATGGAGTGTGTAGAGACTGAGCTCAATTTCTCCAAACTGTTACCAGACTGAGTGAAATTCAGACATGTTGTAAAGATGGAATTTTTACTCCTAATTACTGAATTGAACATATGGCATATTATATATGAACATGGTGTAGAATTTAAAGAGATACACAAATATAAATTTTGAAGAGTTCAATTCAACCCAGGGCAACAGATATGGAGGACCGAAGTTGTTATCAGACAGCATGAATTTAAAAAGCAACAAAGGTGAAAGCTTTACATGCATGAACATGTTATAAGAGTAGGAGTTGGATTCCTACCTTCTACCATGCACCCCATGAAGCTTCACCAAGCTCCTAGAATACTCCTCACATGGCTCCTCCAAGCATCATGGCCAAGCATCCTCCTTGACCTAGCTTTCTCCTCTTTCCATCATCATCCTCCTCCTTCCTCCCCTTTCTGTTGAAATTTCATAATTCCATATTTCTATTCCCATATGGTTTTGATATGACAAACACATTCAGTGCTACTAACTCTATGTATGCAGGTACAAATACATGCTGTGTTCTACACATTCAGATATCTTCATGCATATTCAAACGGTTTTATCATAGTTCATGAAGCTGGAAAGGCAAAGGCACCTTACATCTACGACTTGGATATATAATCACTTGATAAGGATCACCTGCAAAGAAGCTTCTCAGATTCAGTTGCAGATGCAGTCTTATCTACGGCTTTATGTAATCAATGTAAAATTTACTTTATTAGGTTACAAAGCCTTGTGATAATATGTCTTAGTCACCTAGGTTCCATTACTCAGAGATCTACACTTTCCAATTTCGAAAATTCGTAATTCAGAAAATTGGCAACCAATTCCCAAATTTTGGTCGACCAATTTTAAACCTTCGAATTTGACTATGGGATTTCATGAGCAAACTCCCCTAACCATGTAGATTCTGGATCTGTCTTCCAACGGTCAAAATTCCCTCTCTAAATTTTGGTCGACCAATTTTTGGTTTTTGGTCGACCAATCATAAAACTAGCCGTTTGAAGCCCAAATTTTCAGGGACGGTTTATGGATGTTTCCCAACGTCATTTACACTCTCCAACTGTCCCTAAACACTATAAATAGAGGGGTAGACCCTCTCTTTCTCTTCACACACTTTCCTCTTCTTTAATTCTATCTTTGTTGAAATCAAGACTCTGATTTTCTTAAACATTCTGCCATTAGTTGTTCTTTTCTTATTTGTAAGAAGAAATCATTAGATTTATTTCTTCATTTAAGAACGAAAGAACTTGGATTTCAACACTTTTTGGAAAAGTTGTTCTTTTCTTATTTGTAAGAAGAAATCAATAGATTTCTCTCTTCGTTTAAGAACGAAAGAACTTCAATTGTGTTTCACCATTAAATATCTTGAAACATTGAAGTTCCTATTTTAAACACAGTCCTTTTAATTCATACTTCATATTCATTACAAGGCTATAAGGTGTATATTTTCTTTTTCATTACAAAGGTGAATCTCTGTTTAGAGATTGTACAAAGTTTGGAACACCGGGAGTGTTGCCATTTTTGTATGTTTGTACTTGCGGGCAAGTGATTATAGTGGATTGAAAATCGCTATTAGGAGTAGAGGACTGGACTAGGATCAAGAGGATCCGAACCAGGATACATCTTTGTGTTTGCGATTGGTTTAATTTTATACTTGTCATTTTATCTCTTTGCCATCTTTGCAAATATCAGTAACGTTTTATTTGCAACAGTTTTTATTATATACACTATTCACCCCCCTATAGTGTATTGATCCATACATGCTAAAATTATATTTGGTACCAGAGCAAGGTTAAGATGGCAGAATCAAGCATCCTGAAGGGCACTCTCAAGTTCGTCCTCCTCTATTTGATGGTTCTAACTACTCATATTGGAAAATACGAATGGAGATTCATCTCCAAAGTATGCATTATGAGATATGGGACATCGTAGAGACATGATACACTAAGCCAATAACTCATGTTGATGAATGGACCGCTAACGACAAAACTGCAAAGACCAATAGCTCAAAGGCCATGAATGCTTTATTCTGTGCCATGGATAAACATGAGTTTAATCAGGTATCTCAGGCCAAAAGTGCAAAGGAGATTTGGCACATACTCAAGGTAACTCATGAAGGAACCAATAAAGTAAAGGAAACTAAGATTCCCTTTTTGGTTCATAAATAAGAGTTGTTCAAGACTCAAGACAAAGAGACGATTGGAGAAATGAACACCGGGTTCACTAATATTATTAATTCCCTTAATGCTCTTGGAAAAGTTTATTCTTCTCTTGATCAGGTACGCAATATTCTTAAGGTACTCTCTCCAGAATGGCATCCAAAGATCACTACTATTGAGGAAGCCAATGATCTTTCCACATTATCCATGGAAAATCTAATTGGTAACCTAACGGCCCATGAAGTTACATTACAAGATGCGAAAGAAGAATCAGATCAAAAGAAGAAAGTACTCGCCTTCAACACAACATCAGAAAATGAAGATTCAGATGATGATATGGCATTCTTTGCCAAGAACTTCAGAAAATTCTTTCAAAAAGGTAAGTATAATAATAATTTCAAATCTAAGAATACTGATTCTTCTCTCTGCTTTAATTGTAATAGGCCTGGACATATGAAGAAAGATTGTCCTCTTCTCAAGGCTAAGTTCAAAACTTCCAACAACAATGATCAATCCAGAAGAGAAAGGAAGTTTGACAAAATGAAGAAAGCTTTTGCAGCAACTTGGGATGATTCTTCAGATGATGAAGAAGATGATCATAATGAAAGTGCTAACATGTGCTTTATGGAACAAAATGATGAAGATGAGGTAAGTTTTTTTAATAACGAAGAATTACTAGATGCATTAAAAGATCTCTATTCTCGTTTCAAAAAATTAAATGGTCAACATAAATCTTTGAAACAGAATAATGATGATCTCCTTCTTAAATATCAAGAATTGTCATCTTCTAAAAACACTACACCAAATTCTATATATGTTGAGAATACATCTTCTCAAGTTTCGGATCTTAGTAAAGAGAATGATCTTCTTAAAACTAAGAATCTAGAATTGCATACACAAATATCCGAAATAGATAAAAGTATCTCATCACTAAAGATGAAATACGACGAAATGTCATCTAATGTTAATAAATTTAACAAAGGAAAGACAAATCTCGATGATTTTCTAAAAATTCAATATCCAGCAAATCATAGACAAGGACTGGGATATTCTCATAAGGATGCACCCAAGCTTTGTAACACTTCTTCCTCTTGTGGAAAAACAATTTTTATTAAACCACAAAATAAGAATCACGTATTCATCTACACGAAGAAAGTAAACATTCATACTTCTTTTTCACAAAGAAATGTTACTAACATTTCAAAACCATCTCCTAGGAAACCTACTACGATTAGTATATGGGTTCCTAAGGATTTATGTTTAAAAGATAGAAATGATTATATTTCTCATTATATACATTCTATAGTTCATTCTAGTGATTACATTAGAAAGCCAAATTCCACTTGGGTTTGGCTTCCAAAAATCTAATCCCAAGGATCCTCAAATAAGGGGTACCAATGCTTAATGTTTTATCTTTCAGGTACCTAAAGAGGAAAGATGGATTTTGGATAGTGGATGTTCAAAACATATGACGAGAAATGTCAACTTGCTTTCAACCGTTAAATATAAAGATGGAGGCACAGTTACCTTTGGTGACAACAACAAAGGCAAAATCTTAGGCACTGGAACAGTTGGCAATACAAATCAGCCTATCATTGAGAATGTTCTCTTGGTTGACGTTTTGAAACACAATTTGATTTCCATTAGTCAGTTAAGCGATAAAAATTATAAAATAGTATTTGAACAAAATGATTGCATTATTTATGATTCTGATATGTCATCTGTTTTATTCCGTGGTAAGTGTAAGAATAACATTTATATCTTATGCATGTCTGTTATCATTCATAATCATTGTTTAATGATTACATCAGATGATACACTTTTATGGCATAAACGTTTTGGACACACTAATTTCAAAAATCTAGCATATATTTCAAAACACAAGTTAGTAAATAGAATGCCAAATATTTCTTTCAAACACAAACATTTCTGTGATGCTTGTCAGCAAGGAAAAATGCACAAATCTTCTTTTAAATCAAAGGATGTTATCTCAACAAAGAGACCATTAGAACTCCTACACTTGGATTTGTTTGGTCCTTCAAGAGTAGCTTCTTTGAATAGAAGTATATACGCATTTGTCATTGCTGATGATTATTCAAGATACACTTGGGTTATATTCTTACAAAACAAGAATGATGCGTTTGAAGAATATTCAATATTTTGTAAAAAGATACAAAATATCAAATCCTCTAACGTTGTCACTATTCGTAGTGATCATGGAGGAGAATTTGAAAATGAATCTTTTACTAAGTTTTGTAATGAAAATGGCATTACTCACAATTTTTCTTTTCCTCGTGCTCCTCCTCAGAATGGAGTAGTAGAAAGGAAAAATAGAACTTTACAAGAATGTGCAAGAACAATGCTTTGTGATAGTAAATTACAAAAATATTTTTGGGCAGAAGCTGTCGCAACTGCTTGTTACATTATGAATAAAGTTCTTATAAGGCCATTGCTTAATAAAACTTGTTTTGAATTATTCTTTAATCGCATTCCTCGTGTATCATATTTTAAAGTGTTTGGATGTAAATGTTTCATTCTTAATACTAAAGATGCACTTGATAAATTTGATTCAAAATCTGATGAATGTATTTTTGTTGGATACTCAACACGTAGCAAAGCCTACAGAGTATATAACAAAAGAACTTCAACAGTTGAAGAATCACTACATGTCATCTTTGACGAGAACCCCTCATCTATTTCTCCCATCATTGATGATGAAGAGAATATACTATCTTTATCTAATTCTTTAGATAATATTAAATTTGATGAAATCGATGCTACTAAACCTTCTGTTGAGTCCATTTCAGATAATACAGATCTTCCTAAGGCATTTACACAAGTTCTAAATCATCCATCAGAATTAATCATTGGAGATATTACAGATGGAGTGAGAACTCATTGTCAAATAGAACAAATGGTGCATTGTGCTTTCCTTTCAACCATTGAACCAAAGAACATCAAAAATGCATGTGAAGACAGTTCATGGATTATTGCTATGCAGGAAGAATTCAATCAATTTCAACGGAATGATATTTGGGAATTAGTTCCCAGACGATCAGATCATTCAATTATTGGTACCAAGTGGGTATTCAAAAATAAATTAGATGAATCTGGTCAGGTAATTAGAAACAAGGCACGATTGGTTGCACAAGGTTATAATCAAGAAGAAGGTATTGATTATGATGAAATCTATGCACCAGTTGCACGTCTTGAGTCTATTAGAATGTTGTTATCATTTGCTCGTTTTTAAAATTTTTAAGTTATTTCAAATGGATCTATAAAGTGCTTTTTAAAATGGTTTTCTTAAAGAAGAAGTTTATGTAGAACAACCTCCAGGTTTTATTCATGAAAATTTAGAAAATCATGTTTTCAAATTGAAGAAAGCTTTATATGGTCTCAAACAAGCACCTCGTGCTTGGTATGAAAGACTTAAAAGATATCTTTTAAATTCTGGTTATTCTATTGGTAAAATAGATTCCACTTTATTTATTAAGAACATAAAATCTGACATAATCATTATTCAAATATACGTTGATGATATTATTTTTGGTTCTACTAATGAATCTCTTTGTCAAGATTTTTCTAAGATTATGCAGAAAGAATTTGAGATGAGTCATATGGGTGAACTCAATTACTTCCTCGGTCTTCAAATCAACCAATTGAAGGAAGGAATCTTCATTCACCAAAGCAAGTATTCTAAAGAACTTATCAAGCGTTTTGGTTTAGAAAGTTCTGCAGAAAAACGTACTCCAATGAGTACATCTACTTCTCTCGACAAAGATTTAAATGGTAAGAGTGTTGATCAACGTCTTTACAGAGGTATGATTGGCTCTTTACTTTATCTAACTGCTAGTAGACCAGACATTTTGTTTTCAGTATGTTGATGTGCACGTTTTCAGGCAGATCCTAAGGTTTCACATCTAACTGTCGTAAAAAGGATTATTAGATATGTTAAGCACACTTCTGATTTTGGTTTATTTTACCCCAAGTCAAGTACATTTGATTTATTATCATATAGTGATGCAGACTTTGCTGGTTGCAAATCAGATCGTAAAAGTACCAGTGGTACATGTCACTTTTTAGGACATGCTTTAGTTTCTTGGTTTAACAAAAAGCAAAATTCTGTTTCATTATCTACAACCAAGGCAGAATATATTACTGCTGGTTTAGCATGTGCTCAAATTTTATGGATGAAACAAACTATTTCAGACTATGGTATTGATTGCTTTACTTGCCGTATTATGTGTGATAATAATAGTGCTATTAATCTTTCTAAAAATCTAGTGCATCATTCTCGTACAAAACATATCGATGTACGTCATCATTTTCTAGATGATCATGTTCAGAAAGGAGATATTGTTCTTAAATTTATATTTACTGAACATTAGACTGCTGATATTTTGACTAAACCTTTGAAAGAAGATACTTTTATTAAGCTTTGAAGAAATTTGGGGACTATTAGTGAATCCGACTTATGAAACTTTCTTAAAATATTTTTTAGAATTTTTCTCAAATTTTTTCAAATTTTTTGGCTATTTTTTTGAAATTAGTCGACCAATATACAAATATTGGTCGCCAATTGACGAATTTTTTTAATTTTTCGGTAACTGCTTCGTCTTCCCGCTTATTTTCGTTAACTGTTCCCTCCACTTTTTCCTTCTCAAACAGAACCCATCCTTTCGTTTTTCAAAATTTGTTCAGTTTTCCCAACTGCTCTGCCGATTGGAAATATTTCTGTTCCCAAAACATCCCTTAACCGATTTTTTTCTCCCTATCTAATTCTTCTCATACCTAGGGAACTTCATCTCCCAAAATATCTCCCAAGGCCCTCCTCTCTCTTTTCCCGAAGCGTCATTCCCCCCCCAAATTCCCCAGACCCGCGCCCTTCCCAAATCACCGACACCCTACCGCCGATTTCGACGGCTCTGCCCCGAATTTTCTCCGGCGACACCCCAATATCGACAGCCCTTCGCCGATTTTCCCATCAAACCCATCGATCAGCCATCCTCCGCCCTCAAATCCTATGGATCCCCGTTATCTCGACTTCGTCGCCACGGCCTCTCCCGTCCGATTCCGTTCACCGGCGGCCGTCCAGACGTGTTGCAACCTGGAAAATCTGCCCTTTACTCCCAAATGCCATGTCGACTTCAACGACCATGGCTTCTCAAGGATCTTCGGCCCTCTTCACTCCACCGGCCTCGTCGCTCTTTGGTCAACTGCCAACCGAACGCCATACTTCCCTTCTCTCGTTCGTGAATTCTACGCGAATTTGGATTCATCGAAGAGGGATTGTATGCTCTCCTTAACCACTATCGTTAATGGCTTTTATTTTTGTCTCGCTGGCCCAATACTCTCCCTGATCTTGAATCTACCCTCTACCCATATTCAACCTCTTCCTGAAGCCATATCTGACCCAGCCATTAAGCAACTCCTTTCCCCGATTTCCGCCCAAAGAGATCGGTCGCTACTCTTTATCTGCCAGCTCGCATGATGGTTAAGATCATCTTGTTCAATCTCGCCCCAAAAACTGGATCCCTCAATTACGTCGGTTCTAAAACAGCCCGATATTTGTATTCTTTGATGGGAGAACTTCCCATCGACTGGGGTTCAGTTTTTATCGACTCTCTAGCCAAACCGATCCGCTCCCATATTTTTTTGCTTTCCCTAATCACCAGGATCTTAGAAGCATTTCAAATTCCCTTTGCCAATTCGGTTCAGATCTTTAATCCAATCGATTTCAATTTCGAGACCCTCACTCATATGCAGCTTGTCCTTTCCGACCATTCCGATCATGCAGATGATGATGATGCTTCCCACCATGACACCTCTCCCCACCCGTCGCACCCTACTCCTGGCTCCACTTCCCGCTCTCCCAGGACCCGTTCTTCATCTCGTACCCGTGGTCGTATTCCAACTCGCAATCATTATTCACGCTCAGATGCTTCCCCTAGTACTCCCGTTACCCCTACTTCAGCCCATGGTGATCTTGATTTAGTTGGTGAAATCCGTGCTCTTAGGCATTCTGTTACTCGGGGTTTTGTTGATTTACGCAACGAGATGCACGATGGTTTTCAAGGCATCCAATCTCACCTTAGTGCTAGCGATACGACTATGCAGGAGCACAACAAAATGATGGATGCGCAACAAGTTGCAGTCGCCACACTTTCAACTCATTTCGAGTCTCTTACCTTCCGTGTCCTTCGTCCCTCATCCAACGTTGCGGCCTCGCCTTCTCAGCCTGGGCCATCCAATCGACCATAACTCTTCCTTGCCATTGGTTTCTTTGGCCTAGGATGGTTGTTGTTGGTACTTCAGGTGTAATACCCCGTATCCCTATATACGTATATATGTAGGTATTTTTGGGCGTAGATAAGTGCGTATGATTTTTGGGGAGTATGCCCGTATTTTTCTTTAATTATTTTGGTGTAGGAATTTATTTTAAAATATTTTAAACTCATTACTTGAATTTAGTATATGAGAGTATTTGGAGAAATACATGTATTTGGAGTGTATGAAGTATTTCTTCATGTATTTTTAATTTCTTAAAATACAAAATACACATTTTTCTTACCATGACAACACATCCTATTATGTGTCATATTGTTAGTTAATTAGAGAACACATGGCAAAAATCTTTACTAAATGGATGGTGGAGAGGATTTTAGGGATTCCTAAAAACTAGGCATGGAAAACAAAATACAAAAAAATTCAAGAAAACCCTCATTTTTCTCTCCCTCACCCCCCAAAATTCTGGTCAAAATTCCTCCTCCCCTTTCTCCCCTCTTGTACCACCCCTTCCTCCTCCATCACCACCAATTACTCCTCCCCTTCCACCACCAATGACCCCTCATCATTCCAACATCTAAAATTAGTCCAAATTAGCCCCAAAACCCTACCTTTTGGAGATCAATTGGAGCTTGGAGAAGGAGGATATGTGTCTCTCCATCAAGGACTAAGAAGGGCCAACGAAATATTTTGGATGACTTTTGCAAGGTATAAATTCCTTTCACCTAGGTAGAATTTAGTTTTAGGAAGAGAATTGAATTAACTTTCATGAAACACCTTTGTTCTTCATGCTGAAATTTGATCTAGAAAAACTGAAACTTTGACTAAGTGCTAGGGTTAATTGGCTAATGGGAATGCTTTGAGAATTTTATATGTTGGGTATCTCATTGTTATGAACAACTTTCATTTAGATCATTTTTCCAAATTCTAGCCGTATGATTTTATAAAAATTTGGATATGCAAACTGGTGTTTCAATCAAAACTGTTCTGAAATTCCAGTATTTTTATTCTCTGTTAAACTGAGAATATCTCCCAACATAGATGAAAGAAAAATAGGAAACAAAAATATGTTACTCATATTGTAGTCCTTAATAACTTTCACGTTTACAAGTTTTGCAAATTCGGACTGAAAGCTAGGGTAAAAACTCAGTTTCTAAAACTGGTCTGTTTTTAGACAGTTTTGACACCTTTCAGTAAAACGAGTAGAACTCCATGCACACTTTATAAAATATTATGATCTTGATACCGTTGGAAAGCTGACTTCAAGATATTCAACCCATAATTTTTTTAGATTTTAATTCTGTCTGTAACTTGTAGAAAAATGGACTTGAACTGAACTCAGTTTCTGGTTCAGAATGCTGAAATTATACCTGTTAGAAGAAAATCCACCATAAATCACATATGTCAACTGAGCTTATTAAAATTGTTCAGTGAAAGGAAAACACCCATATCTACAACTTTTGTGAAGGGACCAGACACCAATTCTGACTGTAGATAGGCTAAAAGTGATATTCTTTCTGCTGTAACAGTTTTGACAGATTCATATGCTAATTTTGCTTAGTACTTATCATGGTGTAGTTTTGTTTGAAGTTAAGTTTGTTTGTGCTAATCATGTTCTCAATGACATGCTCTTGATACATGTAGTTATGCAGATGGTTCATGAAATATTCGTTATGTCAATAATATTTAAGTTCAATTTGTTTATGCTTTCACATTAGTATGTTCATAACGATGAGTTTGTGATGATATTCCATGCAATTCTTTAATTGAGATGATGATGATGATGATGATGATGATGATATTGTTAAAAGTTGGTTAAAGCGGTATTCAAGTCCGCTAGATGATTCGTTGACAAACGAAGTAATATCTTGAAAACTGAGAGTGAGAATGAGGAATGTATCAGTCCTCCTAAAGGAGGGTGACACGGGTTTGGGGGAAAACGGGTAAACTTTAAGAGTTAAGGAGCAGACATATGATATGAATTCTCACCCGCTGTATCACTCCCAGAAGGGCGAGTTGAAAGGGTTGGAAAGGCCGCTGGTGTACTCGTGATGCATTATGACGGTAATTGATGGTTTGCTCCGTTTGTCCGACAGAAAAACCGAGTTTGTCTCACTCACATACCTTGTTCCGTTCGGGTACGGAGAGTTACGAGAGGCCACTCCAGTGCTCGTGTCGCTGGTTGTGGTACCACTTTTTCACCCACCCTAGGTGAAGTCCGCCTCCTTAGCGTTCTACGGTTTACACGGGTTCCAAATATGTGAATCAACAACTTATAGTAGTTGTCTTTAATTTATATATGTTGTTATCTCATGTCTCCTTATTTTTGTTTACTTTAATTCTATTGTCCCATGGTAACATGTTCTTACGCTTCCTTTCAATAGCTGCATTTCGTAATATGGTTTCATATGCATGTTTCTGCACGTTCTCATAACTAGGTTCGCATGTTGGAATGTGATTACTTTTACGCACCATGAACCTTACTTGTTAGACTACCCTCCCTAGATAGACAAACTAGTTCTAAAACTGGGTTCTGCTAGAGTGTTAGGAGTTTCTACTGGGTCACGCGTTGACGTGTCCCCGTTGACTTTCAGTTCATGTGAGTTGGAGGTTGGAGATAGCGGCTGGAGCTTCGGAGTTGGTGATCAGTTGTAGTATTGGGTGGTGAGGGGTATGATGAGAGACTTGTACTTTTTGGTGTTTCTTTTCGGGTGGACCTTTGTACTTAGAGTTGTGAATATGAAGATGTTGGTGTATGTATAAGATGTATCCATGTATCAATAAAATGGAATATTGTACTTTTGTTATTTTCTCAGTGTTTTTATCTGTGACGGAGTTTTACTTGTACTTCCCAGCATGTGTGTAGTACCTGCAGTGTTCTTCCTACTCTCTTTTTTTCTTTCTTTCTACGTAACACTCGCCTCTTCGGGAATACCTGATACGGATTCGTACTTATCCGGTATCCCGGGGATCGGGACATTGCAGGTGGCGGCCCATGCAGGTCTCCGCACTGCGACATGCGTAAGGATAGTACGTGTAATGCTCCATAGGGGTAGATGTATCCTAAGGTGGGTAGGTGATCAGCCTTAGGGTAAAACCCTGGTATTAGGAACCCAATGTAAAGAGCTCCCTGAGTTTAAGCATGAGTAGTTGTTTGTATATATACTTATATGTACGAGTGGGTATGTGTTTGCATGGATATAAAAGTATTGTAATGTCTTCGCGTGTAATTCTATAGATATGTGTCTATAGCTATATCTGTAAATAAGATACACTATAGATACATGTATAACTACTTATGTGTATTCTTGTAATTCATAGTATAGGTGTGTGTATAGTAATGTTGTTTGTATGGATTGAGGTGAATGTAGTATTTGATGAGTGAAATTATGTGTAAGACATATTATATGTGCAATAGAGTGTTATGTATTATCTATATGGTAATCTATACTTCGATTATATTTGGAGGTGTATATGTATGACTATATGGATGTATATAGAGCTGTATTTATAGATACTAAAGTATGATGCATTTATGTGAGGTTAGAAGATATATTTGTATATGGGTGTCTAATGGAAAAGTGTATAGATATGCGAAGTATCTGTGTGAATATGTAATGGCGTGTAAATAAATTTATGGTATATGTGTTAGTATATGGATGTTTGTTGGTAAGTCTAACTGGAAGTATATTTGAATGTATAGAGTGTATGATGGTATACATGGAATGATTATATGTATATGCTACTACCTTAGCTACTGGTGTGGCTATATGTTGGTATGTGAAATTATAAGTACATATGTTCGTAAGTGGTTGCACTTTAAGAGGTAGGTGCAATAGAGTGATTGTATTGGTTGAGATGTATGTCGTAAGTGTGTGTGTGTGTATATATATATAAAGTGTAGTGTATACACCCATGTATGTGTGGATCTAGGGATCCATGTGTCCCACTCATGTAAGAGCTGGCATACTCTCGAAATGTGAGTATATTATGGTTGTCTATTATGTTGTATATGCATACGTGGTGATATATGTGATATGTATATAGTTATATATATGGTTGTAAGCTGGCACGCTTACGCCTGTATATAGATGAATATAATTTTGTATGGTTATCTATGTGTATTGATATTGATATGCTAAATCTTGTGCAATGATACATCTGTGAATGTTGAATGGGTACTAGGAGACGTACATGATTGTATGTCTGAGTATAGAGGTGCATACGTATATATGTTAACATATGGTAACCTATAAGAAGTGTGTATCATGGACATATATAGTTGATTGAGCTCTAAGCGATGTATAGATATGGTATACTGTATGTATTGGTAATATGTGGTGTATATGTACATGATGATTGTGTAAATCCATGTGCGGATGGGCATGCCCTAGGTGTACTAGAGTTGTATGTTTGATACATATATGAAATATGTATATGGTTGCATGTCTGACTGTAAGCGGATACGCTTACACCGATGTTGGATAGATATATCATTATGTGAATATCTGTGTGTATTGGTATTGTTATATGAGAATCTATGTGATGACGTGTGTGTGTATGCATACTAGGAATGTGGTGGTGTAAATTGATATAATGAGATATGTATATATGAGTATAGATACTATTGGAGGCGTATCATAAGTAGTGTGTGAAATATATTGGCTTACTAAATGGTGTGTATAGATATGCATAAGTAGGTATGCAAAGTTATACAATATTAGTGTGTACTTATATATTATGTGATGATATGTGAGTGTAACAAGTGAATGAGAAGTATATATGGACATGTCTTGTTTGTACAAGTGTGTGTGTATATAGATACATATACTGTATTGATAAGATTCTTATGCTATTATTTATACATAGTGTTGTGTGTATATATATACTGCATTGAATATATGTTATGCGGACGGCTTGTATGTAAGTATATTTGTACCGTGAATAGGTGGATAAATTAGACTTATGTGAGTAAATATTGGATATAAATACATATGGATGTATACTTGAATTATACTCTGATGTATCTAGGTATACCCATAGGTATGTGTATGTGTAAGTATGCTAGCTTTGTGACTTATGAGTATGGTGTGTTTAAATATCATGTGAACATGCATGTATGTAGATATACAAATACAAGGAGTGTGTGAATACATATAAAGGTGTATGTATTTAGATATATCTATATGTATCCATGATATAGCATATGTCTTTGGACATGTATTTGTGTGTATCTATATGTGAGTGTATATATAGTGGGTATAATAAGGGTATAAATATTGGTGTGTATATTAATGCATTGGGTGTATCTATATACATTTCTACTTATTGCTATGTACGACATTGATACATGTGTCCATGTGTATAGGTGTACTAGCATGTGTGTACGTATTAGTCTGTATATATATGTGAGTGTTCTCATGCAATATAGATATATTTGTGAGTACGTGGATGAATATGGAATGTATAGTACTATGTAGGTGTTGTGATGATTTGTCTGTGTGTATACCTATATTCTTGGATAATAATGTCCATATATATGTGTATAATCTACGATATATTGCATGTATACATGAGTGTATTGTATATACATATAGCGTTGTTTGTATGTCGTGGGTAGGGAGACCCTTCTACTATTTAATCTCAGGTCAGACCCTTATCATGAAAAGTCCGAGGGCGGACTTTGTTTTTAAGGTGGGTAGAATGTAATACCCCGTATCCCTATATACGTATATATGTAGATATTTTTGGGTGTAGATAAGTGCGTATGATTTTTGGGGAGTATGCCCGTATTTTTCTTTAATTATTTTGGTGTAGGAATTTATTTTAAAATATTTTAAACTCATTACTTGAATTTAGTATATGAGAGTATTTGGAGAAATACATGTATTTGGAGTGTATGAAGTATTTCTTCATGTATTTTTAATTTCTTAAAATACAAAATACACATTTTTCTTACCATGACAACACATCCTATTATGTGTCATATTGTTAGTTAATTAGAGAACACATGGCAAAAAATCTTGACTAAATGGATGGTGGAGAGGATTTTAGGGATTCCTAAAAACTAGGCATTGTAAACAAAATACAAAAAATTCAAGAAACCCCTCATTTTTCTCTCCCTCACCCCCCAAAATTCTGGTCAAAATTCCTCCTCCCATTTCTCCCCTCTTGCACCACCCCTTCCTCCTCCATCACCACCAATGACCCCTCCCCTTCCACCACCAATGACCCCTCATCATTCCAACATCTAAAATTAGTCCAAATTAGCCCCAAAACCCTACTTTTTGGAGATCAATTGGAGCTTGGAGAAGGAGGATATGTGGCTCTCCATCAAGTACTAAGAAGGGCCAAAGAAATATTTTGGAGGACTTTTGCAAGGTATAAATTCCTTTCACCTAGGTAGAATTTAGTTTTAGGACAAGGAGAATTGAATTAACTTTCATGAAACACCTTTGTTCTTCATGCTGAAATTTGATCTAGAAAAACTGAAACTTTGACTAAGTGCTGGGGTTAATTGGATAATGGGAATGCTTTGAAAATTTTATATGTTGGGTATCTCATTGTTATGAACAACTTTCATTTAGATCATTTTTCCAAATTCTAGCCGTATGATTTTATAAAAATTTGGATATGCAAACTGGTGTTTCAATCAAAACTGTTCTAAAATTCCAGTATTTTTATTCTCTGTTAAACTGAGAATATCTCACAACGTAGATGAAAGAAAAATATGAAAAAAATATATTTTACTCATATTGTAGTCCTTAATAACTTTCATGCTTACAAGTTTTGCAAATTCGGACTGAAAGCTAGGGTAAAAACTCAGTTTCTAAAACTGGTCTGTTTTTAGACAGTTTTGACACCTTTCAGTAAAATGAGTAGAACTCCATGCACACTTTATAAAATATTATGATCTTGATGCCGTTGGAAAGCTGACTTCAAGATATTTAACCCATAATTTTTTTAGATTTTAATTCTGTCTGTAACTTGTAGAAAAATGGACTTGAACTGAATTCAGTTTCTGGTTCAGAATGCTGAAATTATACCTGTTAGAAGAAAATTCACCATAAATCACATATGTCAACTGAGCTTATGAAAATTGGTCAGTGAAGGGAAAACACCCATATCTACAACTTTCGTGAAGGGACCGGACACCAATTCTGACTGTAGATAGGCTAAAAGTGATATTCTTTCTGCTGTAACAGTTTTGACAGATTCATAAGCTAATTTTGCTTAGTACTTATCATGGTGTAGTTTTGTTTGAAGTTAAGTTTGTTTGTGCTAATCATGTTCTCAATAAAATGCTCTTGATACATGTAGTTATGCAGATGGTTCATGAAATATTCATTATGTCAATAATATTTAAGTTCAATTTGTTTATGCTTTCACATTAGTATGTTCATAACGATGAGTTTGTGATGATATTCCATGCAATTCTTTAATTGAGATGATGATGATGATGATGATGATGATGATGATGATGATGATGATATTGTTAAAAGTTGGTTAAAGCGGTATTCAAGTCCGCTAGATGATTCGTTGACAAACGAAGTAATATCTTGAAAACTGAGAGTGAGAATGAGGAATGTATCAGTCCTCCTAAAGGAGGGTGACACGGGTTTGGGGGAAAACAGGTAAACTTTAGGAGTTAAGGAGCGGACATATGATATGAATTCTCAACCGATGTATGACTCCCAGAAGGGCGAGTTGAAAGGGTTGGAGAGGCCGCTGGTGTACTCGTGATGCATCATGACGGTAATTGATGGTTTGCTCCGTTTGTCCGACTGAAAAACCGAGTTTGTCTCACTCCCATACCTTGTTCCGTTCGGGTACGGAGAGTTACGAGAGGCCCCTCCAGTGCTCGTGTCGCTGGTTGTGGTACCACTTTTTCACCCACCCTGGGTGAAGTCCGCCTCCTTAGCGTTCTACGGTTTACACGGGTTCCAAATATGTGAATCAACAACTTATAGTAGTTGTCTTTAATTTATAAATGTTGTTATCTCATGTCTCCTTATTTTTGTTTACTTTAATTCTATTGTCCCATGGTAACATGTTCTTACGCTTCCTTTCAATAGCTGCATTTCATAATATGGGTTCATATGCATGTTTTTGCACGTTCTCATAACTAGGTTCGCATGTTGGAATGTGATTACTATTACGCACCATGAACCTTACTTGTTAGACTACCCTCCCTAGATAGACAGACTAGTTCTAAAACTGGGTTCTGCTAGACTGTTAGGAGTTTCTACTGGGTCACGCGTTGACGTGTCCCCGTTGACTTTAAGGTCATGTGAGTTGGAGGTTGGAGATAGCGGCTGGAGCTTCGGAGTTGGTGATCAATTGTAGTATTGGAGGTGAGGGGTATAATGAGAGACTTGTACTTTTTGGTGTTTCTTTTCGGGTGGACCTTTGTACTTAGAGTTGTGAATATGAAGATGTTGGTGTATGTATAAGATGTATCCATGTATCAATAAAATGGAATATTGTACTTTTGTTATTTTCTCAGTGTTTTTATCTGTGACGGAGTTTTACTTGTACTTCCCAGCACGTGCGTAGTACCTGCAGTGTTCTTCCTACTCTCTTCTTTTCTTTCTTTCTACGTAACACTCGCCTCTTCGGGAATACCTGATACGGATTCGTACTTATCCGGTATCCCGGGGATCGGGTCGTTGCATCAGGCGTTCGTTTTCTGGTTGCTAGGTGATAGCCTTCTGTTGGTTTCTTAGTGTTGGTAGTTTGTTGGTGATAGTTTTTTAGTTCCTTGGGTTCTGCTGTTTTGTGATGTTACTATGTACTGCCACAATTTGGGTTGTATTTGACACGATGTCCTTAGTTTGGGTCATGTTCTATACTCTTTGCTTATGCTATTTTGATGTAATATTGGGTCTCTCATATCCCACTTTTGTTTATATAGGTTACTCTGTACTTTGCTACATTTGGTGCTCTTTGGGTTATGTACTATCCTGTTCTCTCTATGTATTTCTGTCCTGTTCCACTTGGCTATGTACTCAGGTTATCCTGGATAATTTGAAATTTGTTTAGTTTGTTGCTGGTTGGGTTATGCTCCAATCTATTCTGTACACATTTCCTTGCATATCTAATGTGTATTAATGTTGGTTGTAGCTGATTTGGTAATACTTGGCTGTTATCTTGGTTGTTCTGCATTTGTTTTGAAGTAGTCCTTTGGCTATGTTACTTAGTTCTCAATGGATACATTGTTTTGTGCTCTTTTAATGGCCTTTTGTTCTATATTCATTCTCTGTCATTTTTTAGCTATCTCATATGCATTCACTTTGGGACTATATGTTCCTATATGCTCCATATGTCTACTTAGATGATACCTACAACCTCTATTTTACAATTTCCTATTGTTTTGCAGGACAACTTCAACATATTCTATTTTAAAAAAACAAATTATGCTATCCTACCATTACCACAAATTTTTTACAACCAAAAAGTTCATATACTGCATGCTTGCTTTACTCCATGCACACATGATATTTTTTCTCAACAACAGTTTCGAAATTTTGTTTCCCATTATCACAGATGTTTCCTCTACTCGCATGTCTGACTTTATTTTTTTTCCAGATATACTCCACTATTTTTTTTAAAAACAAAAAAAAACATCAGACCAAGTTATCACCTCATAATGTATACGTTGGGCATTTCACACTCCTACCACAAGACATGTCTCTTGTGTCATCTTTCACAATTATATTTGGGACACTACTATTTGATCGCTGTTTTTTCACATTTCCACTCCAATACATGGCTCTATATATACTACCCTACGCACTTCGGCCTGCTCTCAATTTTTCGGCCTATACACAATATTTGGCCTACAAATCATTTTCCCGCAATGACCACATTAATATTTCGGCTATACACAATATTTCAGCTATATACTCCCTATCTGGCCGCCATTAATATTTCCCTAATATTTTCTCGCTTATTTTAACTAATCTTTTCTTTTGACTCTTTTTTAGGATTCCAAAGGGGGAGAATATATTTCATCTACTCAGGGGGAGTATTTACACGTTCCACATATTCAGGGGGAGTATACCATTATGTTCAAATTTAAAAATATATATTTACATGTTTGTCATCATCAAAAAGGGGGAGAATGTTGGAATTTCTTAATTCCATATTTCTATTCCCATATGGTTTTGATATGACAAACTCATTCAGTGCTACTAACTCTATGTATGCAGATACAAATACATGCTGAGTTCCACACATTCAGATATCTTCATGCATATTCAAACGGTTATATCATAGTTCATGAAGCTGGAAAGGCAAAGGCAACTTACATCCACGACTTGGATATATAATCACTTGATAAGGATCCCTTGCAAAGAAGCTTCTCAGATTCAGTTGCAGATGCAGTCTTATCTACGGCTTTATGTAATCAATGTAAAATTTACTTTATTAGAGTTACAAAGCCTTGTGATAATATGCCTTAGTCACCTAGGTTCCATTACTCAGAGATCTACACTTCCCAATTTCGAAAATTCGTAATTCAGAAAATTGGCAACCAATTCCCAAATTTTGGTCGACCAATTTTAAACCTTCGAATTTGACTATGGTATTTCATGAGCAAACTCCCCTAACCATGTAGATTCTGGATCTGTCTTCAAACGGTCAAAATTCCCTCTCTAAATTTTGGTCGACCAATTTTTGATTTTTGGTCGACCAATCACAAAACTAGCTGTTTGAAGCCCAAATTTTCAGGGACGGTTTATGGATGTTTCCTAACGTCATTTACACTCTCCAACCATCCCTAAACACTATAAATAGAGGGGTAGACCCTCTCTTTCTCTTCACACACTTTCCTCTTCTTTAATTCTATCTTTGTTGAAATCAAGACTCTGATTTTCTTAAGCATTCAGCCATTAGTTGTTCTTTTCTTATTTGTAAGAAGAAATCATTAGATTTCTTTCTTCGTTTAAGAACGGAAGAACTTGGATTTCAACACTTTTTGGGAAAGTTGTTCTTTTCTTATTTGTTAGAATAAATCAATAGATTTCTCTCTTCGTTTAAGAACGGAAGAACTTCAATTGTGTTTCACCATTATATATCTTGAAACATTGAAGTTCATATTTTAAACACCGTCCTTTTGAATTCATATTTCATATTCATTACAAGGCTATAAGGTGTATATTTTCTTTTTCATTACAAAGGTGAATCTCTGTTTAGAGATTGTACAAAGTTTGGGACACAGGGAGTGTCGCCATTTTTGTATGTTTGTACTTGCAGGGCAAGTGATTATAGTGGATTGAAAATCTCTACTGGGAGTAGAGGACTGGACTGGGATCAAGAGAATCCGAACCAGGATACATCTTTGTGTTTGCGATTGGTTTAATTTTATTCTTGTCATTTTATCTCTTCACCATTTTTGCAAATATCAATAACGTTTTATTTGCAACAGTTTTTATTATATACACTATTCACCCCCCCTCTAGTGTATTGATCCATACATGCTAAAATTACACTTTCCTCTTCTTTTTTTCTTTTCTTTTTCTCTTATCTTTTCTCTTCATTCATTTTTCCTTGGGTATTTCGGCCCAACTGATGTAGGGGAGAGAGAGGGAGGTTGGGATAAGTGTTAGAGAAGTGTGTGGGTGTGTGTGGAAGCCTCTTGCTAAAGGAAATGACCAAAATACCCCCTTTTCCCAAATACCCCTCAACCTCCACTTGTTTACCACTATGCCATTATGCAATTTGACAAACTCATCATTATCTCTCTTCATATTGGCCCACCACCTCCCCATCTATTTACACGTCATGCCATAAGAGGAATTTTTTGCATAAACCCCCTTTCTTATGACACTCTTGGAAACTAGTCTAATTTTGGGTAGAAATAGAAAGTGATTGGGTATCAATGCAATCTCTTGGGTTTAAGTGCAAGGACCACTACTCCTCTTCCTTCCTTACATCCCCACTTGCCCATCACATAACCCTTATTACTCTACATTCTCTCTCTCACTTACTAAATACACTACACTTCCGTTTATACACCAATCTCACTTTCTATGCCAACTTATACCCACTAACTTCTCTCTAATGCGCATCACACCATATACTCAAGCATACAAGAGGACATCCTTATAGGCTTATCTCTGCTCATATCACAACAATATGCAACCACGTAGGCATCCAATATGGTATTACTATACACACTACACACTATACATCAATATACTAGTACAAATACACCACTCAAATCTATTACTATACACACCCTAGGTATATGGAACTATGGTCATTACAGTAGTTTCATTCAATTGCGAGGGGGTGGCCCCTTCATCTTATTACTAACGACACGGCTGGGTCGTTCATTTGCGAAGGGGTGTCCCATTCGTCCTATTCCTGACCATACAGCTAAGCCATTCAGTTGCGAGGGGATGGCCCCTTCGTCTTATGGCTGAGGACACGGGAGGATCGTTCAGCTGCAAAGGGGGTGGCCCTTTTGTCTTACGGATGACGACACTAGAGGGTCGTTCAGTTATGAAGGGGTGGCCCCTTCGTCTTACGGCTGAGGACACGGGAGGATCGTTCAGCTGTGAGGGTGGTGGTCCATTAGTCTTACGGCCGACAACACAGGAGGGTCGTTCAACCGCGAGGGGGTGGCCCCTTCGGCTAACAACTCGTCTGGGTCGTTCAGTTACGAAGGGATGGCCCTTTTGTCTTACTGCTGATGACATGGTATGGTCGTTCAGTTGTGAGGGGGTGACCCCTTTGTCTTACGGCTGACGACATATGAGGGTCGTTCAGTTGCGAAGGGGTGTCCCCTTCGTCATACTGTTGACGACATGGCTGGGTCGTTCAGTTGCGAAGGGGGTGGCCCCTTGTCTTACAGCTGACGACATGGGAGGGTCGTTCTGCTAGAAGGGGTGGCCCTTTTGTCTTACGGCTGACAACATTGTTGGATCTGGATCCTAGCCTAGAGGGGGGGGGGGGGGGGGTGAATAGGCTTATAAAAATAATTCGTGCAACCCACGAATAAGCACACGCAGTTATAGCAGTAGCAGGGTAAATAAAAAGCAGACACAGAGTACACAGTAGATTTACCCTGGTTCGGTCGACCCTTCGACCCACTCCAGCCCCCAAAGCAGAACTAGTATTGAATAGCACAATAGGTACAAAACCACAAGTTAGAGCACGCTCAGAGCACCCTCTACGTCTCTACACTCGCCAGGCTCTCAGTACCCCACACACAGTGTTTTCTCTCACTATCAATCCTAGTAAAGCTTTCTACCAGCTAGTCCCAAACTAGCTGGGTCCCACTTGTCTAGTCCCAACTAGACAAGTCCCAAAATAGTCCCCAAAGATGGTAAAGTTTCCCCTACGAAGATCTATCACAATTGCTACACAAAATAATAAAGTATTGAGTTTAGAAAGCTCAGATTGTGCAGCAGCGATGTCTTCGTCAATAAGCACGGGCCAGAAGTCGTCTGGCTAGTAGTCGTGGTCTCCTCGGCAACGGTAACCTAAGTTGCGGCCTCGGCACTTTCTGATGTTGCGGCACTGCCTCTTGATACGTTGAGATCTTAAATTTTTGATGACGCTTCCCTAAAGAATTTTCGGCTCCTTCTTGTTCATACAGCTTGGGGATTGACAATTAAAAAATTTGTCCGGCTCTTAACACAATTTTTCCGCAGCCCTCCTCATGTTGATCTAGGCCTGCGCACAAGAATTACCTCAATCCCTTTAATAAAATTAAACAGACACAACCGTTGGTGGGAGAGTTAGAAAACCAAAGATATTGAATTAAGCTTTTATTTCCCTTTAGAATAGTTGTATCCTGCTTATTAAAAGGAGCAAATCACTCTGGGAATTCTTGCAAGGTGCAGACAAGTGCTCCCTTTTGATTGCCGAAGAGGACCCTTTGATTAATTTTTTCGGCTGTCCCTTTGATACATGCAACCCTCCAATTTGCTTGGTGCCGGTCCTTTCAACGAGTTCCTGCACAAAGAAAAAACAAACAAGAACAAAGTGGCACCTAATCAATGTGCAGGTCTTCAAATATCAAACGAAAGTGTGGCACCCTTCAAAAGAGAATTGTTTGGAGAAAAAAACCGGCCCCTCTGAATTTTTGCAGTAGCTTGCTCAAAAAAAACTCTAATAATAATTGTTTTGTAAGAAAACAAATCGGCTGCACTTTGAGAATGTTGGATATGTTTACGCAAAAAAATGATTATTTCGGCAGCACAAAAAGGATTACGCACAAAGAAATGATTGCCTTGCATGCACAAAAAAATATTAATCTTTAGCATGTAAATGACTGAAAGTGCTCTGTGCAAAAAGAAACAAAACGAAGGAGATGTGCTGCCCTTTTAAAAAAATGATGGTGCTCCTTTTTAAATAATTCAAGTGAAAAGACCTCTCTAGATTTTTATATGAGAGAGAGAAAAAATGTATTTTTGCAACGTTTTTGTGCGGCTTTTGGGAGACTCGAAAAAAAATGTTACGAAGAAGAAAAAACAGGGAACCCTTGTTTTACTAATATTTCGGCTCTCCTTAGGTTTTCAAAGATTGTGCGTGGTGATCTCAGAATTTTTTTATGGGCCGACTAGAATTTGATTGCCGCGCAGTTTGCCCTTGTAGATGATGGGTTTTATAGGGAGATGCTAGGGTGATGCGGTTGTGGGGAATCGTATTTTGAATAGGAGGTGGAGATTTGGTTCTATCACTTTGCACCACAAATTGGAGATTTGATTTGATCTATTTGGGATTTGATAGCAATTCAAATTGATTATGAAATTGGAAATAAATATCTAATTGATTTGACCAAATCCCAAATAGATTACATCTCTCTCCATATTGACCAAGTCAAATCGCTTTGTGTATAGCACTTTGACCAAGTCCTTTAGCTATGTGGATAGCAATTCCTCCACCGGTTGACTAATTCATCACTTTGAGAATTTTCCGCTTTGCCATTCCTGAAACACACTTAGCGCACACGTTAAATAGTTCGCACACGTTTGTCATCATCAAACTAAAGTTCCTAGATCGTTGCGTCCAACAATCTCCCCCTTTTGGTGATGACAAACCCTTAAAAGATTTGAGCAATAAGTATGGGTGTGTGAAGTGTGTTGAAGGGTGTAATGCAATATGATGAATGGATGTGTCATTCAAGCATTACAAGGCATGCACAACAAATAGTAAATATAAAAGCATGCTCCCCCTTCTCTCAAACTCCCCCTTCAACATTTATTCAAGTATTGTTCTCAAGCTCCCCCTTCAACAAATAATACCGACAAATCTTTCTTTTCTTTCGTTTCTTTCTCCCCCTTTGTAATCACCAAAAGTGGATTAATGAAGTCACAAAAATATTCCATGCAAAAATAAACCATTATTAAATGTAGCGTGCAATTTGCATGAGTTTTCCAAGTAATAGACAATTCAGGCTCATGGAATTTCATAACAAGACTTCTCCACCTTTGTGTAAGTGTAATGATATAAACAATAAAGTACTAAGGGAGATTCAATTTTAGAACAATCAACCAAATCAATCCACATTTTCCAATTTTCATGAATATCACTAGGATTGATTTTTCCCACCTCATCAAAGATGAGTTCAAGTTACCGAACCCCAAAACATGGCCTAAAAGGACTTTTAAATGCGGGGTGGCATTGCTTGACGAGTTATATACACCAACGCTAATGATTACCCGTTTAGCACAAGTTGGATACTCGTGGGTTGTGTATTAGCCATGAAGTGTATCCATTTTTCATACGGAGCAATTTTCATATATATATATATATATATATATATATATATATAAATTTTTTTTTGCAATTCTTTTGTGCTCAATTTTTATTCATGGTTAAACACTTCATATCCCTTAGAAAATTTCAGAAATTAATCATTCCTACATTCACTTTCCATTATTCTTCAAAAGAATCTCCAAAAGTACTAAAAAGTCAAATATCGTGAAAGTGCAAATGTAGGTGTAGAAGTCAAGTTTAAAACTTATGAGACATGTCATGGCTACGAAAAAGAATAACATCATGTTCATGTAGCTACAACAATAATGAATTGACTTCTACAAGGGATAGATTGATCATTCATGCAATACCACTTAAGAGATTCATAAGAGGATAAACAATAAGCACATTTTTTTTATTTTTGATTTTTCAATTTTTTTTGTTTTTTTTCAGAAATAAAAACAGTTAAAAAATCATGCATGCAAGCACACAAAATAAAATAAAAACAAGCACACAAAAGTCTATGAAGGTATGCAATGAAATGCAAAGAGGGATAAAAATTATACCTTCTCGTCGCTTTTTGACGAAGGAGCTAAAAGAATGAGACATTGAAAAGTTTGCTCCTCGCCAAATCTCCATCACACCTACATGAAAGGTGTTAAGTGTGACTTGGAATCCAACAAGGTCCACTAGTGTTAGCCAACATAGTTTTAGGAACTCACACTTGTTTAAACTTGATATTTGTGTTCCTAAATTTACAATAGTATGATGTGTGGCCTACACTATCACAAGTAAAACACTTTGCATATAAGTTCTTCGCAATAGATGGTGCATTGTGGAATTTTTTGAATTTTGACTTTTCAACGTTTTTCGAACCAAATCCAAGTCCTCTTCTATTATTGCCATATAATTGATTCTCTAAAATAGTATCCAACGATTGTTTTCCCATAGAGAATTTCTTAATGGCTAATTCAAGATTAGAGACTTTGGATTTTAACAATCTATTTTCTTCCACAAGCAATGTGCATTTACTTATAAAAGCTCTCTTGTTTTCCTCTTCCTTCTTTTCAAATTCAACCATTTTTCTTTTAAAATCATTATCCAACATGCAGAATTTATCATTAAGCTCTCTAATAACATAGTCTTTTTCAGTTTCGAGCTTAATCAAATCAAGTTTAAGCATGCTAATATTATTCATCAAGGAAGGGCAAGAGAGACAAGGTGCTTCATCATTAAACCTGGATTTTTCCTTTTTCAGAATATCAATAGTAGAGTCACGTGCAACAATATCAATTTTGAGTTTTTCAATCTCTTTAGACATTTCATATTCAGATTGTTGCATTTCAAAGTTCTCATTTTGATAATCATCTATAGTGGATTCAAGCTCTACTATTTTATCTTGCATTTCTTTACAAAGAGTAAGGAGTTCAGTTTTACTACCAGAAGTTACATCATTGTGTATTCCCATCAATGCCATGCATGAATGGGCTTCGTGTTCCTCCTCCTCGCTCTCAGCTTCGCTATCCATGTCCCAAATAAGCACCTTGGATTTTCCCTTTTCTTTAGCTACCTGAGCTGTCTCATGTGGGCAATCCCTCATTCGATGTCCTCTTTTCTTGCATTTAAAACAAGTCATTCTATTAGTAGTATTCTGATCATAATTTTGCTTAGAAGACTGAAAAAAGTTAGAGCAATTAAACCTGGGTGCCATTTCTGCTCTTCCTTGCTTGGTCTGGACAAACTTTCTGAAATTTCTGACCATTAGCGCTATATCATCATCATTATCTTCACTTTCGTCAGCTTTCAAAGCAAGTGGCTTGGTAGCTTTCTCTTTTTCCTCAGGTTTCTCCCTTTCATCAATATTTTGCAATTCAAGCTCGTGGGACATTAAATTACCTATTAAGTCCTCCACCCTCATCTGTGACAAATCTTTCGCTTCTTGGATGGCAGTGACTTTAGGCATGAAAGAGCTTGGCAGAGCTCTTAATATCTTTCTCACCTGATCAAGGCTAGAATATGGCTTACCGAGCGAACTAGACTTGTAGACAATGTTGGTGAACCTCGCAAACATTTCTGATATGGTCTCTGATGGTAGCATGCGAAATCCCTCGTATTCCGTGCTCAGAAGTGCAAGTCTAGACTCCTTCACCTGTGACATTCCCTCGTGCGTCACCTCCAAAGTATGCCATATTTCCTGCGCAGTTAAACAATGTGAGATGCGATTGAATTCAGATTTATCTAATGCACAAATGAGAGCATTCATAGCTTTAGCATTAAGAGAATAAAGCTTCCAATCATTATCATCCCATTTATCATCAGGTTTAAGCATCTCAGTGTTTTTAATTTTAATAACAGGTGATTTATAGCCTTTTTCAACAATTTGCCAAGCTTTATAATCAATAGAAATCAAGTAGATTCTCATACGATTTTTCCAATAAGCATAGTCTACTCCATTAAATCTAGGTGGTCGGGAAATAGACTGACCCTCAGCAAAAGCACTATCAATGTGGTCCATGGTCAAACTAGGCTAGATCTACTAAACCTGCTCTGATACCACTTGTTGGATCTAGATCCTAGCCTAGAGGGGGGGTGAATAGGCTTATAAAAATAATTTGTGCAACCCACGAATAAGCACACGCAGTTATAGCAGTAGCAGGGTAAATAAAAAGCAGACACAGAGTACACAGTAGATTTACCCTGGTTCGGTCGACCCTTCGACCTACTCCAGCCCCCAAAGCAGAACTAGTATTGAATAGCGCAATAGGTACAAAAACACAAGTTAGAGCACGCTCAAAGCACCCTCTACGTCTCTACACTCGCCAGGCTCTCAGTACCCCACATACAGTGTTTTCTCTCACTATCAATCCTAGTAAAGCTTTCTACCAGCTAGTCCCAAACTAGCTGGGTCCCACTTGTCTAGTCCCAACTAGACAAGTTCCAAAATAGTCCCCAAAGATGGTAAAGTTTCCCCTACGAAGATCTATCACAATTGCTACACAAAATAATAAAGTATTGAGTTTAGAAAGCTCAGATTGTGCAGCAGCGATGTCTTCGTCAATAAGCACATGCCAGAAGTCGTCTGGCTAGTAGTCGTGGTCTCCTCGGCAACGGTAACCCAAGTTGCGGCCTCGGCACTTTCTGATGTTGCGGCACTGCCTCTTGATACGTTGAGATCTTAAATTTTTGATGACGCTTCCCTAAAGAATTTTCGGCTCCTTCTTGTTCATACGGCTTGGGGATTGACAATTAAAAAATTTGTCCGGCTCTTAACACAATTTTTCCGCAGCCCTCCTCATGTTGATCTGGGCCTGCGCACAAGAATTACCTCAATCCCTTTAATAAAATTAAACAGACACAACCGTTGGTTGGAGAGTTAGAAAACCGAAGATATTGAATTAAGCTTTTACTTCCCTTTAGAATAGTTGTATCCTGCTTATTAAAAGGAGCAAATCACTCTGGGAATTCTTGAAAGGTGCAGACAAGTGCTCCCTTTTGATTGCCGAAGAGGAGATCCCTTTGATTAATTTTTTTGGCTGTCCCTTTGATACATGTAACCCTCCAATTTGCTTGGTGCCGGTCCTTTCAACGAGTTCCTGCACAAAGAAAAAACAAACAAGAACAAAGTGGCACCTAATCAATGTGCAGGTCTTCAAATATCAAACGAAAGTGTGGCACCCTTCAAAAGAGAATTGTTTGGAGAAAAAAAAACCGGCCCCTCTGAATTTTTGCAGTAGCTTGCTCTAAAAAAAACTCTAATAATAATTGTTTTGTAAGAAAACAAATCGGCTGCACTTTGAGAATGTTGGATATGTTTACGCAAAAAAAATGATTATTTCGGCAGCACAAAAAGGATTACGCACAAAGAAATGATTGCTTTGCATGCACAAAAAAATATTAATCTTTAGCATGTAAATGACTGAAAGTGCTCTGTGCAAAAAGAAACAAAACGAAGGAGATGTGCTGCCCTTTTAAAAAAATGATGGTGCTCCTTTTTAAATAATTCAAGTGAAAAAGACATCTCTAGATTTTTATATGGGAGAGAGAAAAAATGTATTTTTGCAATGTTTTTGTGCGGCTTTTGGGAGACTCCAAAAAAAATGTTACGAAGAAGAAAAAACATAGAACCCTTCTTTTTCTAATATTTCGGCTCTCCTTAGGTTTTCAAAGATTGTGCGTGGTGATCTCAGAATTTTTTTATGGGCCGACTAGAATTTGATTGCCGCGCAGTTAGCCCTTGTAGATGATCGGTTTTATAGGGAGATGCTAGGGTGATGCGGTTGTGGGGAATCGTATTTTGAATAGGAGGTGGTGATTTGGTTCTATCACTTTGCACCACAAATAGGAGATTTGATTTGATCTATTTGGGATTTGATAGCAATTCAAATTGATTATGAAATTGGAAATAAATATCTAATTGATTTGACCAAATCCCAAATAGATTACATCTCTCTCCATATTGACCAAGTCAAATCGCTTTGTGTATAGCACTTTGACCAGGTCCTTTAGCTATGTGGATAGCAATTCCTCCACCGGTTGACTAATTCATCACTTTGAGAATTTTCCGCTTTGCCATTCCTGAAACACACTTAGCGCACACGTTAAATAGTTCGCACACGTTTGTCATCATCAAACTAAAGTTCCTAGATCGTTACGTCCAACAATCTCCCCCTTTTGGTGATGACAAACCCTTAAAAGATTTGAGCAATAAGTATGGGTGTGTGAAGTGTGTTGAAGGGTGTAATGCAATATGATGAATGGATGTGTCATTCAAGCATTACAAGGCATGCACAACAAATAGTAAATATAAAAGCATGCTCCCCCTTCTCTCAAGCTCCCCCTTCAACATTTATTCAAGTATTGTTCTCAATCTCCCCCTTCAACAAATAATACCGACAAATCTTTCTTTTCTTTCGTTTCTTTCTCCCCCTTTGTAATCACCAAAAGTGGATTAATGAAGTCACAAAAATATTCCATGCAAAAATAAACCATTATTAAATGTAGCGTGCAATTTGCATGAGTTTTCCAAGTAATAGACAATTCAGGCTCATGGAATTTCATAACAAGACTTCTCCACCTTTGTGTAAGTGTAATGATATAAACAATAAAGTACTAAGGGAGATTCAATTTTAGAACAATCAACCAAATCAATCCACATTTTCCAATTTTCATGAATATCACTAGGATTGATTTTTTCCACCTCATCAAAGATGAGTTCAAGTTACCGAACCCCAAAACATGGCCTAAAAGGACTTTTAAATGCGGGGTGGCATTGCTTGACGAGTTATATACACCAACGCTAACGATTACCCGTTTAGCACAAGTTGGATACTCGTGGGTTGTGTATTAGCCATGAAGTGTATCCATTTTTCATACGGAGCAATTTTCACGGTAGGGTCGTTCAGTTGCGAGGGGGTGGCCCCTTCGTCTTACCGCTAATGACGTGGTAGGGTCATTCAGTTGGGAAGGAGGATAGCCCCTTCGTCTTATGGCTGACGACATGGAAGAGTCGTTCAGCTACAAGGGGGTGGCCCCTTCATCTTACGGCTGACGACACGGTAGAGTTGTTCAGTTACGAAGGGGTGGTCCCTTCATCTTACTACTGATGACACGGTAGGGTCGTTCAGTTGCGAAGGGGGTGGCCCCTTCATCTTACACCTGACAACATGGGATGGTCCTTTAGCTGCGATGGGGTGGCCCTTTTTGTCTTACTGCTGATGTAACGCCCCGCTTTTCGGGATACCCGATAAGTACGAATCCGTATCAGGTATTTTCGAAGAGGCGGGTGTTACGAAGGAAATACAAAATTTCAAAACTCGAGCAGGCTCACTACGCACTACAGGGAGAGTACCTGTAGCATTCCAGAAATCACAGAAACACAAGAGAGACAACAATCCAAACACTGATATATATATACAAAAACTGTTTATATAATTCTTCCAAACAAATCTCATAGACAACATAACAGCTCACGTCTCGCCAAAGTACAAAACGCACACCTCCAGACCTCACACACACTCACACCACTCTCAACTCCATCCAACCCCAACCAACTAGACTAGTGGGCCTCCAACTTCACGAACCAACACCTGAAAAATATCAACGGGGACACGTCACAACGTGACCCAGTAGGATGTCCAAACCCAACTCACATGGTGCACAAGGATGCAATGCACTAAGCAATAAGTTGGAAACTAACTCGTGGGATATCATGACAAATTCATATGAAAATGTAAATGGCATCAATAATAAAACACATACCTACGGCAAGAGGAAAGCCTTCAAAACAAGTGAGTACTTGACGCACACGTAACCTACACCTAGGTTCCACCTGGCGGCGTCACGATCACCAGGCGTAGTATGGCCCCTAGGCTACGATTTCGGGCTCAATCCGCAAGCGGACAGCGTCGAGTTATATTATAAAAGATTATCGAATCCCACAGGGACGGTGATATTGTCAATTGGTTCTCGGTTTATTTCTATGTCTAGAAGCGAGATAGCTATCAGGGTAAAAGGTTTGTTTGGGGTGACATTGTTGTAATATCAATAAAGGGGATTAGGGCTATAGGGATCACCACTACGATTGTTGGGGGTCGACGTTAGGTTAGCATCCTTGCATTGCATTGGGGTTAGGGAATTAATCTCCCAATTCACACCACTCTCGTGGGTTAGAATTACGGGGTATTCCGGTGGCTCTCGTTGAAGAAATGGCGGTAGCCATCAACGTAGCGGTATAGTTCGTCGATGGGTCCCCTCAAGGCACGAGCCGGGCATGGTCACGTGCCTTGGTTGAATCCATCGATTTCCCTATTCGAATCCCTAGATACCCCTTAAGAACATCAATTTTACAGACCGTGGGCATGATCTCAGTACGGGTTATCTACGGATTCGGTAGGATCTACCGAAATACAACCCTAAATCCCCAATTCAACATAGGGATCCAGATCTACATATTCCCCCTATAATCCTAGGGCTAACCCATCAACCCTAGGTTAAATCTACTCACTCATGGCAATAGTGACAGACAAAAATATCATTTTCAGAGAAGAAAACATTATATCAATCAAGAGATTAAAGCTAAAAGACTTACAGCGAGAATTCAAATCCAGAAGTAATCTCAGATTCCAAAACGCAAGAACAATCTTAAACAATTGCAATAAACTCCAGTATCAGATCCAAATTCCTGTTACAAAAATTAATCCCAGAAAAATTCCTAACAAAAAATTGCCCAGCTCTCCTGAAAAACTCTGTAAAAATTCCCTAATGAGAAGCTCCTCTACCGTCGCTCAGCTCTGCCAATCTTCAGTTCCCCGAGATCATGCGCATCGCAATCTTTCAAAACTTTCCAAAAATGACCTTGGGGTTGCCAACCGAGCAGGCTACTCGGTCGAGCAACAGGCTGCTCGTTCAGTAGCTCGGGGAGCATCGAAAAGCTGCTCAAACGAGCACTACGAAAATTAAAGTTGCTGCTCAGCCTACCCGCACCAAGCAGCTATTTTCTCGGTCCGAGTAGGTGTAGCCTCGATCAGATGCTCGGGGCCCGTCGCTTGATGGCTTCAGGGGAAATTGAAGCTGCTCGACCGAGCAGCTTGATCGCGCCCCGGTATGCACACCCAACCGGGACAAGCGACTTGTAGTCTTATCGCAAGCGCACGGTGTAGTGGCGAGCGGGTATCGAACTCAGGGAGGAACAATGACAGTGTCTTCTTCTAATCACCTAGCTATCAAAATGGTCGAAAATGATTTGGGGTGAAATTGTCACAATCGTTCGTATATCGATAGAAATATCAATGAAATAAAATGCCTAGGGATAGGGAATCCGCGCTACGAACCATATCTTATCGTTGCGATTCATAGGTTACATCATTGCTAGACTTGAATTTTAGGTGAACTAGTCGCAACTAAATATAGAACCAAGCTCACGCTCTCGCGCTATTACCGGTCTATAGCAAACCTAGGTTAAGGCCCAATCTCTTGCAAACCCTAGCCTAAGCCGCTAGCATGAATAACGACATCATCGTTCAATCGTATCTCGAGCCCACTCTCGTGCAAACTCGAGCTACGACCTAGGTTGAGATAGTTCCTACCCGTCCAATCTCTTGCAAACGGGTATGGGTATATAATTACGATTGAAAACCCTAGCCTTGGTCCAATCTCTTGCAAACCAATTCTAGAAAATTCCAATCGTAAATCTAAATTGGATTTCTAGGGTTTCCTATCAATTGGGACCCAATCTCTTGCAAATCCCAATCGATATGAATCCCTAGCCACCCGTAATAAATCGATCCCAACCTAACCCAAATCAATTCTAGCAAGAATTTCACCAATTCATCACAATTCAGAAATAGGGTTCATAGGGTTCATCCCCATGCCCTAAGACGATAAAATTACTCACTAATCATCATGCAATTCATAAGAAATTCAATAGAAAAATCAACACAATTCATTGCAATAGAGAAATTATCAATAAAAATAGAGTTTTCGACAAGAAAGGAGACAAACCAATGAGAATCCAATAGCATCCAACAAAAATCTCCTTTCTAATCTCTCAAAAAGCCTAAATCTAATTACCTAAAAAGCTCTCTAAAAAGGCTGCAAAAAGTATCAAAAAGTTCTCCTAAACTAGGGCAAAAACTGGGTTTAAGTACCCCTCAAAATCGCCCAAAAAATCGTGACAAAAATGCCCCTGCGCAGCCCAGAAATCGCAGTTTACGCAGCAGGCGGGGCGGCTCACTCGGCCGAGTGACAAATGTCACTCGGCCGAGTGACAATCCCTGTAAAATTCCGGTAAGTTGGGGGATCTTGGGGGTCTGTCTTCGGAAGTGACTCGGCCGAGTGACTTTACTCACTCAGCCGAGGGGCAATTCTTGCTCGGCCGAGTCGAAATCGTCAAAAGCCTGTAAATTAACAGTAAGTCAGCCTCTTTTGATGTGGATTTTCCCATGCCACTCGGGCGAGGGGATTTCCATACTCGGCCGAGTGGACTATCGTCACTCGGCCAAGTGCATGCCGATTTCATTCTGTTGATGCGTGTCCGGTCTGGTCGGTCGAGTGGTCTTCTTGCTCGGCCGAGTCGGTGGTTCACTCGGCCGAGTGAGATGCTGTAATGGCCCAATCTTTGTTTTTTCGCTTCTTCGTCGCTCCTACGATGTTCCTTCTTCTTCCACTCTTCTTCCATCGCCGAATAGCCCTCAAAAGCGCTTTGGGTGACACTCCGAAGTGGGTGCAAATCCTCTTGATATCAAAATCACTCCGAATCGCTCCATATCTCCTGAAATACGGCAAAAACAAGAAATCGTGAAAAGCATCGCAATATTTTCGAATAATCGTGAAAAACGTGATTTGAGTGATCAAAGTGGCATGCAAACATGCAGAAAAAGGGTGTAAAATACGGAGCGATCAAAATCCCCCAAGCTTACCTCTTACTCGTCCTCGAGGAAGATGAGTAAAAAGTAAACCCGACGGGCAAAATAATGGAAAAGAAAGAAAATAAAAACAAAAACAGAATAGAAAGCGAAGAAGGGGGGTACTAGATCATTTTTCTCAGGACGTGGGTTTTGCTTACTCATATAGCATACATCGAACGTAAAACACACGTCAAAGACTTTTATTTTGATATCACAGTATAATAATGCATTCGAAATAGAAAACCCCGAAAATATCAAAATAGCATGAAATATGGAATCATTCTAGGATTAACATCATCTGAAGCATCTAAAGCGGTATGCATAACCATAGATCACACACTTTTCAATTGAATGCTTTCTATAAGGAGTATAAGAGATATCACACGATATGGAATAGTAAGAATAGAAAAGCATGGTTTTCATGAAATGAATGCTAAGTGTGTGATTTCTGGATTTCGTGAAACTTTAGCAATCTCACCGAGTATAGAAAATTACTTAGCCTATGTTGTCATGCACCGTCAAGTAGTCACTCTCTCACACATCATTGGATCCTCTCCCCCAAGCTTATCCATAAGCGGGGTGGCACAAACAAATCAATATGTACATTCCCCATTTCTTTTGAAACTCCAAAATAAAGTAAAAATAAAACAAAAGAGGGAAGAATGAGAGAAAGAGTATGAGATGGGATCGTTATAAGCTTCTTTTCTCTTTTCTTTTCTCTTTCTCCATTTTTCTCTTTTTTTTGAATAACAATATATACATAAGCGATCCCAAATCAAAAGAGAGAAGGATATACATGTAATTTTTTTCTTTTTGATTTTGGGGATTTGGAGCATGAAAATTAATTACGGGAGAAATGCCAATAATAGACTTGCTAGGGGGGATTCACCAATAAATTTTAAGTAGAGAAATAATGCTCAAGATATATGGAGAAAGAAATAAATGTATCGCTCAGTTCACTCTATAGGACGTGCATGACAACTTTCAGCAGAATAATATAATCTACTCAGTTTAATCTCAAAAAGTAAACTAGTCCAGATATATCACCCTAGCAAACATTCAATCAACCTGAAAGTGAAGCGTACAATTCATGCAATAAGAAGTGATATGAGAGAGGAAAGCAGTACTCCAAATATAAGCAGACAATGCATGAAGCTTGGTGTGTTTTCTATGATAATCATACATATGGATCATCAGACATCAGCTACTAACAGAATTTCATCCATATTCATACAGAAAAAGAGTTGGTTACTATTTCAAATGCAAAGCAGAATATAGCATATGATATCTGAAACAAAAGCTATGACGTGACAAAATAGCATGCACATAGAGATAGGCTAACACCACGTCATCATCATCACAGAAAAATCATCTCTAGCAAAAGATGAAAGAAACAAAGATAAAATAAAATAGAACTATATACAATGCAGCACATAAAGAAAATAAGAAAACGTGATGCATGATAAAAAAATGAAAAAGTGGTGAAAATAAGTGCAAAAGTGGAAAGAAAGTGTGAGAAATCAAAAATAAAGGGTGGCAAAAATAAAAAGTGTGAGAACTCACTCCCCCAAGCTGAAGTGCACAGTGTCCTCAATGTGCAAAGTGTGGCACACTGAGAGACGTGAAATGGGTAGGGTGGGTGAGGATGCATACATGATAAAAGAGAAAAAGAAAAAGAAAGAAAATAAAATATGAATGAATGTGATGCATGCAAAGATCAGGATGGTGCAGATATAGGTGTACCCAAAAGGTCTCTCCCTCACTCCCAAAAAGGTATAAAAGAGATATGATCAGGAAGACATCAAAATAATACATGGAGTAGGGGGAAAAAATCAATCACCAGGCCCAGGAACAAACGGGCAGTAAAACGACAAAAAATATCAGAGACATCAAGAGTGTGCCTAAGGTGGTGGTGGTGCTGCACCAGCACCGTCCTGTGGCGGAGGTGGTGGCGGAGGTGGTGGTGGCCGGGAGGGTGTGGTTGGTGGAGGCAGACGCGCCAAAATTTGATTCAGGCAAGCCTGAATACTGGGAAGGAATGCGACGTGGGTCTGCACGGAACTGACCGTGGCAGAGAGAGCCCTAAAGTCTTCTCGAAGTCCACTAACAGCCCCCTCTAGAGCATGAATTCTCTGAAGTAGAGTGTCAGGGGGTGGTGGAGTGGAGGGACGCATAGGTCAAACAGGTGAGGTGCGGGGCTGTCTCTGCCGGATAGTGTATAGGATGGGGCCAGCAGGAAAGTGTGGAAGGGGTGCTGTGTTCGGTAAGTGATGTCCAGCCTCGGTGTGAGGCTGGGACACGGGCTGGGTCGAAGCAGCAGTAGCAACAGCAGCAAAGGTGGAAGGCAAAATGGGTGACGAGGCAGCAAGAGAGGTCAGTGACGCAGAAGTGGGGACAGAAGTCACGACACTCTCGGTAAAGACAGCGGCAGTGGGGTCAGAAGGGCCGACGGCCGGGGGTGGCCGTGGACAAAAGTGAGGACAGAACCGCCACTGTGACGGTAAAGGAGGTCTCGTCGCTCTCTATAATAGTGGTGGGACGCTCAGGGCTAAGAGATGTGATAGGCTCGACGGACATAGGCTCAGCGGCGGCGGCGACGGCGGTGGTGGTGGTGGACTCAGCTAAGGTGCTCCCGACACTGACAGAAGTGTGGACAGAGGTGTCGAGAGGTGCAGACAGTGCAGGTGCAGGGTGAGGGATCGCGGGGTCAACAGGTGGTGCAGGGGGTGCCTGCTCAGCATCCTCAGCCTCAAGCACGTAGGCAGCGGGGATAAGGAGATCCATCGCTGGAATCCAATCCCCCTGGGCCGGTCCAATGTGTGTCCAAGCGAGGCTCGGAAGAACCATGTAGTCAGCACTAAAGGGACCGTGCAACCACACCCAGTGCCTGCGACCGTGGGGACGAAGCATCTTCATCCGGGCCATAACATCTATCGAGAGTGAAGTGGGGCCCGGGGCTCGACGCAAGTCATCAGGTAGGTCCACGCCGGTCATAAGGGCTAGAAGTGTGATTAGACCGCCACAACAACTAGGTGAGCGAGCACTCACCGAAATGATGATGCGGTCTAAAAACCAACTAGCAATGTCGATCTCGACGGCGGGGACCAGGTCGTCGCTACCCATATCCAGAACCCTAGGGCGAGTCATCGCGTAGAGCATATAGAGCTCTGGCGTAGACATGGTCCCGGGCTCGTACCTCGCTAGGAAAGTAGTCGCCATAAGGCACTGTGTAATGCGGAGGCAGGGGTGCAGGATGGCTGCGGCCTTGGCCCTACTAGGGTCAAAGCCAAGTGGGGATCCCGTGATCCGTGTCCAGAATGTGGAGGCGTCAAATGACGGTGGTGGGATGTGCATGGGAGCGTAGGCACGGTCAGGGATATGGACAGCGGGCCACTGGAAGAATGCTCTAAGCATGTCGAGAGTGATCTCGCACTCTCGATCCATCAAGCGGAATGTGCATCCTCCAGGGGTCCGGTTAATAGAGCTCAGGACCTCTAGTGTCGGATGGATATAAGTATCCGTCGACACCGACAAAAAATCACGCCATCCCACGTTGTCGTACAACGTGAGAAGCCCCTCGAGTACCCCTAGGCGGTCAAGGTCAGCTAGGTGTGCGAACCGAGAGGGTACTATCGAGCGATGGCAGATACGCTCGAATCTGGCGCGGTGTGCGTCATTTCGAAATGTGATCCCCATTGGCCCGACGGCAGGAGCGGATGGAGGGACAGGATCAGCAGGGATCAGCTGTGTAGGTGGTGGTGGCGGTGGCAGGCTAGGTGGAGGGGAGTCCTCCCTAGCGTGAGAGGGACCGGGGTCATCGGTCCTCCTCCTCTTGGGAGCGGATCCCTGTGTACATGGCCTAGTGCACGGCTGCATGTGTGCCGCGGGATGCGTCCCAACCAAATATACAATGTAGCGTGCTAAGTGATGGAACGAGTGTACCTGAACACGCCGCGAGAGAAATAAGTGGTGCGTGCGAAGAAACGCCTCCGCCACGAAGCTCAATGCGCGTCCAAAATCTCCCCAAAGCTCCCCCAAGCTAGCCTACAAATCAAACGATCGAATCAGCAAATAATATTCAATATATATGGTGGAGATATGGGATAATAGATAGATATAAAAATTAATTTGGGTTAGGGGCTCAACGGGCATACAGATCAAGAGAAACGGGGAGAAAAGGGGCTTTTGGGGCAAAACGAGGTGAACTGAGGCGGTGGAGGCCGGCGCCGGCGGGGGGGGGGGGGGGGGGGGGGGGGGGGCGGTCGATCGTCGGCGTGGGGAGGGGAACTTGGTAGACGGTGAAAGGGGGATCGATTCGGGCGAATGTTGAGTCGATTCGGGCGATGGAGTTCAAGCGTCGCGCTCGGGCTGAGAATTTGGGGATATTTTGTTTCGATTTTCGCGCAGCCCGCAGTGATTATATATAGTAATTGCTACGACTCGGTCGAGTGACAATGTCACTCGGCCGAGTGCGTAAACCAAAAATAATTTCGAAAATCTCCTTGCCACTTACGACTCGGCCGAGTGGCTTTGTCTCACTCGGCCGAAGGGAGAAACTCCACTCGGCCGAGTGGCTCTGCCACTTAGCAATTTTTAAGCTAGGAGGGTATCTGTTTCACTCGGCCGAGTGACTAGTCACTCGCCCGAGTGGCAATTAAAACTAAAACTGACAGAAATTAACAGAGAGTTGGTCTGCAGAAACTTCCCTGATTGGTGCTCCACTCGGCTGAGTGGAGTCTTTGCTCGGCCGAGTGGCATATGCGACTCGGCCGAGTGACGTGCTATTTTCTGCATCGGCTCTCCGTTTTCGCTCTGGTTTCTGTTTTTCTTCCTCCAGTATGTTTCTTCTTCCTCCTAAGGCCTGAACGTGTTCCTGGAGCGCTCTTCCTTGCCTCGATCATCCTCCATATGATTGATCTCCCTTTCTCCTTCTCCTGTCATGAAAATTAAGACCCGTTGTCACGATTTTCATGGACATCAAACTCTAAAAACTAACAAAAGGATAAATCAAAAATAAAAATCAAATAAAAATAAAGCAAAAACCGTCGGGTTGCCTCTCGGCAAGCGCTCGTTTAAGGTCATGAGCTCGACCCCTTTAGATATTCGTTTAGCTCGCGATATTGGGTGCATACGAGATGCACCCGTCAAACTTGTCGGGTAGGTCGCTTGGATTTGGGTCGTGATGATCATCGGTCTTCCTCGATGCCTCCTCATCATGGGCAATGTTGGGGGATAAGTCCCCCAAGCTAGAGCTTGTTCCTATCTTCTTCTTGGCCGGTGACACCGATCTTCCATTCGGTGGAGCTTTCTTCGGATTCTTGGCCTTTGAGAGCTTGCAAAGCTCTCGTATTCTTGCAACATCAGCGTCGCCTTCATCACCATCCGTGGAGCTATTTGGATGGTCCTCCAATTTCTCTTCTTCACCCGAAGCTTGGCCTTCTTCGAAGCCATCGTCATGCAGAGCACCAATAGAGTGGGGGATTGCTTCTTCAATCACTTCATCGAGAAGATACGAAAGATCGTGGGGGCGTCCCTTGAGTAGATATACGCAATTCACTTCACCGGAGGGGACACCTTCGGAATAATGCTTGAGCCGTTGTCCATTCACCTTGAATGTGGCTCCGTCTTTCCCTTCCAATTCAAAAGCTCCTCCCGGTTGTATGTGCTTAATGGTGAATTGTCCGGACCATCGCGATCTCAATTTTCCGGGAAAGAGGCGGAGCCGGGAATTGAATAAGAGGACTTTATCTCCAACCTAGAAGTCCGTGACTGTGATGCGTGCGTCGTGGAGGATTTTAGTCCTTTCCTTATAAATCCTTGAGCTCTCATAAGCATCCCGTCTAATCTCATCAAGCTCATTAATGTCTAAGAGTCGCCTCACCGACGCTCTCTTGTAGTCGTAGTTGAATGTCTTAATAGCCCAATACACGCGGTGCTCCAACTCTACCGGCAAGTGGCAAGCTTTCCCATAAACAAGTCGGTACGGTGTGGTGCCAATAGGAGTGCGAAAGGCCGTATGATAAGCCCATAGTGCATCGTTCAATTTCATTGACCAATCTTTTCTAGATCTATCTACGGTCTTTTCTAGAATTTGCTTGATTTCTCGGTTTGACACCTCCACTTGGCCACTCGTTTAAGGATGGTATGCCATGCCAACTCTATGGTTCATCCCATATCTTTTCAACATGGCTTCAAATTTGTTCTCTACAAAGTGGCTTCCCCCATCGCTTATCAAAGTACGATGCACTCCAAAGCGTGGGAAGATGTTTTGCTTGAAAAACTTGGATACCACCCTCGCATCATTAGTAGGGGTCGCAATGGCTTCCACCCATTTAGAGACGTAGTCCACGGCTAGTAAGATATACTTGTTTCCCTTGCTTGACGGAAAAGGTCCCATGAAGTCCACTCCCCAACAATCGAATAGCTCAATTTCTAGAATGGGCCTCATCGGCATCTCGTTTCGCCTTGATATATTCCCGGTCCTTTGGCATCGATCGCATCCCTTGATGAAGTCATGCGTATCCTTGAACATGGTCGGCCAAAAGAATCCGCATTGCAATATCTTAGCGGTGGTCTTGGATGAGGCGTGATGTCCCCCGCATGGCATACCATGGCAATGCAAGATGATTGACGTGGCCTCCTCCTTGGAAACACATCTCCGGATAACACCATCCTTGCAAATCTTGAAGAGATACGGATCTTCCCAAAAAATAATTACGGACTTCTTGCATAAACCTCATCTTTTGTTGCGTGGGCATCCCGCATGGTTTTATCCCACACGCCAAATAATTGACGAAATCCGCATACCAAGGCACCTCTCCGGGTCTTACGGCGAATAGCCTTTCGCCGACAAAGGTGTCATCAATTGGTAAGCTCCCATCCTCCTCACAGTGAACAAGCCTAGATAAGTAGTACGCCACAACATTGTCCATTCCCTTCTTGTCTCTAATCTCCAAGTCTAATTCTTGCAACAAAAGTATCCATCTTATCAATCTTGGTTTTGCCTCTTTCTTGCTTAGAAGATACTTCAATGCCGCATGGTCTGTGTGGACAATAACCTTGGATCCAAGGAGGTAGGAACAGAACTTCTCGATGGAGTATACAACCGCTAAAAGCTCTTTCTCGGTGGTAGTATAATTTTTCTGCGCATCGTCCAATGTCTTGCTAGCATAGAATATAGCATGAAGCTTCTTGTCCTTCCTTTGTCCTAGCACCGCTCCGATGGCTTGGTCACTTGCATCACACATAAGCTCGAAGGGAAGGCTCCAATCCAGCGGTTGTATGATGGGGGTGGAGATGAGTGCTTCCTTCAACGTATTAAATGCTTGCAAGCACTCTCCTGAAAAGACAAAGGGGGCATCTTTAGCAAGTAAGGAAGTGAGTGGTCGGGCAATTAGGGCAAAGTCTTTGATAAAGCGGCGATAAAACCCCGCATGACCAAGGAAGCCTCTAATGCCCTTTACATTAATAGGAGGAGGGAGTTTTTTGATTACCTCAACTTTCACCTTATCAACCTCAATCCCTCTAGAGGACACAAGATGCCCAAGCATTATCCCCTCGGTGACCATAAAATGACATTTTTCCCAATTAAGGGTGAGATTGTTTTGTTGGCATCGTTTGAGGACTTTTGTCAGATTAGCCAAACAAGAATCAAACTCGCTTCCATACACAGAAAAATCATCCATGAAGACTTCCATAATATTTTCAATGTAATCAGAAAAGATTGATGTCATGCATCTTTGAAAAGTGGCGGGAGCATTGCAAAGTCCAAAGGGCATTCTACGATAGGCATATGTGTTGGATATTAGACTCTCCGGATTTGGTTTTGGATGATGAACAAATATAAATATATCGTGAACTAACACTTTGTGAGCGCAGTTATGGAGATCGTCGCCAAATTCATGTGTACATCCAAAGCGACGTCTCGAGACTTCTCAAAGCGCGTGATCGTATGCCTAAAGCTTCGTTGAAGCTTTTGGACCATTTTAGAAGTCATGAAGATTCGGATCGAAGCTTTCGAAGACGGTTCGTCATGTTTTATTTATAGTCTTTTAGCTTCGTTCCGTAGAATGTTAAGCCTTGAGTAGGTCTTGCGTTTTAATCTTCATAACGCTCCTATCTTAGATATATGATCTTAGTAGAAGTACATACGAACTTTCCCGAAGCTTCGTGCTTCGATTCACGACTTCTTGTGCATGTTAGTTGGTTCAAGAAGAAGAACCAACCGACTAGATGGTGATCTAGTCGGTCGGCAATGCTTCTTGGACCGACTAGTTTGCCTCATTCATTTCTAGCTCAGTTATTGTTTACAGTTAGTCGGTCAAAGAAGGTTCACCGATCGACTAGTTGTGAAACTAGTCGGTTAGGAATCCTTCTTGGACCGACTAGTTGAACTTCCATTTTTGAGCCTGAGCTATTGTTTACGGTTAGTCGGTCAAAGCTCAACGACCGACCGACTAGTTGAGAAACTAGTCGGTCAGTAGTTGTTCTTAAACCGACTAGCTGTATTTGAATTCAGCTTCTACTGTACATGCCTAGTTACTGTTTATCGTTAGTCGGTCAAAGAACGTTTATCGACCGACTAGTTGATGAACTAGTCGGTCAATATTTGTTCTTGGACCGACTAAATCAATTTGTACTCAGACTATTTGTTTTATCTCTTAGTCGGTCTAAGTTCACTCACCGACCGACTAGTTGTGAAACTAGTCGGTTGGCATGTGTTCTTTGACCGACTAGTTCTGTTAATCTGAACTTCGACCTATTCACTGTTCACCACTTAGTCGGTTCATGCTGTTTGACCGACCGACTAGTTGATGAACTAGTCGGTCAGTGGTTGTTCTTTGACTGACTAGTTTGGTTCAGAATAGAGCCGTTGGAGCTTTAATTGAAACGTTTTTCTCTCTCTCTTTCCTCTAACCTATAAATACTTGGTGTGCTGTATTCATTGCACTCAAGGCTGATATTAAGATAAGTTTAGAGATCAAAGAGAAAGCATTCAATCTCATTCAAAGCTCATTCATTTCCAATCTTGAATCTCTTCTCACTCTTATTTCAAAAGAGAGATTCATTGATTGTTAGCCTTCCAAGCCAAGTGCTTGATCCTAGGTCACCAACAACCTCATAGCTCTCCATTGTTGGTCATCTACTTGGAGCTAGGGTTTGGTGCCTCTTCATCTTCCCCAAAATCCGTTTGCCCTAAATCGTAAGTTATACTCAAGGCACATGATTTTGTCGGTAAAAATTTCTATTTCAATTTACCTTGATATTGTAAGTGATTCACTCTCGGTTGTGAGAGTTTGTTTGTGATCACGGGTTGTGGGAGTCACAATTTCCTTTCTGTATGATTTGACTTTGTGAAGGTTCTTCACAAGTATTTCATAGTGCAAATCTTGAGTTAGGGTTTCTAACTCAAGTATCCGGAGGGAATCCGGGTGGTTGGGACGTAGGATCACCGGGAACAAGGCGGGGAGACTTGGGTGGATCCGAACCCAGTAATATTGCTTGTTTGTGATTGTCTTCTTTGTCGTCATATTTACATTTCCGTATTTCCGCATTAATTGGTAGAGTTTGCACGATAATTAGGAATTATCCTCTTAATTATTTTAAAGTACTATTCACCCCCCTCTAGTACTTGTGCAGTAGCTTAGCAGGGCATTACAATATGTGCCATAAGGACAAGTGAAAGTGGTATTTTCTTGGTCGTCTTCATGCAAGGGAATTTGAAAGAACCCCGAATACCCATCCAAATAACAAAAGTATTTATGTTTAGCAAGGCGTTCAAGCATTTGATCGATGAAGGGTAATGGGTAATGGTCTTTCCTTGTGGCTTTATTTAGATTCCTATAGTCAATGCACATTCGCCATCCCGTGACGGTGCGTGTAGAAATGGGTTCTCCCTTATCGTTTTTTACAATGGTCATTTCCCCTTTTTAGGAACGACGTGAACGGGGCTAACCCACCGGCTATCAGAGATAGGGTAAATAATGCCAGCTTCGAGTAACTTAAGAATTTCTTTCTTAACCACCTCCTTCATGTTGGGGTTCAACCGCCTTTAAGGCTCTATCGAGGTGGCTTCAGTGTTTTCCAAGTGGATTCTATGCGTGCAAAGCCAAGGGCTTATTCCTTTAAGGTCAGACATGGTGTAGCCAAGCACATCTTTGTGACTCCTAAGAACATCTAAGAGTCTTTCTAGTTGATCATGGTTGAGGTGGGCATTAACAATAACCGGGTAGGTCAATTTATTACCCAAGAAAGCGTCCCTTAGATTTGGTGGTAATTGTTTAAGCTCTACCTCAGGTGGCGTTGTGCCCTCTACTTCCTTTCCTTGTGTAAGCTTGATTTCCCTTGCAACATCTGGGTTTAGTTATTTCTACTTAAGTGGGCTCCTCCAAGCCGACTCGGATTCACTTATCGGTGAGGACGATGCATCGGAATAGATGCTGTACGATTCTGCATGGGCATCGATGGGATCGCCCTTGTGCTCCGGTCCAAGCCTAAGATCAAGAGATGCGTCAATGAGTTCACAAAAATAAGAGTAAGGGTCGTAGAGTGTACTTCCCTGAATCTCAGATTGATCAATGGATTCCTCGGAAGAGTAGTACTCTTCAATGCATGTTTCGCCCTTTTCAAAATATAACTTGTCGTCCTTCACATCAACTCTAATGTTGCCCTCTATAGTCCCTTCCGGGGAGATTTGATCCATCACAAAAATGGCAAATTGTTGCTCAATGGGGTCCTCGATATCAACGGTGAATGCCCCTATGGCATGGACCTCATCTACAAGTTCCTTAAGAAGGCTCGCAAAGGAGTCATCATCTCCCTGGCTTGACTCAGTCATTAACATTACCTCCCCCATGTTCCTGTTAAGATCTTATGGAGAAATCTGGGAAAGCAAGTAAATTGGGCAGCAAACAGAGTCAAAAAGGAAAAACTAAGAAAGATGGATGGATAGATGGTGAGAGATAACCGGGTGATCAAAATCAAAAACCGTCAATAGCACCTCCCCGGTAACGACGCCAAAAACTTGATCGCGCCCTGGTATGCACACGCAACCAGGACAAGCGACTCGTAGTCTTACCGCAAGCGCATGGCGTAGTGGCGAGCGGGTATCGAACTCAGGGAGGAACAATGACAGTGTCTTCTTCTAATCACCTAGCTATCAAAATGGTCGAAAATGATTTGGGGGTGAAATTGTCACAATCGTTCGTATATCGATAGAAATATCAATGAAATAAAATGCCTAGGGATAGGGAATCCCCGCTACGAACCGTATCTTATCGTTGTGATTCATAGGTTACATCATTGCTAGACTTGAATTTTAGGTGAACTAGTCACAACTAAATGTAGAACCAAGCTCACGCTCTCGTGCTATTGCCGGTCTATAGCAAACCTAGGTTAAGGCCCAATCTCTTGCAAACCCTAGCCTAAGTCGCTAGCGTGAAGAAGGACATCATCGTTCAACCGTATCTCGAGCCCACTCTCGTGCAAACTCGAGCTACGACCTAGGTTGAGATAGTTCCTACCCGTCCAATCTCTTGCAAACGGGTATGGGTATAGAATTACGATTGAAAACCCTAGCCTTGGTCCAATCTCTTCCAAACTAATTCTAGAAAAGTCCAATCGTAAATCTAAATCGGATTTCTAGGGCTTCCTATCAATTGGGATCCAATCTCTTGCAAATCCCAATCGATATGAATCCCTAGCCACCCGTAATAAATCGATCCCAACCTAACCCTAATCAATTCTAGCAAGAATTTCACCAATTCATCACAATTCAGAAATAGGGTTCATTGGGTTCATCCCCATGCCCTAAGACAATAAAATTACTCACTAATCATCATGCAATTCATAAGAAATTCAATAGAAAAATCAACACAATTCATTGCAATAGAGAAATTATCAATAAAAATAGAGTTTTTGACAAGAAAGGAGACAAACCAATGAGAATCCAATAGCATCCAACAAAAAATCTCCTTTCTAATCTCTCAAAAAGCCTAAATCTAATTACCTAAAAAGCTCTCTAAAAAGGCTGCAAAAAGTATCAAAAAGTTCTCCTAAACTAGGGCAAAAACTGGGTTTAAATACCCCTCAAAATCGCCCAAAAAATCGTTACAAAAATGCCCCTGCGCAGCCCAGAAATCGCAGTTTACGTAGCAGGCGGGGCGGCTCACTCGGCCGAGTGACAAATGTCACTCGGCCGAGTGACAATCCCTGTAAAATTCCAGTAAGTCGGGGGATCTTGGGGGTCTGTCTTCGGAAGTGACTCGGCCGAGTGACTTTACTCACTCGGCCGAGGGACAATTCTTGCTTGGCCGAGTCAGAATCGTCAAAAGCCTGTAAATTAACAGTAAGTCGGCCTCTTTTGAAGTGGATTTTCCCTTGCCACTCGGGCGAGGGGATTTCCATACTCGGCCGAGTGGACTATCGTCACTCGGCCGAGTGCACGCCGATTTCATTCTGTTGATGTGTGGCCGGTCTGGTCGGCCGAGTGGTCTTCTTGCTCGGCTGACTCGATGGTTCACTCGGCCGAGTGAGATGCTGCAAAGGCCCAATCTTCGTCATTTCGCTTCCTCGTCGCTCCTACAACGTTCCTTCTTCTTCCACTCGTCTTCCATCGCCGAATAGCCCTCAAAAGCGCTTTGGGTGACACTCCGAAGTGGGTGCAAATCGATATCAAAATCACTCCGAATCGCTCCATATCTCCTGAAATATGGCAAAAACAAGAAATCGTGAAAAGCATCGCAATATTGCCGAATAATCGTGAAAAACGTGATTTGAGCGATCAAAGTGGCATGCAAACATGCAGAAAAAGGGTGTAAAATACGGAGCGATCACAGCTGAACTGCTCGGTCCGAGCCAGCCCATGTCAGCGCTCTGCTGAATCTGATATGGGTCGGTCGAGCAGCTGAGCTGCTCGGACCGAGCATTTTCTGGGAAAATGCTGCAGAAGCTCCCAGGGGGTTGTCTCTCTCTCTCTCTCTCTCTGCCCTCTCTCTTCACCTCTGATGGCTCCAGAAGTGTGGCGAACTCCTCCAGAGCCCCGTCAATAAGCTCACGAGCACGTCGGATGTTTCCATACCCAGGTGGGTGTCCAAGTCGCTCCAAAATCCCTGAAAACTGACAAAACACTACAAAACTCGGAAATATCGTCAGAAGTGCAATATCGTAGTAAAATGAGGGATTTGGATGCGAAAATGGCATGAGATGCAATGGAATAATGTTATGGAAAAAGTGTAAAATATGGACACATCAAAATCCCCCAAGCTTACCTCTTACCCGTCCTCGAGGAAGACGAATAATCGGTATGCCGGAAGGAAAACAAAAAGAAAATAGGAAAATGAAAAATAGAACGAAAGGAAAATACAAAAATAGAAGCGAGGGGAGAGTGCTAGGGATGATCGGTCAGATCTCATGCCTAAATAGTATATCACGATAATCTGAATGATAAACAAACATGCTACTAGTAATTTCTAGCTTTACACATCATATGACTAGCATGCAGTGTAGGCAAAGAATTGGGATCTACTGAATTAATACTATCAAATCATATCAATCTCATGCAATCCCTAGATTCTAGTATAAAGGAGTTGGCAACACCCTTTTCAATCACAGATACACAAGGAGCATAAAAGAATCACATAACATGCAATAGAGAATGGAAAAATCATGCCATTCAGATATTCATTTCGATACGTGAAAAATCTCCAAAACTAAAGTAATTCGTAAAGTTTAGGTTTTATAAAATCTCCCTGATGTGCACCGTCTCCACTCTAATGTCATGCTCACTCATGTAATCGGTTGGTTTACCCCCCCCAAGCTTAGCTTGAGGCGTCACATCAAGGAAAATGATATGGAATTTTTATTTTTCTTCCCAGAATAAATGATAGCTTCTAATGAAACGATATAAAACAATGTTTATTCATTTTCTTTTCTTTTTCTTTTTCACATACGAGTATATACTTTTTTTCTTTTTTTTCTTTTCTTTTTTTCAATTAGAAGCTATACTTTTTCTTTTTGGGTTTGGGAAGTAAGATGCGGTAAATGTAGCTATGGGGGTGCAACCAACCGATATGTAGAGATATAAAATAGATATGTGGAGAAGGAAAATAGTGGGACTCTCGGTTCACTCATAAGAGGGTGCACACAGTTTGATAAAATAAAACCCTAACTAAACTCATATATAGCATGGATATTTTCACTTCTCTAAATGAATACTGAAAAAGACATGCAGTAGTAAACATAATATCAACAGGCATGCAATCAGAAGTGAATAAGATAAGAAAACAGATGCTCCAAGTGTTCTAGTGATGCGTGAACCTGGGTGCGTTTTCCAACATAGATCATACTAGATACTAATTCATGCATTCGATTTTCAATTCATTTCAAGTATTAAATCAGACAGATCATCAAAAGAAATTCACGCATATAAATAGTAAAACTGAAATTCATCCTAATAGCATGTCAACAAAAATAGCATCGCAAAAGACTAATAAGGCCATGAGATATATCATCATGCAGAAACATCCCTAGCAAAAATAAAGAAAAAGAGGCGGAGAAAAAGCGAAAATAAAATAAGGAAGAGATGCATGCATGGTAAAAATAGGAAATATGATGCAAAATGAGAAAACAGAAAACGACGTGAAAAAATGGTGGAAAAGTGAAATGAAAAATAAAATAAGGAAAGAAAATGTAAAAGAAAAAATCAAAAATAAATCGGTAGCGCTCATCCCCCAAGCTAAACCTAGCAGTGTCCTCACTGCTAAGAAATCGCTCGTGAGCGGTAGATGATGCTAGAGGGGTGGGGTGGGTGTGGGGAATGAAATAAAATAAAAACTGAAATAAAATAAAAACTATGTAATGAAAGAAATAGGAAATAAAAACAAAAATATGAGATGATGCAATTCACAATGAGATATGATGCATGAGTGGTGCCTCCCCCAAGCTGTGTAAAAGTAGGGCCCCGAAGAGACAGATGGGCACAAAATATATAGGGGAGGCAAAGAGGGTATAAACTACATCAAGCAGAGGTACCACCCTCTGGGGGTAGTGATGGGTCCCTCTACTGTGGACCGGAGGTGGTGGGTGGGAGGTCCGGCTGTGAGTCAAGGGGAAGGCTGGCAGTGAGATCGACGACTGAGGTGGCGGGCTCAAAAGAATGTAAAACCAGGGCAGAGAGTGGATCAACTGTGACTGATGACTCAGAAGTAGTTGAAACAGGCTTTGCAGGAGCCTGAGGAAGTGAAGCAGTGAGTGGTGCAGAGTGTATCACAGTGTCCGGCCTGGGAGGAGGAGCGTGTCCAAGTATGACAGTAGGTGGGCCACAGTGACGAAGGAGGTCTATGATAGATGTAAGATCCGACTCGACTCTGGATCTGTGTGCCACCATAGCCTCTAAAAATTCATCGAAATCCCGCCGTAAGCAGGAAGTCAACACCTCTAAAGCGGTAAGGCGGGCGTCGGATGTAGGCGAGTCAGTCGGAGAGTTAGGAAAACGTCTGTGAGATACCACTCTCATGAAGCGGCCATGTGCAACTGATGCACGGTGCCGAGCATGGAAAGTAAGAGAGGGTGAGCTCGTAAGTAGCTCAGAGACTGCTGAAGGAAGAGCTGTAGCCGACACAGAAGTGTAGACAGACGTCGACACGATCTCGGTAAAAATGGCAGCTGAAGTGGTGGAGGTGGTGCCAGATAATGGAATGTGTGGACCTAAAGAGATAGAAAGTGATGCTATCAGGTCCGAAAGAGGTGGGAGGGTGGGGACAGGGTCGTGGACAGGAGAGTCAAGATATATCGATGCGTCATCAAAATGTATATCGGTGCCCTCCGGCGCCGATACAGAGATAGAAGAAATCTAAGTCTTGGTGCAGGAGGTGAGGACAGTCCCCGAGGACTCGGTGAAAGCAGATACGGCAGAAACAAAAGTGGTGTAGGAGGAAGCTCCAGGCGGCGCCAGTGGTGGTGTGGATAGAGGAGAACGACGTGGGGCGAGGGTCGAACGAGTAGGGGGGAAAGAGGGGAGCTCGGGGGTAATTTTCGGGTGGGGGGTAAAAGTTTTTAGGGTAAAAAAATATTTAACGGTGGGATTAAAAGGAATAAAAGCGGGTTTGGTTCGAAACCTTACCCGACTCGGTCCGAGCAGCTAGGCTACTCGACAGGGTCAATGTTAAAAATTTGAACTAAATACCGACCCGACTCGGTCCGAGCAGCTAGGCTGCTCGACCGGGTTACCACAAAAATTTTGAACGAAAGAGTCCCTTGTCGGCTCGACCGAGTAGCAAGATGCTCGGTCGGAGTCAAGTCCTACTCGGGCCGTGCCAATAATATTCTGTCCGGGTCGACAGAGTGATGTTTTTTCCTCAACTTTGAAGGCATGTAGTACTCGATCGAGCATCTTGATGCGCGGTCCAAGTCGATTCCTACTCGGGCCGAGCCAATAATACTCTGTCCGGGTCGACAGAGTGACGTTTTCTCCCCAAATTTCAAAGCATGTATGACTCTACTGAGCAATATGTTGCTCGGTCCGCGTCGAATCCTGCTTGGACCGAGCAGCTAGCTGGTCGGGCCGCGCCATATAGCCTTTCTGTCTCTGTGTCTGTGCTGCTCGACCGAGTGGTGAAGCTGCTCGGTCCGAGCCTCTTGTGCCTTCTGTCCTTCTTCATTTTCTTTGATTTCTCCCCAAATCTTCGAATTTGATGTTCTCCTCCAGCTTCCTAACGTTTATAATGTCCATATGCATAGCCCCAATTGTCCGTCCTACACAAAATACGAACTCGTCAAATTTTTACAATTTTTTTGATTTTTGTCTATAAATACGAAATAAAAAATGAAAAATAAGAAACTAAGAAAGAAAATCCAAAATCTAAGAATTGGGTTGCCTCCCAATAACCGTTCGTTTTCAGTCATGAGCTCGACTCCCTCAAATATATCAACGCTCATTTGGCGCGCGCGGTGGTAGCGCGTCTATCTTCGGGGTGGTGCAAACCGGCGGCAATTGATTTCCACCTACTTCACGATTCTCCTCCATGTACCACATAGTCTCCGGTCCTTGATGATTTGATGAATGACGAAGAAACTCCTCATCCAACACTTGGATGTACGCGGCGACTGCTTTGTTGTAGGTCGGGTCACCATCGTCGTCGATGCTTGACTTCATCGGGTCATTCAAGACCCTTCGACAGTAAAGTCTTCAATTGGTTCTTCTTCAAGAAGCTCCAGAAAACTAGACCCTTCTACATGGGCTCGCTCCCTCATCGGCTTTTGTGGCCGGAACTCAGCTTCAATATCCCCCACGTTGTGGGAGATGGTCCCTTCCCGGACGTCTATAAGAACACCGACCGTCGCCATAAAGGGGCAGCCGAGTATAAGTTGAGATCTCCCTCCTTCATGCATGTCCATGATGATGAAGTCGACTGTAACACATAGTCCTGGAGGTATCTGGAGGATGATGTCCCTCGCTATTCCCACTGGGTAGGTGATGGAATGATTGGCGAGCTGAATGGACATGGACGTCGGTTCCAGATCACTTCCCGTCTGAAGCCTTTTGAAGATGGAGAGGGGCCTCAAACTGATGCTAGCCCCCAAGTCAATTAATGCTCTGCTGATTGGCATCCCACCGATGGAACATGGCATGGTAAAGCTCCCCGGATCCGGCAACTTTCAGGGAGGTGGTTTCTGATAACGGAGGTGGAATCCTCCAATAGCTTTATTTCTTCGAGCCTCCTCTTTCCCATTATGAGATCCTTTAGAAACTTGGCGTAGGACGGGATCTCAGTGATGGCGTCTATAAACGGGATGTTCAGCTGAATCCCCTTTAGTAGCTCCATAAACTTGGAGTACTTCTTCTCCAGTTTGGCTAGGGCTAGCCTCTGTGGGTATGGAGGAGGAGGTCTGGAGAATTTTCCCTTAGATGCATCAACGGGAGGTGTCATTGTAGTAGGTATGACTGGAGGTGCATCTGCTCTCTCCTCAATAGTGACAGGCCCTTCAGTGGCCTCAACTCTTTCGCTGTCATCAACAGCTTCTTCAGTGGTGATATTCTCCTTATCAAGCACCGGGACCATGACGACGTCAGTCACGCATCCCCCTCGTGTGGTCACTGAAACCACGGCATTGGCTTGCGCTCTAGGGTTAGTCTCAGGCTAAGAGGGCAATCTCCCCTGATTCTTCAGCAGCTGCAACATTTGCCCCCTCAGTTCATCGAGCGAAGAATTGATATTCTTTAATTGGTTCGATGTATCCTAATTGAAGCGAATCTGGCCGTTCATGAAGGTCTCCAGTGTGGATTCAAGATTAGACTTGGGCGGAGCCGGCGCAAAATTCTACTGAGGCGGCTGTTGAACTGATATCCCGGCAGCCTGTAGGGCCCAGTTGGCCTAAAGCCGCCCTGCTGCTGGCTCTGTTGCTGAGGAGGAGGAGGAGGAGGTCTCTGAAATTATGGAGGTTGCAGCCCTCCACTTGGGTTTCTATATGAAAACTCCGGGTGATTCCTGGCGGCAGGGTGCTGCCACTGATTCCGTCCTTCTTCTTGGACGTACTGCACGGTCTCGGATGTCTCAGCATCCTCATAGTGGCCCTCACTAGGGATATATCCTGGATCTACATACTCCTCCTCGGGATGATAGGAGGTGCTGGGTGCTGCTGGGATGGAGTCTAGGCGCTGCTCGAGGCGAGCCACTTGCTTGCACAAGGTCTCGATGTGAGAATCCAAGTGACTAGCGACCTTGACCTCAGGAGTCTGGGTCACAACGGTCTGCTCATCGTTCCACTGTTGAGTGTTGGCTGCCATGTTCTCCAACAGATCTATAGCCTCCTCAGGAGACTTATCAAGTAAGGCACCATACGCCGCAGCATCGATAATCATCTTGGTGCTAGGCTGGAGCCAGTTGTAGAAGCTCTGCACCAAATCCCAGGGCTCGATCCCATGATGGGGGCACTGGTGTTGGAGGTCCTTGAACCTCTCCCAAGCCTCATAAAGTGACTCCTATGGGAGCTGCTTGAAGTTCCATATAGCTCCACGGATCCGGACCATCTTCGAAGGTGAATACAACTTATCCACGAATGCGAGCGCAAGCTTCTCCCAGGTGGTGAAGTGGTTGGGAGGATGGGCCCGGAGCCAATAGGAGGCTTTGTCCCTTAAGGTGAATGGGAAGAGCCGCAGCTTCACAGCATCATCACTGACGTCCTTCACCTTGAATGTTTCACACTTCACCAAGAAAGAGTCAATGTGATGGTTGGGATTTTCATGAGGATGTCCGTGGAAGGGATCCTGCTGCATCAGATTGATCAACCCTGTCTTAAGCTCGAAGGTTGTCGCCGTCAGCTGTGGTCTAAGAATCGAGGAGTTGTTCCCAAAAGTAGGTTTCATGTGGTCCATGATGGACCCAGTGCGAGGAGAAGGAGGAGGAGGAGGAGGAGGAGGAGGAGGAGGAGGATTTTCTCCCATTTGAGCGGATGGAGATGAACTTCTGCTAGAGGCTCTTAAAGCCCTGGCTGTCTTTTCGATCTCATGATCGAATAATAACTCTCTAGTAGACCCTTTGTAGCGGGTGTTTATGCACCAACAAAGCTCAAAGAAATACCGTCAGTAGCACCGCAATAAATAAAAAGAATAAACATGATGGAAGGGCGAGCAATGATCGGAATGCTAGCAAACTCCATAAAATAAAAACAAACTAAGATGGAACACTATTGCCGTCCCCGGCAGCGGCGCTAAAAACTTGACGCACCCGTAACCTACCTATGTTCCACCTGGCGGCGTCACGATCACCAGGCATAGTATGGCCCCTAGGCTACGATTTCGGGCTCAATCGGTAAGCGGACGGTGTCGAGTTATAGTATAGGGACGGTGATAGTGTCAGTTGGTTCTTAGTTTATTTCTAAGTCTAGAAGCGAGATAGCTATCAGGGTAAAAGGTTTGTTTGGGGTGATGTTGTTGTAACATCAATAAAGGGGACTAGGGCTTTAGGGATCACCACTAGGATCATTGGGGGTCGACGTTAGGTTAGGATCCTTGCATTGCATTGGGGTTAGGGAATTAATCCCCCAATTCGCACCACTCTCATGGATTAGAATTGCGGGGTATTTCGGTGGCTCTTGTTGAAGCAATGGCGGTAGCCATCAACGTAGCGGTATAGTTTGTCGATGGGTCCCCTCAAGGCACGAGCCAGGCATGGTCACGTGCCTTGGTTGGATCCATCGATTTCCCTATTCAAATCCCTAGATACCCCTTAAGAACATCAATTCCACAGACCGTGGGCATGATCTCAGTACAGCTTATCTACAAATTCGGTAGGATCTACCAAAATACAACCCTAAATCCCCAATTTCAACATAGGGATCCAGATCTACATATTCCCCCTATAATCCTAGGGCTAACTCATCTACCCTAGGTTAAATCTACTCACTCATGGCAATAGTGACAGACAAAAATATCATTTTCAGAGAAGAAAACATTATATCAATCAAGAGATTAAAGCTAAAAGACTTACAGTGAGAATTCAAATCCAGAAGTAATCTCAGATTCCAAAACGCAAGAACAATCTAAAACAATCGCAATAAACTCCAGTATCAGATCCGAATTCCTGTTACAAAAATTAATCCCAGAAAAATTCCTAACAAAAATCACCCAGCTCTCCTAAAAAACTCTGTAAAAATTCCCTAATGAGAAGCTCCTCTACCGTCGCTCAGCTCTGCCAGCCTTCAGTTCCCCGAGATCGCGTGCATCGCGATCTTTCAAAACTTTCCAAAAATGACCGTGGGGTTGCCGACCGAGCAGGCTACTCGGTCGAGCAACATACTGCTTGTTCAGTAGCTCGGGGCGCGTCGACAAGCTACTCAAACGAGCACTACAAAAAATTAAAGTTGCTGCTCAGCCTACCCGCACCGAGCAGCACCGAGCAGCTACTTGCTCGGTCCGAGTAGGCGTAGACTCGGTCAGATGCTCGGGGCGCGTCGCTTAATGGCTTCAGCGGAAATTGAAGCTGCGCGATCGAGCAGCTGAACTGCTCGGTCCGAGCCAGCCCGTGTCAGCGCTCTACTGAATCTGATATGGCTTGGTCGAGCAGCTGAGCTGCTCGAACCGAGCATTTTCTGGGAAAATGCTGCAGAAGCTCCTCGGGGCTGTCTCTCTCTGCCCTCTCTCTTCACCTCTGATGGCTCCAGAAGTGTGGCGAACTCCTCCAGAGTCACGTGAATAAGCTCACGAGCACGTCGGATGTGTCCATACCCAGATGGGGGTCCAAGTCACTCCAAAATCCCTGAAAACTGACAAAACACTACGAAACTCGAAAATATTGTCAGAAGTGCAATATCGTAGTAAAATTAGGGATTTGGATGCGAAAATGGCATGAGATGCAATGGAATAATGATATGAAAATAGTGTGTAACGACTGCTTTTCATGTATCTGAATATAATATAATATAATATATGTTTTGGTGGATTTTCTCCTCTTGAGTGGTTTTCGTCTCCGTAGATTTCATTTTCGATCGATTCGTCGTATTTTCTCGTTTCTTCCTTAGGATTGTCGATTTCGAAGTATGTCACTCGTGACTGACTTCATAACGGTCGTATCTAACTGTTAGATCAAGCCTAGGAGTCTTAGGAATCGATCCCGGGGCCCCGCGCTCCGTATCGGAACTTTTGGTGCTCATTAGCCGGTGTAAGAAGGGCCACCGACCGACTAGATGACGATCCAGTCGGTCGGCAATCCTTCTTGGACCGACTAGTTGTCTTTCTAAAATTATTCAGGAGTTACTGTTTATCGTTAGTCGGTCTAAGAACGTTGGTTGACCGACTAGGTTGCAAACTAGTCGGTCGGCAATGCTTCTTTAACCGACTAACTCATCATCTTATTTTTGTATCAGCTACTGTTTACTCTTAGTCGGCTTAAGAACGTTCATCGACCGACTAGATGATAAACTAGTCGGTCAGTATTTGTTCATGGACCGACTAACTCTAGAATCCTATTTTCGTTCAGGAGTTACTGTTTGCACTTAGTCGGTCTGCGTTGGTCGACCGACCGACTAGTTGCCAAACTAGTCGGTCAGTGGTTGCTCTTTAACCGACTAACCAGTGTTGAAACCCTAATTTCTGGGCAGCCGCCAGCCCATCTTATTTAAACCCAACCCAAACGATTTCTTCTTCCCCAACACGACCCAAAACCCTAAAATCTTCCCCCTTGAGCCCCCATCTTCCTCCAAGCTTCATTTCTTCATTCCAAGCCCTAGAATCATCATCCAAACCATCCATCCACTCTATCTACCTCTCATCTCCCCCAAAATCTCATCAAAATCCATCAAAATCCCCAAATCCCCCAAAACCCTAATTCTCCCAAACTTCTCCAATCTTTTCCAGATCTGATCCTAGGGTTCCCCGGAGTGTTCCTTCCGTCTCCTCTTGGTAAGACATCGATTCCTCTATGTTTTCATAGTCTATTGGTATTTTTATGAAACCCTAATAAATTTCATGTTGTTTGATGGTTGTTCCCCCATAACTGTGATTTCCCCATAGATTGGCATCCGTGTGACGAAGTAGTCGCCATCCCCGGTGCTAGGCAAGTGAAACTTGCATCTCTTGATTTGGGCCATGTCTTAGGCCATTTACCTTGCTTTATTGTAAAAGAGACTAGACGGTGAAAGGATAGCCGTTTAGACGCCATTGACCTAGCTTGACAACGAAGCTTGGTCCGTCACCCTCATCATGCTTGTATGTCACGTTTAATTTCCCTAAACGGTACGCGTATTAACTGTTCATGTCATCCATGCATCCTTAACCGCTATTGCATTTTAACTGCCATGTTTAATTTAATTAACGGTACGCGAATATGTTCATGTCATTGCATTTTGCCTGTCACGTTTAAATACAATTAACGGTACGCGTATTAACTGCTCATGTCATTGCATGCTTGAATACTCATCGTGATTGCGTAGCTTTGCTACATACTTGTACCATCGTTCTGGCTAGGCCCCCACCTTGCGTGGGCACAATCCTATGCCACTTGCACTTTCTGGCTCGTGCCCCAGAAGACGAGATTAACACAGCCTGCGGGCAATAGGGCACTCGTTGAGTGACCCCTTGTACTTGATACTTGAACACAGCCTGCGGGCAATAGGGCACTCGTCGAGTGATCCCTTATACTTTACTTGTTACTTGACATTACATGTCACCCCTACCACTTGATACTTGCCACTTGTACTCTCCTTTACCTTACTTGTTACCACCGTACTTTACTTGCCATGCACCATGTTTTAATTGCTAGGTTGCTAGTTTACCATTATTCCCGTTTCCTTGCACAAGTCTTTTGACTTGCTGACATGTGCCCCTTTACTCTTTTGGGTGACACATGTTAGAGCCCGAGCCTGAGTTACTTGCTGAGGACGAGGTGTTTGCTGACGCCGAGCCCGTGCTTGTGTTTGATGGGGAGTACGTGGACACTGGGGACCAGTCCTAGTGTCTTCATTGTGTTTTACTTTTGTTAGACAGTTGTTTTGTTATCGGTGTGTAGCACCTATACTTTGTTGTTGTTTTTGCTTTTGTTGGCCTTGTTCTGGGCCTTTAGACTCTTCTCTTTTAGCCTGGTGGCTTTTCTGGATGTTGAACTTATTTTCTTGTTGGACAATGTATGAGATGTGAGATTTTATTTCAGTCTCTCCTTGTGTTATTATTGTTATTCTGTTGTGGTTACAGGGACCTACTTATGTATTATTGACGCTTATCGGGTTTGGGGCTTCATAGCTCCTCTCCCGTGCGGACCTTTTCACGTCCCGCCTCCATTTTAGGGAAGCGGGTCGTGACATAGTGTAAAATATGGACACATCAGTACCACAAATAGAGAAGTGAACTGCAATATCAAGGAACTGAAACCTAGTATTACAACATCATCCCAAGTACAATTACTAATAACAACATCTGAAGGTCTCCAGTGTGGCTTCAAGATTAGACTTGGGCGGAGCCGGCACAAAATTCTGCTGAGGCGACTGTTGAACTGATATCCCGGCGGCCTGTAGGGCCCAGCTGGCCTAAAGCCACCCTGCTGCTGGCTCTGCTGCTGAGGATGATGTTGTAATTACTAACCTAGTATTGAAAGATCGCGATGCACGCGATCTCGGAGAACTGAAGGCTGGCAGAGCTGAGCGACGGTAGAGGAGCTTCTCATTAGGGAATTTTTACAGAGTTTTTTAGGAGAGCTGGGCGATTTTTGTTAGGAATTTTTCTGGGATTAATTTTTGTAACAGGAATTCGGATCTGATACTGGAGTTTATTGCGATTGTTTTAGATTGTTCTTGTGTTTTGGAATCTTAGATTACTTCTGGATTTGAATTCTCGTTGTAAGTCTTTTAGCTTTAATCTCTTGATTGATATAATGTTTTCTTCTCTGAAAATGATATTTTTGTCTGTTACTATTACCATGAGTGAGTAGATTTAACCTAGGGTTGATGAGTTAGCCCTTTGATTATAGGGGGGTATGTAGATCTGGATCCCTATGTTGAATTGGGGATTTAGGGTTGTATTTCGGTAGATCCTACCGAATTCGTAGATAAGCCGTACTGAGATCATGCCGACGGTCTGTGGAATTGATGTTCTTAAGGGGTATCTAGGGATTCGAATAGGGAAATCGATGGATCCAACCAAGGCATGTGACCATGCCCAGGCACGTGACCAAGGCACGTGACCATTCGAATAGGGAAATCGATGATAATTAAGGTTCCTACACTCTCTTCACCTCTGATGGCTCCAGAAGTGTGGCGAACTCCTCCAGAGCCCTGTCAATAAGCTCACGAGCACGTCAGATGTGTCCATACCCAGGTGGGGGTCCAAGTCGCTCCAAAATCCCTGAAAACTGACAAAACACTACGAAACTCGAAAATATTGTCAGAAGTGCAATATCGTAGTAAAATGAGGGATTTGGATGCAAAAATGGCATGAGATGCAATGGAATAATGATACGAAAATAGTGTAAAATATGGACACATCAGTACCACAGATAGAGAAGTGAACTGCAATATCAAGGAACTGAAACCTAGTATTACAGCATCATCCCAAGTACAATTACTAATAACAACATCTGATATTGCCCTAAGTAGGCTTGAACTTACTAATAGTTATAGGAAAACTACAATTCTTATTTAAATTTGAGTGTTCACAAAAACTCCTTTACTAAGTTTGTGGAAAAACACATTTCTATTGAAACGGAACCAAATTGAAATGGAAATCAAAGTTTGCATAAAGGGAGCTTGTAGGAGCAGGTGATGATAATTCAGGTTCCTACACTCTCTAAAATTTCCAACTTAAAAGTTATTAAAACCCCTCTTACGAACTTTTCTTTTAAACGTGGAAGTTTAAGGGAGTTAGCAAGTGGCCTTTGTTTAGTATTCCTAACTGAAGTTTCTCATGCTTAGGATGCTATGGAAAATGCTTACAAAAATTTCGGCTGAGTTTCTCTTGTATTTATCAAAATTTCCACTTACAACATGAGTAATATTTAAAAGAGAAACATGCTATAATCATTAAAATATAACATGGCTCAAAGAATTATAGGAGAAGTGCCATAAAAGAAGATAGGAATAGCATGCACTAAAATTAAGGACCAACATAATCTAAAAAAGACAACACAATGAAAATCCAAGATTAAAGAAAACATCATGCTCCAAGTTCAAAAGGACATCATTGTGGGTTAAAGATTGGTTGGTAACATGAACTAATCTTCTTACAACATTTAGTTGCGAGCTTAAGCATGTCTACCTTAGTAGAATTTAATGCATCCTCTAATAAATGCTATTGCCACTTATATATACTATCCAACCACATGCATTCACTTATATATCCATAGCATATCATAGTCACCTCAGAGCCATACATGTAGGAAATTCCTAAACACACAACGAAATTACTATACGCACATACGCAAATAGTATTTTACACATATGGACATTACAGCTGACAAGACGACTGGGTCGTTCAGTTATGAAGGGATGTCCCCTTCGTCTTACTGCTGACGACACGGTAGGGTCATTCAGTTGCGAGGGGATGGCACATTCGTCTTACTGCTTATAACACGGTAGGGTCATTAAGTTGCAAGGAGTGGCCCATTCGTCTTACTGCTGATGACATTGTAGGGCCGTTCAGTTGTGAAAGAGGATGACCCCTTCTTCTTACGGCTGATGACATATGAGGGTTGTTTAGCTGTAAAGGGGGTGCCCACTTCATCTTACAGTTGAAGACATGGGAGGGTCGTTCAGTTGCGAGGGGGTAGCCTCTTCATCTTACAGCTGACGACACGAATGGGTTGTTCCGTTGCCAAGGGGTGGTCACTTCATCTTACGGCTGTCAACATGACATGGTCGTTCAGTTGCGAGGGGGTGGCCCATTCGTCTTACTACTTACGACACGGTAGGGTCATTCAATTGCAAGGAGGTGGCCCCTTTGTCTTACTGCTAATGACACGGTAGGATCGTTCAGTTGCGAAGAAGTGGCCCCTTCGTCTTATGGCTAATGACATGGTACGGTCATTCAGTTGCGAGGGGGTGGCCCCTTCTTCTTATGGCTGACGACCCGGGAGGTTAAGTCTACTTTTATTGAGACAATATGAATTGAAACGAGCACGATCTATTCAAATTTCTACTAAGGAGTGTATCCTCATAAGTAGTACGCTCCTCGGGTTTAACTGAGCGTTTAGACGGATTAACTCTCACATAATTCATGAGTGCCATGGTCAAGAGAGACATTTTTGAAGGAAAAGGCAGACTTATTATTATGAAATAAATGATTTGACATAGAAGAAAAAAGCGTACATGCGTTTTGATCTCTTTTGGGACTATTTTCGCCTGGCTCTTATTTGATTCTGGTCCAAAAGCTTGCTAATCAAGCACTTTGGTGGCAGGTGACCCGGTCATTGGCCCTTTGCCTTTCTACTTCGATGTCCCTTCTTTGCCTTGCTGGTCGTCACCGGGCTTCTTGGGATGACCACGCTTGACTAGCGCATCAATTTCCTTATTTAGTGTCCAACAATCATCAGTGTCATACCCGTAGTCGTTGTGGTACTTACAGAATTTGAGGTCATTCTTTTCTCGTACCTGTTTTTCTTAACACTTTCATTGGCGAGCAATTCTCGTGGAGCATAAGCTAGTATTTCTGCCTTGGGGTCATTTGCTCTTGCATGGACAGGGTGTTCCTTGCTCTGAGGGCTCCTTTCCCTCCGTCGCTTATCCTGAAGCTCTTGACGAGGGGTTCCTTAGGGTTGCTTTTCTTGTTTTATGTAACGACTGGTTTTCATGTATCTGAATTTATTATATTATATAATATGTTTTGGTGGATTTTCTCCTTGTGTGTGGTTTCCTTCTCCGTAGCTTTCATTTTCGATCGTTTCGTCGCGTTTTCCTAGCTTCTTCCGTTGATCGTCGATTTCGGAGTAAGTCATTCGTGACAGGCTTCGTATCGGTCATATCTTGTTGTTAGATCAAGCCTAGGAGTCTTAGGAATCGATCACGGAGCTTCGCGCTCCATTTCAGAACTTTTGGTGCTCATTAGCCGGTGTAAGAAGGGGCACCGACCGACTAGATGATGATCCAGTCGGTCGGAAAACCTTCTTGGACTGACTAGTTGGCTTTGTAAATTTCTCAGGAGTTACTGTTTATCGTTAGTCGGTCTAAGAACGTTAGTTGACCGACTAGGTTGCAAACTAGTCGGTTAGCAATGCTTCTTTAACCGACTAACTCATTAACTATTTTGGTACCAGTTACTGTTCAGTCTTAGTCGGTCTAAGAACGTTCATTGACCGACTAGATGTCAAACTAGTCGGTCAGTAGATGTTCTTTGACTGACTAAATCTAAATCCTATTTTTGTACAGGAGTTACTGTTTGGACTTAGTCGGTCTGCGTTGGTCAACCGACCGACTAGTTTCCAAACTAGTCGGTCAGTGGTTGTTCTCTGACCGACTAATCAGTGTCAAAACCCTAATTTCTGGGCAGCCGCCAGCCCTTCCTATTTAAACCCCTCCCAAATGTTTTCTTCTTCATCTTCTTCAACTCTAAACCTAATTTCTCCCCCATTGAGCCCCCTACTACCTCAAACCTTTATTCCTTCATCCCAAGCCCAAAATCCATCATCCAAACCCTCACTTAACACATTCTACCTCTCATCTTCCTCAAACTTTCATCAAATCCCCCAAAATCCCCCAAAACCCCATTTCTCCATAATATCCCCATCTATTCCAGATCTGAACCCTAGGTTCCCCGGAGTGTTTCTTCCGTTGCCGTGCTTGCTCGGCGTCATTCTTCCGTTTCCGATACGGTAATGATCGATCTCTTAATGTTTTTATAACACGTAGTGTTTTTGTGAAACCCTAATGAAATGAATGTTGTTTTGATGATTGTTTCTCCACAACAGCGACTTCCCCGTAGATTAGCATCCGTGGGACAAACCCTCGTTGATCATCATCCTCGGTGCTAGGCAAGTGAAACTTGCCACTTAGGATTTGGGCCATGTCTTAGGCCATTTGCTTGTTGTAGGCGTAAAAGAGACTAGGCGAGGAAATGATACTCGCCTAGGCGTAATTTCCGGAACTAGCTTGACAACGAAGCTAGGACCATCATTTATCATGTTGCATAACTATCATGTCATGTTTAATCTTGATTAACGGTACGCGAATAAATGGTCATCCATGCTATCCATGTTGTATGTCACATTCGTAGCACACGCTACAATACTTGTGTTTCCTGGCCCATGTTCCAGAAGCGGGCTACGTGAGTTGGTTGATAGCCAATGCCCGACCTACTTGTTTACCGGCTAGGCACCTGCGTTGCAGGCATAACCTTACGCCATACATGTTAAATACACTTCCTGGCTCGTGTTCCAGAAGCGAGCATTCCGTGTTCGGGGTAATTCCATGCCTCGATACACGTGGAGGGGTAGAGATAAACGGTCACTTGAGCTTAGGAGTTGGCCCGATCAGCCACTCTAGCCAACAGGCAGAATCTCTGTGCACAACTTGTTTACTTGACTGTTCACTTGACGTGAACCACTTGACTTGTACTCGTCCGTGTTTTACTTGTTATCCATGACATACTTGCTACTTGTACTTCCCTTTACTTGTCACTTCCATACTATACTTGCCATGCCATGCATCATACTATAACTGCTAGGTTGCTAGTTTACCTTACCTTCAGTTTCCTTGCCCAAGTCTTTTAGACTTGCTGACATGTGCCCCTTTACTCTTTTGGGTGACACATGTTAGATCTCGAGCCTGAGTCCGTTGTTGAGGACGAGGTGTTTGCGGACGTCGTGCCCGAGCCTGTGTTTGGCGAGGAGTACGTGGACACTGGGGACCAGTCCTAGTGTCTTCGTTGAGCCTTCCCTTTTTGTTTAGACTGCTGTTGTGTTGTCGGTGCGTAGCACCTATACTCTGTTTTTGTTTGGCTTTGTTCGGCCTTGTTCTGGGCCTTTAGACTCTTTCTTTTAGCCTGGTGGCTTTTCTGGATGTTGAACTAAATTTTAATGTTGGAATTTTCTGAGATTGAGATTTGTTTCTGTCTCTCCTTGTGTTATTATTGTTATTCCACTTGTGGTTACAGGGACCTGCTTATGTTTGATTGACGCTTATCGGGTTTGGGGCTTCACAGCTCCACTCTCGTGCGGACCTTTTCACGTCTCGCCTCCATTTTAGGGAAGCGGGGCGTGACAGGTTTTGTTGGTGGCCCATGCAGGTCCTTCTGTACCTGCGAATTGTCGGAATAGCGATAATAATATTAGAATGTCCAATAAACTAAGTTCGACGTCCGAGTCATAAGCTATGAGTCTAATTGTTTCGTTTTCTGTGTCACTAGATGGCAGGAAGACGAATCACCCGTGGTGGAGGTAGTGGTGCGCCCCCTCATGATGAGGAGCCTGAGCGGGAACCCACCAATGGGGAGATGATGCGGATGATGCTTTAGATGATGCAGGTGCAGCAAGGCGTGCTCCTGCAAGTCCAGAATGCTCCGGCTGGTCGAGCTCCTCGGGCGACTCCGGAGGCCCCTCGCTTCGAGCAGGGAGCAAAGCAATTTTGGGAGCTGGGTCCCGCATATTTTGATGGGTCTGAGGGTCCTCTGGCTGCCGATGAGTGGATTCGGAACATTGAGGATAACTTGAAGATGGCCAAGATCATCCCGGCTGGATGGGTTGATTTGGCGAAAAGGCAACTCAAGGATAATGCTCGGAACTGGTGGGATGCGGAAGAGAAGATGCTGGTGGAGCCGATAGCTTGGGCTACCTTTAAGTCCAGGTTTGATGAGGAGTTCTTTTCGAAGGCTGCTAAGAAGGAGATGCTGCAGCGTTTCATTGATCTGAAGCAAGGGAGCTTGACGGTGGACCAGTACCACCAAGAGTTCACTAGGCTTAGTCGGTTCGCACCGAAGATGGTGCAGGATGCTGACGAGAGGGCTCAGAGGTTCCTGCAGGGACTTGCTTTGGAGCTCCAGAGTTTTGTGTCTTCCTCTGATCTGGACTCTTATCAGAAGGTTCTGGTCGCTGCAAGGCGGCAGGAGCTGAACCTGAGTCAGAGGAGGGGACATGTTTCTGGTGCTGGGAAGAGGCCTATGGAGCAGGCCAGAGCGGTGGTTAGGCCTGGTTTCAAGCCTAATCAGCCAGCTCAGTTCAAGAGGCCAGGAGGGCCTATTCTGAAGACTTGCCATTTCTGCGGTAGGACCGGGCACGTCAAGGATCAGTGTAGGAGATTCCTGGGCCAGTGTGTCGTCTGTGGGGATCCTACTCATGCCATGAAGGATTGTCTGAGGTCGAAGCAGCCTTGGAGGGCACCTGTTGCAGCACCGCCGTTGCAGCAGCGAACCCCTGTGCCCACTGGACGTGGAGCACCCCTTGTTCCACAAAAACAGGCCTTTCGTCAGGCTATTCCGTCGAGAAGGCAGGCCTTTCTGATGACTGAGGAGGAGAGCATGGCCGTGGATGAGGTTATTACAGGTAACGCTCATTCTAACTATTTTCTTCCTTAGTTAGTTTGATTGTTGATTATGTTGGTTGCTTGCTCATGTTTGTTGCTAGAATAGGATTTGATTGTTAGACTGTTTGCTAGGTGTGGTTTTGGTTTGCACATTTCCTGCACGAGTCCTCTTTGACTCAGGTGCGTCGATGTGCATTTTGGCCCGGAGCTTCGTGGAGAAGCATTCCTTGTCGACGTCCTCTCTTCCTAAGAGTTGGAATATCGTCACAGGGAACGGTGTGGTCTCGGTGCATCGTGGGTGCAATTCTTGCCCGTTGGTGGTTTGTGGACGTGAGCTTTGTGCTGATTTCATTGTCCACGACATCATCAACTACGATGCGGTCCTTGGGATGGATTGACTTGTGAGCTTCTATGCTACGATCGACTGTTAGAGGAAGAAGGTGGTGTTCGAGATTCCCGGACATCCAGTATTTGAGTTCAGCCATGGTAGCAGCTCGCTTGGTCCTGTCAGATTTCGGGCCAGGCCGATGGAGATTGTGGCTATGCAGATGGAGTTGGAGAGGCCAGCTGTGGTGCGAGATTTTGATGACGTCTTCCTCGAGGAGATGTCTAGTTTGCCACCTGATCGAGCTTTAGAATTTTCTATTGATCTTATTCCGGGAGCGCAGCCGATTTCGAAGGTGCCTTATCGTATGGCGCCTGTAGAATTGGAAGAGTTGCGGAAGCAGTTAGATGAGCTTTTGCAGAAGGGTTATATCAATCCTAGTGTGTCTCTGTGGGGAGCACCGGTGCTGCTAGTGAAGAAGAAGGATGGGTCGCGTCGCATGTGCGTGGACTATCGGGAGTTGAATGCGGTGACCATCAAGAACAAATACCCGTTGCCTCGCATCGATGATATTTTTGATCAGCTTGGAGGTTCAAGGGTGTTTTCTAAATTGGATTTGAGGAGTGGTTATCATCAGTTGAAGGTGAAGAAGGATGATGTTCCGAAGACAGCGTTCAGGACGAAGTATGGACACTATGAGTTTGTGGTTATGTCTTTCGGCGTAACTAACGCACCTGCAGTTTTCATGAATCTGATGAACCTGATTTTCTACGACTTTTTGGATAAGTTTGTCGTTATCTTTATTGACGACATTCTGATCTATTCGAGGTCAGAGGAGGAGCATGCATCGCACTTGAGGACGGTGTTGGAGATTTTGAGGAAGCATCGGTTGTATGCTAAGTTTTCGAAGTGCGAGTTTTGGCTGGATAGAGTTGCTTTTCTGGGGCATGTGGTGACTGGGGACGGTATTTCAGTGGATCCCGAGAAGATTAGGGCCATCAGAGAGTGGCCTGTTCCGCAGTCAGCGTCTGAGATCCGGAGTTTCCTTGGACTTGCTGGTTACTATCGGCGTTTCATTAAGGACTTTTCCCGTATTGCTGAGTCGATGACCATGTTAACGCGGAAGGATGTACCTTTTGTTTGGTCAGGTGATTGTGAGAATGCTTTTGGTGTTCTGAGGGAGAGATTGACGACTGCCCCCATTCTTGTTGTGCATGATCGCAGCGGCGGATTTGAGATCTTTTGTGATGCTTCTGGCAAGGATCTCGGTTGTGTGTTGCATCAGCACGGGCATGTTGTGGCGTATGCGTCTCGTCAGCTCAAGACTCATGAGAAGAATTGCCCGACGCATGATTTGGAGTTGGCTGCTGTTGTGTTTGCGCTCAAGATTTGGAGGCACTTCCTCCTGAGTGAGAAAGTGAAGATCTTCACCGATCACAAAAGCTTGATGTATATTTTTACTCAGAAGGAGCTCAACATGCGACAGCGTCGATGGTTGGAGCTCATGGCGGATTATGAGATTGATTTGCAGTATCACCCTGGCAAGGTGAATGTGGTTCCTGATGCGCTGAGTAGGCTTCCAGCGGTGATGATTTTGACCTCGCAGTGGAGATTGCAACAGGATTTTTGCGAGTCTGGTGTGGAGATTGTTCTTCCTGGGGAGGCTTCTTCGTTGATGTGTATGCAGATACAGTCGACGATTGTGGATCGGATCAAGGCTTGCCAGGCTGAGGATCCGAAGCTGGTGAAGATTCGGGAGTAGGTAGAAGCCGGTCTGCGGACTGACTTTTTGATTCATGAGGATGGCTCGCTGAGGTTTGGAGCCAGGTTGTGTGTACCAGCTAGGAATATTAGAGAGGAGTTGATGGTGGAGGCACACAGTTCGCCGTATTCTGTGCATCCTGGTGGGACCAAGATGTACAAGGATCTTCGTCTGAACTATTGGTGGCATGGCATGAAGAGGAGTGTGGCTCAGAGTGTAGCCAAGTGTTTGGTTTGCCAACAAGTGAAGGCGGAGCATCAGCGTGCGGCCGGGTTGCTACAACCGCTTCCGATTCCGGAGTGGAAGTGGCAACACATCACTATGGATTTCGTGACTGGACTACCTCAGAGTCCGAAGCAGAATGACGCGATTTGGGTGATCGTAGATCGATTGACCAAATCCGCACACTTTATTCCGTTCCGAGTGGGACAGTCCACTGAGGCGCTAGCGATGAGATATATGGAGGAGGTCGTGCGACTTCATGGGGTTCCCGTGAGTATCGTGTCGGACAGAGACACGAGGTTCACATCTCAGTTCTGGCATAGTTTACAGAAGAGTTTCGGTACGCGTCTGAGTTTCAGCACGGCGTACCATCCGCAGACGGATGGCCAGTCCGAGAGGACGATTCAGATTTTGGAAGACATGCTGAGAGCGTGCATGTTGGATTTCAAGGGTTCGTGGGAGGACCATCTACACTTGGTAGAGTTCTCTTACAACAACAGCTACCAGGCGTCTATTGGTATGGCGCCTTTTGCCGCTTTGTATGGGAGGAAATGTCGATCGCCATTGAGTTGGGATGACGTTGGCGATCGGGAGCTGTTGGGGCCTGAGATGATTGTGGAGGCTGTGGAGGTCGTCAGGAATATTCGGGAGAGGTTGAGGATTACTCAGGACTGTTTTAAGCATTGGGCGGATGCTAAACGTCGTCCTTTGGAGTTTCAGCCTGGAGATCATGTGTTTCTGAAGATTTCCCCGAATCGTGGTGTGATACGTTTTGGGAAGCGAGGGAAGTTGAGCCCGCGATACATTGGACCGTTTGATATTCTGGAGAAAGTTGGCGAGGTAGCCTACCGCTTAGCCTTGCCTCCATCTTTGGAGGGAGTTCACAATGTTTTCCATGTGTCACAGCTTCGTCGATACATTAGCGATCCATCTCATTCTGTGGATTTCTCGGAGATTACCGTTCGCCCCGACATGACGTATGACCAGCATCCAGTGCAGATTCTGGACATGCGTCAGAAGTCACTTCAGAACAAGGTTGTCAATCTTGTGAGGGTGATGTGGTGACACGGCTCGCCTGAAGAGTCTACTTGGGAGAATGAGGATGAGATGCGAGAGCGTTTCCCACTTTTGTTCCCGGACACGTGAGTGTTGAGAAATTCCGAGGACGGAATTTTTCTTAAGTTGGGGAGGATGTAACGACTGGTTTTCATGTATCTGAATTTATTATATTATATTATATGTTTTGGTGGATTTTCTCCTTGTGTGTGGTTTCCTTCTCCGTAGCTTTCATTTTCGATCGTTTCGTCGCGTTTTCCTAGCTTCTTCCATTGATCGTCGATTTCGGAGTAAGTCATTCGTGACGGGCTTCGTATCGGTCATATCTTGTTGTTAGATCAAGCCTAGGAGTCTTAAGAATTGATCCCGGAGCTTCGCGCTCCATTTCGGAACTTTTGGTGCTCATTAGCCGGTGTAAGAAGGGGCACCGACCGACTAGATGACGATCCAGTCGGTCGGAAAACCTTCTTGGACCGACTAGTTGGCTTTGTAAATTTCTCAGGAGTTACTGTTTATCGTTAGTCGGTCTAAGAACGTTGGTTGACCGACTAGGTTGCAAACTAGTCGGTCAGCAATGCTTCATTAACCGACTAACTCATTAACTATTTTGGTACCAGTTACGGTTCGTTCTTAGTCGGTCTAAGAACGTTCATTGACCGACTAGATGTCAAACTAGTCGGTCAGTAGTTGTTCTTTGACCGACTAAATCTAAATCCTATTTTTGTACAGGAGTTACTGTTTGGACTTAGTCGGTCTGCGTTGGTCAACCGACCGACTAGTTTCCAAACTAGTCGGTCAGTGGTTGTTCTCTGACCGACTAATCAGTGTCGAAACCCTAATTTCTGGGCAGCCGCCAGCCCTTCCTATTTAAACCCCTCCCAAACGTTTTCTTCTTCAACTTCTTCAACTCTAAACCTAATTTCTCCCCCATTGAGCCCCCTACTACCTCAAACCCTTATTCCTTCATCCCAAGCCCAAAATCCATCATCCAAACCCTCACTTAACACATTCTACCTCTCATCTTCCTCAAACTTTCATCAAATCCCCCAAAATCCCCCAAAACCTCATTTCTCCAGAATATCCCCATCTATTCCAGATCTGAACCCTAGGTTCCCCGTAGCGTTTCTTCCGTTGCCGTGCTTGCTCGGCGTCATTCTTCCGTTTCCGATACGGTAATGATCGATCTCTTAATGTTTTCATAACCCGTAGTGTTTTTGTGAAACCCTAATGAAATGAATATTGTTTTGATGATTGTTTCTCCATAACAGCAACTTCCCCGTAGATTAGCATCCGTGGGACGAACCCTCATTGATCGTCATCCTCGGTGCTAGGCAAGTGAAACTTGCCACTTAGGGTTTGGGCCATGTCTTAGGCCATTTGCTTGTTGTAGGCGTAAAAGAGACTAGGCGACGAAATGATACTCGCCTAGGCGCAATTTCCGGAACTAGCTTGACAACGAAGCTTGGACCGTCATTTATCATGTTGCATAACTATCATGTCATGTTTAATCTTGATTAACGGTACGCGAATAAATGGTCATCCATGCTATCCATGTTGTATGTCACATTCGTAGCACACGCTACAATACTTGTGTTTCCTGGCCCATGTTCCAGAAGCGGGCTACGTGAGTTGGTTGATAGCCAATGCCCGACCTACTTGTTTACCGGCTAGGCACCTGCGTTGCAGGCATAACCCTACGCCATACATGTTAAATACACTTCTTGGCTCGTGTTCCAGAAGCGAGCATTCCATGTTCGGGGTAATTCCCTGGCTCGATACACGTGGAGGGGTAGAGATAAACGGTCACTTGAGCTTAGGAGTTGGCCCGATCAGCCACTCTAGCCAACAGGCGGAATCTCTGTGCATAACTTGTTTACTTGACTGTTCACTTGACGTGAACCACTTGACTTGTACTCGTCCGTGTTTTACTTGTTATCTGTGACATACTTGCTACTTGTACTTCCCTTTACTTGTCACTTCCATACTATACTTGTCATGCCATGCATCATACTATAACTGCTAGGTTGCTAGTTTAACTTACCTTCAGTTTCCTTGCCCAAGTCTTTTAGACTTGCTGACATGTGCCCCTTTACTCTTTTGGGTGACATATGTTAGATCTCGAGCCTGAGTCCGTTGTTGAGGACGTGGTGTTTGCGGATGCTGTGCCCGAGCCTGTGTTTGGCGAGGAGTACGTGGACACTGGGGACCAGTCCTAGTGTCTTCGTTGAGCCTTCTGTCACGCCCCGCTTCCCAAAAATATGGAGGCGAAGCGTGAGAAGGTCCGCTCAGACTTGAAGCTACAAAGCTGCAAGTCCGATAAGCGTCAATCAAATTTAAAACCGCAGGTCCTTGCAATGCGAGCGAAACAAGATAATAATAATGAAATGAGACCAAAGAATAATCTCAGAATATCCATAAATATAAATTCCAACATCGCAGAAAAGCCACCAGGCTAAAAGAAAAAGAGACTAAAGGCCCAAACATGGCCAACAAAAGTACAAAGTACAAACGACGGTGCTACGCACCAATAACTAACAAAAGGCCTAAAACAAAATAAAGCTCAACAAAGACTCAAAGAATGGTCACCGGTGTCCACCAAAATCCTCCTGGGCAATCATGGACTCAGGCTCATCGTCAGCAAAACACCACGTACTCAGCAACGGTCTCTGGCTCAGGTCTAACATGTGACACCCAAAAGAGCAAGGGGCACATGTCAGCAAGTCTACAAGAGACTTGTGCAAGGAAACTGAAAGTAGGTAAAGCAACCTAGCAGTTCTAGCATGAATGTAATGACATGGCAGTTTAAAGTATGAGTGCAACAAGTAAAGTAAAGTAAATATGAGCATGGTATTTAAACATGGCATGGATGACAAGTATTACATGAATCATTCACAAGACAAGTACAAGACAAGAAAAGTAAGTACCTCGTGCACAGAGATTCCATCTTCTGGCTAGAGGGCGGATCAGGCCACTCCTAAGCTCAGTTGACCGTTTATCCCTACCCCTCCACGTGTGTCGAGCCAGGGCCTTACCCCCGAACGAGAATGCTCGCTTCTGGATCACGAGCCAGGAAGTGTTTTTAACAAGTATGGCATAGGGGTGCACCTAGCCGGTCCAGGGAACCCGGGCATTGGCTTTTGACCAACACATGAGGCCTGTTTCCCCCGGAAGTAGTTTTCAAGGAGTACAAGTATTGTAGCGTGTGCTACGAATGCAACAATCAACTGGGATGACATGTAAGATGCAATGCATGACAGTTAAAAGTGCGTACAGATAAGGAAAGTAAACGTGACAGTTTAGTATGCATGAACAACAAGTTTAAAGAGTTGGATCTAGCTTCGTTGTCAAGCTAGATCAATTAGGTGACAGATCTAGTTTCGTTGTCAAACTAGATCAATTAGGTGACGGATCTAGTTTCGTTGTCAAACTAGATCAAATAGGCGTCTAGCCAGCTATCATTTCACTGACTAGTCTCTTTTACGCTAAAAGCATGGAAGCGGCCTAAAAACATGGCCCTACACAAGAGTTGGCAAGTTTCACTTGCCTGCAAGTACGACGTCTGAGCACACCGTCCAATGAGTCCAAAAATCACAATTATCCTACGTGCACAAGTCCACCGGCCTAAAGTCCATATTATTAATCTTGATTAGTGAATTTAAAACATTTAAAATACTTTAAAAATACTGATTTTATTCTTGATTAGCATGCAATTGGGTTGGGGGTTCTAGGGGTGCAAAGCGTTACCTCAACACGACGCGAAAGCTACACCGGCGTCGGGTAGCGACGCCGGGGTTGGAATAGAAAAACGCGCTCCAAGTCCTGATTCCAATATAGTTTCCTCGCTGGAAAGTTCAGAGCATCAACCGGAGCGACGGTTCCAGATTCCAAAGCTAGCACGTGCGACGACGGGCTTCAACTTGTCGCAACGTCGTGCACGGCGAATCGTCGGAGAGAAAGCACCTAGGTGGGGCCCACAATAGTCCTAGGGATCTTTGGGGGACCCACAATACTTCTGAAGAACTTGGGGGGCCCACGGTGGCAAGCGGTGCGACGGGTACGGGGTTGCGACGTATGGCCATCGGTCGTACAGCCTCGGTGTGGGGAGCTCCATCGGTCGCTACGGGGGAACGGGCTTGTGCGACGCTTGGGGTGTGCAGCAGTGCGGGGGAGCGCTTGGTTCTCTCGGTCGGAGCGGGGGAGGCCATCGGTCGGACGGGTTGGATGCGGGGAGCGCAGCGCTGCAACGTTGCAACGGTTGCAACGTTGCGGATATGCAGCGATGCGGGCGAGAGCATCGGTCAGACATAGCGGGCGGGTCGGTCGGGCGCTTGGGCTGCAGCGGAGCGGGGGAACGGGCGTGAGCGGGGGGTGGCCATCGGTCTGACCGAGAGGATTCCTCGGTCGGACACAGCTGAAGCGGGGCGATGGCCATGCAAGCGATCGATGCGGATGAGCGGGCGGGGGCTTCGGTCGGTGCGGTAGTTTTGGGCCCGTTCTCTCGGTCTGAGCGGGGGAAGTTCGTCGCAACGTTGCGACGAATCGTCGCAACGTCAATTTTGGGTTTTGGAAGAGGCTAGGGTTAATTTCTTGCGAAAATGGGTCTTCCTAGGGGTTGTTTATATAGTGTAGATGGGTTGACTTGGTCTAGGGCTAAATCTAATCGGATTAGAAGTTTAAAATAATTTAAAATTTGAAATTCAACTTCTCCAACTCACCCAAGGATTTGACTTGGTCCAAATGAGCTGGAAATTGGCTCAAAAATTCTTTAAAACGTTTAAAACTTAAATAAATTTTATTTGGCCGAAAATAATTTAAAAATTAATTATTAAAAATAATATAAAACTTGTTAAAAATATAAAAGTGGTCAAATAAACTCCAAAAATTATAAAATAAATATCGGGGTGATCGTGATGACGAAAGTGAGCTAACTAAGAAGACGGATCTCAATTTTGACGTCGAACGACGAAACTAAAAATAGAAACGTCTCCCGTCAAAAGTGAAAATCACCACGTCTCATCGAATAAGTGTAAATTGTGGGAAAACGACTCGAGAAATGTCGTTCCAAAATAGTGCCACTATTTAATATTCTCAGAGACGTTCACAACGGCATATCACACGAAAGTGTTCACAAACGAACAAAGTCTAAAACAAACACGTGCACGGTCAAAAGCACGTGCACGAACAACGTACCACGAAAAGTGGTCGTTACATCCTCCCCACCTTAGAATAAAGTCCGTCCTCGGACTTTCTAATATAGCTAGTCGCTCTAGTATCTACCCCAATCAAGTCATATAATAATTCAACCAGGTATAGTCATTACAAGTGCTTATATATGCACTAAGTAGTCAAACATTAATACTACCAACACGTATATACATTCACGTACGTCATATACTTATACTTATTATAGTCAGTCAAATTTATACATGTATTTCAATCATATATATAAGCATACATTCCTTATATCACTACTACTTACCTAAACACAAAACAATATTTCAGATACTCATATAAGGATAGTCTCACACTTAGCAAATGCAATCATTGCTCTACCTATAGGTAGCTACCTATGCACAAACATCAAGGGTATACTACCCTCTAATAGTCATCCAATACCAAACATCTCAACACATATAGTCACGCCATACCATTATTAATCAAGTTTCACTATATCTAATATATATATTCACCACTACTATAGTTTCACAATATATAGTCATTCAAATGCATGTAAATAGTTCACCATATATTCACATCACGTACGGTCCTATAACTGTATTTACGACACGCCACATATACCATAGTCATCAAGCCTATAACTAAGCACATACCTACCCGTGCATGGTGCACACCCATACACGCTAACATTTCATTTACATACACTAATCATACCATTGTATAACTAGCACACAAACACACCTAGTTTTAGCTAGTACACATACGTTCACACGAGTAAGTCCTTAGTAATTAGCTATACCACAAGACCAACACCTATAACTATATACTGGTGTAGCGACCCACAATCATGTGCGTAACACGACCAGGCACAAGCACTCCTATCACTATACATGCATCAAACATCGCTATATTCAAACTACAAACATACATTCAATGTACTTAGAGTATACCCACTCAAGCTTGAGTGAGACTCAATACACATATTAGAATATTCACGGCATTCATACCTATACCAATACCACTCCCATATATATACCTCTACCAATACAACCATATACATTCCATAAATCAATCACACTTAATATTTAGTCAGATAACACCCACATGGTTCAATCTAATTATATACCATAATAATAACATTACAGACATCAGCACCCACATATTTATAATACCCTCTCTAGTACAATCATACGTATTCATCGTATAGTCACACACATGTAACACATATATTCATACCATAGCCTACTACCTATAATTAGTATACTAACACATCCATACGTACATAATTAAGATGTGCAATAGTCGTGTATATCTCACGGTATGCACGCATGCAACATCCCGAAAAACAAGCAATACCAATCAAAATTATACTCCTACTTCCATATGTATATCACCTATATACTCAGGCAACAAAACATAACTACTTACGTCTAAACACAATACATACCCACATACGAGCACACACTCATACGTGCTAACATATAGATCACATAATAGGCCTACCCTCTTAACTATACGTACTCTTATTATTATCACTACTAACATACACATAGCTTTACCAATCATTTATTTCAACCATTATAAGTATCTCTAACTACATACACAACTTAGATATTTCAACGCTAACTCTAATACACACCGGCATCCCTAGTATAATATAACTATCCACACAACAATCCATAACTACTAACACACAACAACTTCATACTATCACGAATAACTCCTAGTACATATATATCACACAATAGGCAATCATCAATATACTATGGGGGTACACTCATTCAAGCCCACGTACACAGCTTAGGTACGTGCACTACGACTACCTCACAAGGTCCAAGGGCCTACTAACAATTAAGGGTTGACACAGACATTGACGAACCCTAAGGTCTAAGCAATAAAGAGAGGTCGAGAGCGTGACGAGGGAAGGATCGATAAGCACGAGTTCAGATAGGACGAATACAAGGAGACGGCTTGGTTAGGGAAACATTGACTCAATGGTGATGTTTAGGTTGAGGGAAAAAGGGAGACGTAGTGATGCTTATATAGGAGGGGAAAAGAAAGTAGGGTAAATAGCATGAGCTAAAATACGCAAAATTGAAAACTGTTGTACTTCAAAAATTGGAATTCCTCATCTGTATAAAATATTTGAAGATCGATAAGGCGAGTTGAAATAAGTTTGAGTCGAATATTCATAATAAGAGAAAATGTTTTATTGGTTTACAAAAATCGTTATAAAAGGAAGTAAAATCATTTACACGAATATTAAGGACATGGTTTAGAAAATTCTTTCCGTCAGTAATTTAATATAACGTTGTCAAAAAGTTTTGGAAAGTCAAGAATGAAATCAAGTAACGGAAGAATTTAAACTCATGTTAAATGCTTTCAAAACCTTTGGGCTATGAAAAATTTAAAATAACCAACATTGAAACTACTTTTAGAGAACCAGGGTTTGCAAAAAATGAAAAAAACTGATTTACGCAGGGTTCTTAATATACGAGCACCACAAGTCTGGCACGTATATAAAAATAATTGAAATTCAATTTGGTTTAGAAATTTTTCCAAAAGCGTGTATGGTGAGCGGAAGAAAATAATAGTAATTTAGCATAAGAATTATCAAGGTCGAATAGCAAATCTTTAAAATCAAGTCAGGGGGTCTAAAGAAGGAAGAGGTTATGAAAATAGCGATTTTGCAAAAATCTGAAGTAGCGAAAACGAGGAGCAAAGACCAACTTGCTGAAAGCTGAAATTCCATGTGTCTTGAAAGTATATTAAAGTAAACACGACGTATCATTCGAATAACACAAATAAGAGGGAAAATTATAAATCGAATTGGGCAGGGCAAAAGTAAAACTAATATATGAAAGAACGACACATTTACATAAGTGTGGAAAAATATAGGCTGGGAAAATACCATAAGCTAGTATTCAAAAATTCCGACAAACGTTTTAAAAATTTAAATCAATGAAGGAGGATGTAATATAGGTATATTAAAATTTTGGACAAAATTAAACTTAGTGGAAGAGAAGATTGAAAAATACTTTCCGAAGATTCAAGTTTTGCAATGGCGATGTTTGAAAATTGACGACGATCGTCACGGGGCGATCTCGTGAATCGAGGCAAGGAAATTGGTCGGATGATCAAAACATTCATATGCCTAGGTTATGAATCAGGAGAATCTACGGGGAAACTCCTACGGTCGACCAACTAAAGATTTGGAACTAGGCACTAAGACTTCTAAAGGTTAGACGGTAAAGAAATGCGTTCAGCTTGGTCCAAAATCGATGAACCCAAAAGCGAACGACCGAAGGAAATCCTAGAAGTCTAATATGGTCAGGGTTAGGCAAGGACCACTAGGGTAACTCCTACGGCGATCAATTGCTGACAGGGAGCCTAACTATCAATTAGGGACCTCTAACTAACAAGCAAAGGCGTCTAACTAAGTCTTCTTATCACCTAGTGTCATAAGAAAACGACTAAACTCAGGGCTTATGACTCGGATGTTGCAATTTATTTGATGGACATTCTGTTATTATCGTTGTTTCGTTAATTCGCAATTGCAAGACTGGACCTGCATGGGCCACCAACAAAACCTGTCACGCCCCGCTTCCCAAAAATATGGAGGCGAAGCGTGAGAAGGTCCGCTCAGACTTGAAGCTACAAAGCTGCAAGTCCGATAAGCGTCAATCAAATTTAAAACCGCAGGTCCTTGCAATGCGAGCGAAACAAGATAATAATAATGAAATGAGACCAAAGAATAATCTCAGAATATCCATAAATATAAATTCCAACATCGCAGAAAAGCCACCAGGCTAAAAGAAAAAGAGACTAAAGGCCCAAACATGGCCAACAAAAGTACAAAGTACAAACGACGGTGCTACGCACCAATAACTAACAAAAGGCCTAAAACAAAATAAAGCTCAACAAAGACTCAAAGAATGGTCACCGGTGTCCACCAAAATCCTCCTGGGCAATCATGGACTCAGGCTCATCGTCAGCAAAACACCACGTACTCAGCAACGGTCTCTGGCTCAGGTCTAACATGTGACACCCAAAAGAGCAAGGGGCACATGTCAGCAAGTCTACAAGAGACTTGTGCAAGGAAACTGAAAGTAGGTAAAGCAACCTAGCAGTTCTAGCATGAATGCAATGACATGGCAGTTTAAAGTATGAGTGCAACAAGTAAAGTAAAGTAAGTACGAGCATGGCATTTAAACATGGCATGGATGACAAGTATTACATGAATCATTCACAAGACAAGTACAAGACAAGAAAAGTAAGCACCTCGTGCACAGAGATTCCGTCTTCTGGCTAGAGGGCGGATCAGGCCACTCCTAAGCTCAGTTGACCGTTTATCCCTACCCCTCCACGTGTGTCGAGCCAGGGCCTTACCCCCGAACGAGAATGCTCGCTTCTGGATCACGAGCCAGGAAGTGTTTTTAACAAGTATGGCATAGGGGTGCACCTAGCCGGTCCAGGGAACCCGGGCATTGGCTTTTGACCAACACATGAGGCCCGTTTCCCCCGGAAGTAGTTTTCAAGGAGTACAAGTATTGTAGCGTGTGCTACGAATGCAACAATCAACTGGGATGACATGTAAGATGCAATGCATGACAGTTAAAAGTGCGTACAGATAAGGAAAGTAAACATGACAGTTTAGTATGCATGAACAACAAGTTTAAAGAGTTGGATCTAGCTTCATTGTCAAGCTAGATCAATTAGGTGACGGATCTAGTTTCGTTGTCAAACTAGATCAATTAGGTGACGGATCTAGTTTCGTTGTCAAACTAGATCAAATAGGCGTCTAGCCAGCTATCATTTCACTGACTAGTCTCTTTTATGCTAAAAGCATGGAAGCGGCCTAAAAACATGGCCCTACACAAGAGTTTGCAAGTTTCACTTGCCTGCAAGTACGACGTCTGAGCACACCGTCCAATGAGTCCAAAAATCACAATTATCCTACGTGCACAAGTCCACCGGCCTAAAGTCCATATTATTAATCTTGATTAGTGAATTTAAAACATTTAAAATACTTTAAAAATACTGATTTTAGTCTTGATTAGCATGCAATTGGGTTGGGGGTTCTAGGGGTGCAAAGCGTTACCTCAACACGACGCGAAAGCTACACCGGCGTCGGGTAGCGACGCCGGGGGTTGGAATAGAAGAACGCGCTCCAAGTCCTGATTCCAATATAGTTTCCTCGCTGGAAAGTTCAGAGCATCAACCGGAGTGACGGTTCCAGATTCCAAAGCTAGCACATGCGACGACGGGCTTCAACTTGTCGCAACGTCGTGCACGGCGAATCGTCGGAGAGAAAGCACCTAGGTGGGGCCCACAGTAGTCCTAGGGACCTTTGGGGGACCCACAATACTTCTGGAGAACTTGGGGGGCCCACGGTGGCAAGCGGTGCGACGGGTGCGGGGTTGCGACGTATGGCCATCGGTCGTACAGCCTCGGTGCGGGGAGCTCCATCGGTCGCTGCGGGGGAACGGGCTTGTGCGACGCTTGGGGTGTGCAGCAGTGCGGGGGAGCGCTTGGTTCTCTCGGTCGGAGCAGGGGAGGCCATCGGTCGGGCGGGTTGGATGCGGGGAGCGCAGCGCTGCAACGTTGCAACGGTTGCAACGTTGGGGAGATGCAGCGATGCGGGCGAGAGCATCGGTCAGACATAGCGGGCGGGTCGGTCGGGCGCTTGGGCTGCAGCGGAGCGGGGGAACGGGCGTGAGCGGGGGCGGCCATCGGTCTGACCGAGAGGATTCCTCGGTCGGACACAGCTGAAGCGGGTCGATGGCCGTGCAAGCGAGCGATGGGGATGAGCGGGCGGGGGCTTCGGTCGGTGCGGTAGTTTTGGGCCCGTTCTCTCGGTCTGAGCGGGGGAAGTTCGTCGCAACGTTGCGACGAATCGTCGCAACGTCAATTTTGGGTTTTGGAAGAGGCTAGGGTTAATTTCTTGCGAAAATGGGTCTTCCTAGGGGTTGTTTATATAGTGTAGATGGGTTGACTTGGTCTAGGGCTAAATCTAATAGGATTAGAAGTTTAAAATAATTTAAAATTTGAAATTCAACTTCTCCAACTCACCCAAGGATTTGACTTGGTCCAAATGAGCTGGAAATTGGCTCAAAAATTCTTTAAAACGTTTAAAACTTAAATAAATTTTATTTGGCCGAAAATAATTTAAAAATTAATTATTAAAAATAATATAAAACTTGTTAAAAATATAAAAGTGGTCAAATAAACTCCAAAAATTATAAAATAAATATCGGGATGATCGTGATGACGAAAGTGAGCTAACTAAGAAGACGGATCTCAATTTTGACGTCGGACAACGAAACTAAAAATAGAAACGTCTCCCGTCAAAAGTGAAAATCGCCACGTCTCATCGAATAAGTGTAAATTGTGGGAAAACGACTCGAGAAACGTCGTTCCAAAATAGTGCCACTATTTAATATTCTCAGAGACGTTCACAACGGCATATCACACGAAAGTGTTCACAAACGAACAAAGTCTAAAACAAACACGTGCACGGTCAAAAGCACGTGCACGAACAACGTACCACGAAAAGTGGTCGTTACACCTTCCCTTTTTGTTTAGACTGATGTTGTGTTGTCGGTGCGTAGCACCTATACTCTGTTTACGTTTGGCTTTGTTTGGCCTTGTTCTGGGCCTTTAGACTCTTTCTTTTAGCCTGGTGGCTTTTCTGGATGTTGAACTAAATTTTAATGTTGGACATTTTCTGAGATTGAGATTTGTTTCTGTCTCTCCTTGTGTTATTATTGTTATTCCGCTTGTGGTTACAGGGACCTGCTTATGTTTGATTGACGCTTATCAGGTTTGGGGCTTCACAGCTCCACTCTCGTGCGGACCTTTTCACGTCTCGCCTCCATTTTAGGGAAGCAGGGCGTGACATTTTGCTTCTCCTCGACGAGTAAGAGTGTTGTTCTCCACAGATCCAATTACCTCTTCCAAGACTATGAACCGATTGGTTATTTTGAACAACTCCAATAGGTTATTCGGTGGAAACTGGAGGATGGTCCTTAGAAGGTATTCGTCTCGGACAGCTTGGACAAAAGTTGTAATGACAGTCACGTCTAGGGTATCTTTCACCTCTACTCTTTCATCGTTGAATCGCCAGACGAGAGATCGGATCGACTCCTTCTCTTTCTTCTTTAAAGAGAAGAGATGTGAATATTTTCTTTTAGGGCGTCGCCCAGCAACAAATTGCCTGCAAAACAAGTTAGACAACCGTCAAAAGACCCGATGCAGTCATCAGGTAACCCATTGTACCATCCGTCTGCTGCTTTGATGAGCATGGTGTGGGAAGCTCGGCCAATGTATGGTTCGTTAGCTCCGTGGAGTAGCATCACGTTTTGATATCTGTGGAGGTGCTCACATAGATCACCCTTGCCGTCGTACATTGGCAGGGGTAGTTTAAACTTTGGGAGGAACGGAGCAGATGTGATATTTTCCATCAGCGGGGTTCACCGATTGGCGGAAAGGATAAGTTGGGTTCGCCCATCCCTGCCTTGCAAGTGAGTAGCACCGGAGGAACGTGTAACGGTCGCTTTTCGACCGTGTGTAGCACGTACTTTCTTTTTCGTACGCTTATTTAATGTGACCTCCTTTTGTATCCGAAACGTGCGAAGTTATATGTCTTTGTGACCCTCAGAGAGTAGTTATTTGTGGAATTTTTTATGAAGGTTATTTCACGGGACGTTCTCCCACAAATCAGCTTTGATTGAAGGGGTGTCGTAACTTTAGACTTCGACGTTTGACCTTTTTATTTTTAGTTCCGTTTTTCGTTAACCTAGCACGTGACCGATCACCATACCCTCGATCCTCTCGTCGTTATGGTCGTCCCGATATTTTTCTCGTATTTTTCGGACACCGTTAGACCGACCCGCTATCCCCTTTTGCTTTAATCCACAATTAACCTAATCTAATTCAAATTTCAAATTTCTAATCAACAAATCAAAACTAATCTAAGGGGATCTCACGTATCATGTCATTATTCTCCTAGTTATTTGCACCCTATGTCTACTCTCTCCCTCTCTCGCACCCTCTCTCCAATCAAGCTTAAACCCACTCCTTTAATACCCTATTTAGCGTATTTCCTTATTATAAACATAACCCTAGCTAACCTTGGTTTTTCTAAAAACTCAGCCACCAGCTATTTTCTCACGCATTCCCCTTGCCTCGACTGCCCGTCGGCCTCCCCCCTCACCGCTGGCGACTCCATTATTTTCGGCCATCTCCACGCATGAGCTCAGGCCATTCCCCTCTCCTTGCTTCATCCCTAGAGGCCAAAACCCTCTAGCCCTTCACCCCAGCCTCTCCACACGGGAACCCCTCTGCCAGCCGTTCTTGCCACCGGCAACCGCCGTCCAGCCCCCCAAAAACCCCGTCGACCAGCCTCTCTCCAACATAAACCCCGTACAGTCCTCCAAAGACAGCCGGCCACCTACACGCATAGCAACCCCTTGCTGACGACCCATCGCTCTGGCAACCCTTGCTCCACCTGTGGCCGCAGGCCACCCCGCAAAACCCTGCAGTCCCCTCTTCCTTCCTCCTACCAGCAACAACCCAGATCCGCACGGCAGACCCCCCTATTGCCGGTCGTCCTACCCCTAGGCCGCAACAGCCGGTGCTCCTCCTTTCCCTTAGATCTGTCGGCCACTCTCTCCATTGCTCCGGCCTCCCCCTCTTCCCCTTAGCAACCGCACGGCAGACTCGACAGGCCGCCGACTCTTCAACCCCATCCTGATGGCCCCTTGGGTCCCTAGGAGCCCATGCACGCCGCAAATCTCGCACCCTCTCCTGACACCGTTACCGTTGTCGTGCCGTTTCGTTGCGCTACTTGCAACCGAGAAGATCCTGACGCCTTACCCATTTTGCTGCGCTACCCGCAACCGGAACGATCCCAAGGCGACTTCCTTACTGCGCTACCCGCAGTCGAGGAACCGGAGACGACGAGACCCATCACCGTTTCAGACCCGACGTCAGACTTGTATGCATTCGTTGCACTAGGTTGGTTCCCATCACTCGTAGTAACCCACACCGTAAGTCATCATACCATAAGTAAAAAATCGACAACTAACTCACTAAATTTACTTTAACGCACCATTAAACTATTGTAACATCTAGAATCGACGATCGAACTATATTGACTGTGCACATAGGATAGAATCGTCGTAGAGAACCGTAGAACAGATTTGATCACATGAACAAGTGTTTTGGAACTGATAGGATAGCCCCGTTCAATGTAGAGACAACCAAATAGGATTGCTAAACCGGTCCTGACACCCGCCGTTGACTTGTGACAGCGGACCCTGATCGATGCGCTGCTAGAGACGAGACGCTTCCGACGGATGTTCTTCTTGCCCTCGCAGGCAAGTGTACCCACTTGCATAGTTACGGACAAGTCTAGACCACTTCTTTCTTAAAACTATAAATTGTTGAATAAGAGAACCGGACGTGAAATGATAGCGTCCGGGACCCCCTCACGAGAGCCTAGACTTGACAACAAAGTCTAGGTATAAACTACAAACATGCTAGGAACTATCTGTGTGTGTGCGTGTGGACACCCTAGAACAAACTATATTCATGTCATTCCATGTACAGCATTCATGACTTGTCTTGCACAGCCTGCGGGCAATAGGGCACTCTCCGAGACAGAGAGAGTGATCCCTTGTACAGATACACGACCTGCGGGAAGCCCAGCACTCATTGAGTGAGTGAGTGACCCTTGGCAACCCGCAGGGTTTGAGACACCCACCTAGCAGATTGGGTGATCCTTGTTACAGAACAACCTACGGGAATCTCGGCACTCATCGAGTGAGTGAGTGACCCATGCAGACTGTGGGTATAGAGGCACTCACCAAGACAGAGTGAGTGGTCCTCGTCCAGTCTTATCTTGAGTACTTGGGGAGGGGTAGGGTTGAGCGGCCACCAGGTTAGAGAGTGTGGCCACTTTCTAAGCTGAAGGCGTGAACCCTCTTGGTGTTGAGTTGCTTGGTGTCAAGTTGCTTGGTGTCATACGGTCTTGGAGTCGAGTCGCTTGGTGTCACACAGTCTCGTCTTGTCTTGTCTTGGTAGCTTACGCTACGACTTTTGCCTGCCACGTTTACTTTCTGCACCGTCTTTACTTTTCCTTACTTATATGTATAAATATCATATTGTTGCATCTCTTATTTTAAATCAACATTAAAATGTCGTCTTTAATTTTCTTTACACTTGCAGTAGAGTCTTCTCACCTTTCCCTTGTAGACTTTACCTGACGTATAGCTCCTTTCTCTTGGGTGTTGTACATCAGGTACCGAGATATAATACACAGACGAGCCGGTCTTACTTGAGGACTTCGAGCCAGAGGACGTTGACCCGGAGTACGTGACAGATGAGGACCAGACCTAGAGGTTCCTCAATGTTGCCGACTTACGGAGGTTTACTGCTTTTTAGTTTGGGTGCATAGCACCGCTTTACTTTCTGTCTAGATTGGGTGCTTCGCACCATTAGTTTCCCTTTCTGCAGTTGTAGTCTTGCTGGGCTTCTTTTATTAGATTTGATATAATGCTGGATATTATCTCTTTTATTAATGAATGCAATTTCCTTTCGAGTACTCTTATTCTTATTGTTATGAACTTTTAAATACAAGAACCTGTAAATTCAATGGTATCTCTACAGACGCTTATTAGGCACGAGCCTCACATCTCCGGCCCATGCGGACCTTCGTCTCATCCTCGCATCTGTTTTGGGAAGTGGGGCGTGACAGGTTTTAGTGGTGGCCCATGCAGGTCGTGCAAATATGAAAGTTCGTGGCAATAATAGTACTCGCATTCATTTAATATCCAGTTAACATGTGCAAAGTCTAATAATCCCTAGTTGGATTAGTGACCCTAGTGTGACCTTAGTTTTATCTTTATGTATCTTAGGCACCCTCTTAGTGTCATCTCAACCGGCTTTAACCTTGTTCGACTCCGGTGCATCTATGTGCATCATAACCCAGAGATTCGTAGCAGAACACTCCATTCCCACCCATACATTTCCTAAGTGCTTGGACATCACTACAAGGAATGGAGTGGTGACGGTTAATTTGGGATGCCGCTCGATTCTGTTGGTGATCAGTGGACACGAGCTTTATGCCGACTTCATTGTCCATGATCTGCCACATTTTGATGTTGTTCTTGGCATCGATTGATTGGGAGATTTCCATGCATCGATCGATTGCCGTAGCAAGAAAGTGGTGTTTAGGATTCCAGGCCACCCGGACTTCGAGTTTCATGGCAGAGAACGATCGCTTAGGCCCGTTAGATTCCGGGCCAAGCCGGAGGAGTCGATCGTTGTCGTTATGCAGATGGAGATCAGTAGACCAGCAGTCGTCAGAGACTTCGACGACGTCTTTTTGGATGATATTTCAGGTTTGCCACCCAACAGAGCCTTGGAGTTCAGCATAGATTTTATGCCGAGAGCGTAACCTATTTCGAAGGCACCGTATCGGATGGCTCCTGCAGAGTTTGAGGAGTTGAGGAAGAAGTTGGACGAACTATTGCAGAAGGGATTCATACACCCTAGTGTGTCACCTTGTGGTGCACCAGTTCTATTAGTGAAGAAGAATGATGGATCCCGCAGGATGTGTGTTGACTACAGAGGACTGAATGCAGTGACCGTGAAGAACAAATATCTGTTGCCCCGCATTGATGATATTTTTGACCAGCTTGGAGGTTCGAGGGTTTTCTCGAAACTGGATTTAAGGAGCGGGTACCATCAGCTGAAAGTGAAGAAAGACGATATTCCGAAGACGGCCTTCAGGACAAAGTACGGACACAATGAGTTCGTAGTTATGCCGTTTGGTGTGACCGACGCTCCAGCAGTGTTTATGAACCTGATGAATTTGATTTTCTACGACTTCTTGGATAAGTTCATCGTCATCTTCATCGACGATATTCTTATTTACTCGAAGTCTGAAGAGGAGCACATCCGTCATCTGAGGACAGTGTTGGAGACACTGAGACATCATAAGCTGTATGCCAAGTTTAGTAAGTGCAAGTTCTGGTTGGACAGAGTCGCATTCATGGGACACGTGGTGTCTGGTGATGGCATATCTATAGATCCAGAGAAAGTTAGAGCAGTCAGCGAGTGGCCGACCTCGTAGTCAGCATCAAATATTAGAAGCTTTCTTGGATTAGCTGGCTATTACCGTCGGTTCATTAAGGATTTTTCGAGGATTGCGGAGCCGATGACGAAGCTGACGAGGAAGGACGTTGAGTTCATCTGGTCAGCGGATTGTGAGGAGGCCCTCAGTATTTTGAAGGAGAAGTTGACCACAGCACCGGTATTGGCTGTACCGGATCGGAGCGGAGGCTTCAAGATTTACTGTGATGCATCTGGCAAGGGTCTCGGATGTGTTCTACATCAGCATGGTCACCTGGTCACGTACACTTCTTGGCAATTGAGGAATCATGAGAGGAACTACCCGATGCATGATCTGGAGTTAGCCGCAGTGATATTTGCATTGAAGATCTGGAGACACTTCCTGTTGAGTGAGAGCATGAAGATTTTCACCGATCACAAAAGCTTGAAGTACATATTTACGCAGAAGGAGCTCAACATGCGTCAGAGACGATGGTTGGAGCTGATGGCAGATTATGAGATAGATCTGCAGTATCACCTGGGGAAGGTGAATGTGGTGCCAGATGCTTTGAGCAGACTCCCCGGAGTGATGATGCATACTACCGACTGGAGAGTACAGCAGGAGCTGAAAGGGATGGACATTGAGGTTATCCTACCAGGAGTGATCGTTTCGTTGATGAACTTGCAGATTTAGTCAACGATCCCGGATCGTATCAAGGCAGCTCAGGCAGGAGACCCGAAGCTGCAGAGGATCAGAAGACAGGTAGAAGCTGAACTTCGGACGGAGTTTATTATTCATGAGGATGGATCACTGAGGTACAGAAGTAGGCTCTGCGAACCTGCATGTGACATTAGAGAGGAGCTGTTGAGTGAGGCTCATAGCTCGCCTTATTCCATACATCCTGGAGGCACAAAGATGTACAAGGACCTCCGTCTGAAATTTTGGTGGATTGGCATGAAGAGGAGTGTGGCACGGAGCGTTGCCAAGTGTTTGGTATGCCAGCAGGTGAAGGCAGAGCACCATCGGACAGCAGAATTGCTACAACCGCTTCCTATTTCGGAGTGGAAGTGGCAACACATCACGATGGATTTCGTGACAGGCCTACCTCAGAGCCCAAAGCAGAATGACGCAGTCTGGAGAATCGTTGATCGATTGACCAAGTCTGCGCATTTCATACCTTTTCGAGTGGGACAGTCCACGGAAGTCTTGGTGAGGAAGTATCTAGAGGAGATTGTGCGCTTACATGGAGTTCCAGTGAGCATCGTATCTGACAGGGACTCGAGATTTACATCTCAGTTTTGGAAGAGTCTGCAGGAGAATATTGGTACGAGTCTGAGTTTCAGCATGGCGTATCACCCACAGACCGATGGCCAGTCAGAGATGATGACCCAGATTCTGGAGGATATGCTGAGAGCTTGCACGCTCGATCTGAAGGGTTCGTGGGAAGATCATCTCCATTTAGTGGAATTCTCATACAACAACAGCTACTAGGAGAGCATTGGCATGGCACCGTTTGCTGCCCTATATGGAAGGAAATGTCGATCACCACTGAGCTGGAATGACATCAAAGATCGGGAGCTGTTGGGTCCGGAGATGATTGTAAAAGCTGTGGATGTCGTGAGAGACATCAGGGAGAAGCTTCGGATTGCGCAAGATCGTTTCAAGCATTGGGCAGACACCAAGAGGCGACCTTTGGAGTTTCAGCCAGGAGATCATGTCTTCCTAAATATTTTTCCGAACCGCGGAGTTATTCGTTTCGGGAAGAAGGGAAAGCTGAGTCCGAGGTTTATTGGACCGTTTGATGTGCTAGAGCATGTGGGAGCAGTGGCTTATCGCCTTACTCTATCACCATCTTTGGAGGGAGTTCACGACGTTTTCCACGTATCTCAGCTACGTCGATACGTCAGTGACCCATTGCACACTGTGGATTTTTTGGAAATCACGGTTCGACTGGACCTGACTTATGATCAGCAGCCAGTGCAAATTTTGGACCGTTGATAGAAGAAGTTGAGGAACAAGACAGTCGACCTGGTAAAAGTGATGCAATGTCACAGCTCGCCTGGAGAGTCCACGTGGGAGAGCAAGGAAGAGATGAGAGAGCGCTACCTGCATCTTTTTTCTAAGCAGTAGATGATGTAGATTCCGAGGGCAAAATCATTTCTTAAGGTGTGTAGGATGTAACGGTCGCTTTTCGACCGTGTGTATTTCAGCGCGTACTTTCTTTTTCATACGTGTATTTATTGTGACCAACTCTTGTATCCAAAATGTGCAAATTTATATGTCGTTGTGACCCTCAGAGAGAGTAGTTATTTGTGGAATTTTTTATGAACGTCATTTCAAGGGTCGTTCTCCCACAAATCAGCTTTGATTGAAGGGGTGTCGTAACTTTAGAAACGTGCAAATTTATATGTCGTTGTGACCCTCAGAGAGAGTAGTTATTTGTGGAATTTTTTATGAACGTCATTTCACGGGTCGTTCTCCCACAAATCAGCTTTGATTGAAGGGGTGTCGTAACTTTAGACTTCGATGTTTGACCTTTTTATTTTTAGTTCCGTTTTTTGTTAACCTTGCACATGACCGATCACCGTACGCTTGATCCTCTCTTCGTCACGGTCGTCCTTATATTTTTCTCGTATTTTTCGGATACAGTGAGACCGACCCGTTATCCCCTTTTGCTTTAATCCACAATTAGCCTAAGCTAATTCAAATTTCAAATTTCTAATCACCAAATCAAAACTAATCTAAGGAGATCTCACGTATCATGTCATTATTCTCCTAGCAATTTGCACTCTAAGTCTACTCTCTCCCTTTCTCGCACTTGGGGTGGGGTAGGGTTGAGCGGCCCCCAGCTTAGAGAGTTTGGCCACTTTTTAAGCTGAAGGCGTGAACCCTCTTGGTGTCGAGTCGCTTGGTGTCGAGTCGATTGGGGTCATATGGACTTGGAGTCGAGTCTCTTGGTGTCACACAGTCTAGTCTTGTCATGTCTTGGTAGCTTATGCTACGACTTTTGCCTGCCACGTTTACTTTCTGCACCGTCTTTACTTTTCCTTAATTACTTGTATAAATGTCATGCTGTTGCATCTCTTATTTTAAATCAACATTAAAATGTCGTCTTTAATTTCCTTTACACTTGCAGTAGAGTCTTCTCACCTTTTCCTTGTAGACTTTACCTGACGTACAGCTTCTATCTCTTGGGTGGTGTACGTCAGGTATCGAGACAGAATACACAGATGAGCAGGCCTTACTTGAGGACTTAGAGCCGAAGGACGTTGACCCGGAGTACGTGCCAGTCGAGGACCAGACCTAGAGGTTTATCACTGTTGCCGACTTACGGAGGTTTACTGCTTTTTAGTTTGGATGCGTAGCACCGCTTTATTTTCTGTCTAGGTTGGGTGCTTCGCATCATTAGTTTCCCTTTCTGTGGTTGTTGCCAAGCTGGGCTTCTTTTATTAGACTTGATATATTGCTGGATATTATCTCTTTTATTAATGAATGCAATTTCCTTTCGTGTACTCTTATTCTTATTGTTATGAACTTTTAAATGCAAGAACCTGTAAATTAAATGGTATCTCTACAGACGCTAATTGGGCCCGAGCCTCACAGCTCCGGCCTGTCACGGTCACTTTTCGATTGTACGTTTTTCATGCGCGTACTTTTGTTCGTACGCGTATTTATTTCGACCTCTTCTTGTATCCAAACTGTATGATGTGCTATGTCATTGTGAGCCTCTGAGAGAGTACTTATTTGTGGGATTTTCGTGAACGTCATTTCACGGGTCATTCTCCCACAAAACAACTTTGTTTGAAGGGGTGTCATAACTTTAGACTTCGTCGTTTGACCTTTCTATTTTTAGTCCCGATTTCCGTTAACCTAGCTCGTGACCGATCATCGTAGCCTTGATTCTCTCATCGACACGGTTGTCCCGATATTCTTATTGTATTTTTCGGACACCATTTAGTTGGCCTTTCACACTAATCATCTCCAAACTATTATTAGTCTAGACTAATTCAGGGATCAACACTAATTAAACCTAATTAAATCATTTCCCTAAGTCATCATACGTAACATCACAAGATATACTTCTAGGCTATTCGCCACACAATCTCTACCCTCTCCCTCTCACACACCCTCTCTCCATTAAGCCTAAGTGTACCCCACTTCTATACCCATATATTAAAACAAATTTCTTACTCTCACCAAATTTGGCTATTCATCATCCCATATTAAACTAATTCCACTCCCTCCCTCTCACATACTCTCTATTCAATCATCTAATTATACCCCTTATCAACACCCATATAGCAAAACCCTTCCCCAAGAAAACAACTCACACGAGAGCTCCTCTAGGGCTTTTCTTTCAGCCGCCACATCTCCTTCCCAAGTCCGACTGTCGCACCTCCCTCTCCGGTGATCGTCTCCGGCCAAGACCACCGGCCACCCCCTCTACACAAGATCCGACCGCTCTATGATTGTCGCAATCCTTGTCGCCGCCAGCATATAAACCTCACACCCTCACAAACACCGGTCACCCCCACTTCCAAGCCGCCGTCGGCCACCATGGGACCGTCAGAGCTCCCCGTTGCCCTAGCCGTTCACTCCCACTTCCCTTCTGCTCCATTACCGCTGGCCACCCAGCAGCAGGCCACGCGCAAACACTCCAGCCTGTCATCTCTTTGCGCTTAAACTGTCAATTCACCTGCAGTTGCTCCTCCATGCAACCCCTAGCTGCCAGCGATCTCTTCCCCTACCCACACCTTGTCGCGCCCTGACCCACACTAGATCTGGCCATCTACTTGCAGGTTGCACCACCCATCTCCCTCCATCGTGCAAAACAGCCCCCTCTCTCCCAAAACAGCCCTCTTCGTCCTCTTGTCGTGTTCCCCGTTGTGCTGTTGTCGCGCACAACCTGACATCAGGCCGTAGAACACATTTCCCACTGTATGCGTCTTCCTGACGCCGTAGAACTTCGTACGGCTGTCCTCCCCCTCTGCGTCACTATTCGGTGATCGTGCCGCTACCCGGCTGATCGTCGTTCGTTGTCGTTGTCGTCCGCCGTTGACCTTGATCGCTGCCGTGCATTGGATCATCGCACGTTTCTGTTATTTAACCCCCGAAGTCGCTACCCAACGTCAGTGTATCTCTCGCATCGTGTTAAGGTATACCTGAATCGTAGGAACCCACACCCACATGTTAACAAGATAAAAACTGTGTTTTCATTGTTTTAGTAACTCACTAATTAAAAATTAATAATATGGGACTGTATGCTGGGCGTTGATTGAGCACTTAGGAGATATCTGGACTCTTTGGTCGTGTGACTTGCAGCACGTCTCTTTCAGGCAAGTGAAACTTGCACAGTAACTTGTTTAGGTCATGTTTTAGGCCAATTTGTGTACTTGCGTAAAAGAGACTAGGTGATGAAATAATAGAAGCATAGACGCCCTTACTAGATCTAGCTTGACAACGAAGCTAGATCTGACACCCTTGCTATGCTATCATTGCATGCCGCATGTTACGTTTACTTTCAAATTACCTGTACGCACTTTTAACTGCTTATTGCCTTGTTCATGCATCTTGCCATGTCATTTCATGCATCAACTTGCTTTATCATGAATGTGTAGCACACGCTATTTTTAAATGTAAGCTGCGGCGAGTATGATCTTAACTCCTACATATTGATTGAGGCTAGGCACCTGCTTTATGGGCACAACCATATGCCAAACCAAAAACACTTCCTGGCTCATGATCTAGAAGCGAGCTCAGTGTTGTTGGGAAACCACCGCTCGATACATGTGGAGGGGTAGGGTTAAGCGATCAAGCGTAGAAGTGTGACCGTACAGCCACTTCAGCCAAAAGGCGTAAACCATGTGCACATCGTGAATACAAGTTAATCGTGGAATAGTGAATATTGTTTAGTAGCTCTCGCTACGATGTGTCGTGCATTGCAAGTATCATGTTCATGTTTAAACTGCTGCATTCATTAAGATATCACGTCATGTCATCATTATTTTAGAACTTTTAACCTGCATTTACATTATAACTGATGTGCTTTACGTTTCCTTGTGCAAAAATCCCCTTTTTCCTCTTTGGAGATTTTTGCTGACATGTTCCCTTTACTCTTTGCGTGTCACATGTCAGGTTTGAGCCTGAGTTAGTTGCTGAGGACGACAGGTTGTTGACGTCCAGTTTGAGGATTCCATCAGTCGCTTGCTGAAGGAAACACAGTCGATTGGGTGATTTACAGTCGCCTGTAGATCCTTCTAAAGTCACCTGATATGTACAGCTCAAGTCAATATTTCAATTGACTCAAACTTGAGCTTTACGCACAGTCAACTACTGGTCAGTTTACAGTCGCATGTATGTTTATAGTCTCCTGTAGATTGGTCATCAGTCGCCTGAGTAGCGTAAGTGCAATCTATGCATCTCTCTGTCGTTTCTCCATCTTATTCAACAGACGACTGATTAAGGTTTTACAGTCGCCTGACTAATAGACAGCCGACTGTATTATTGACATCAGTCGCCTGTGTGCTTATCTAGAGAAAGAGTGCAGCTCTCTGTTTTATTCCATCCCTTGCAACAGTCGCCTGCTGAAGAATTTACAGGCGCATGTCATGTTCTCAGTCGACTGTACTCTCTTTATCAGTCGACTGTCCTGGCTCAGATTATAGCCGTTGGATATTTTCTAGCCGTTGATCAGTCGACTGTCTTTTGATCATCAGTCGACTGTTCCTATCATTTTCGCCCAGTTTCTAGCAGTTGCAGAATCGATTCTTTAGCTGTTTTATTGGGTTTTGGGGTTTGATATAGGGCTCCTATATATATGAGTGTGTTGCCATCTCTTATACTTCTTGATGCTATTGAATATCTCAAGAGATCTATAAGCAACTCACAAACTCCCTCAATTCCCTCTCAAGAGCTCTCATTCATCTTCATGCATTGAAGTCCAGCTCAAGAGAATTCATCCAAGTGCTCGCAAGCATATCTCAACACTTGGAGATCATGTTCCATGCCTTGCATCCATTTATGAGTAAGCATCTCAAGGCATAGGTAAGAGTATTTATTTTACTTGGTGAATTTGTAACTCTAATTCTCTTTGTGGGAATTGGCTCTTTCTCTCTTTGTGGGAGGTTATCTCTTTGTGGGATTAGGATACTCTCTTTATGGGAGTAACTCTCTTTATGAGAGTTTAGTGTCCTAGTGTAAAGCTAACCCTAATTCTCTGAGTGGAAGTTAGTGATTCTCTGTGTGGGAGTCTTGATCCTCGTGTAGGATTGGTTGGGTCCTTGTGTAGGGCATAAATCCTCTCTGTGGCGTATCTCCTTGTGAGATTTGTATTCACTTCTCTGTGTGGGATTATAGTGAATATTGATGTGGCTAGATGTATCCAAGTTTGGAAAACCAGGGTAAAACTTTGTGTTTGCGTTTGGATTGATTGTGTCATTTAATTCCTCTTGCATTTATAATTCCGCATTTGCAAGTTTAATTTTAATTGGACAATTTTATTGCCATTACACTATTCACCCCCCCCCCCCTCTAGTGTGTGTTGTTAGTATTGCAAGGGTAAGGCGATCCTTACAATTGGTATCAGAGCGAGGTTAAAGCATACTTCAATGATGGCATTCAACGCCTCATCCGCGTCTCATGAAGGTCATTCAACCGTTCGACCCCCGCTCTTCAACGGAACCAACTACCCAAGTTGGAAGATCAAAATAATGATCTACTTGGAGGGTCAAGACCTATGGGACATCACGGAGGTGCCATTTGAGAAGCCCACTACTCCTGTGGCTTCTAGGACAAAGGCGGAGAAGGACTGGATCAAGTTTAATGCGAGGGCTATGAATGCATTACATTGAGCTCTCTCAGCAAATGAGTTCAACCGCATCTCCATGTGCAAAACAGCCAACGATATTTGGCATACCTTGGACATTTGTCATGAAGGCACTACGAAGGTAAAGAAATCTAAACAAAATGTGTTTAGATCTAAATATGAAATGTTTAAGATGCAGGAAGGCGAAAGCATTTTAGAGATGTTTGTTGGGATTTCATAATCCCATGTTCTCTTTCCTATTCTATTCCATATGATTTTGATGTGACAACTATTATTATTGCTACTCACTCTATCTATGCAGATATGCAGATTCCTAATATATCCACGCTTGGACAATAATCACTTGATAAGGAATCCCTGCACAAAGGCATTTCAAATACTCACATGAAGCTCAACATACATATCTACGGAAATCTACGGACTGATGTATTTTTTATATTTATAGATTTCAGAGCCTTGAATATGAAATCCATCTAAGTCCTAGGTTCCTAATAACATATCCTACCAACCCTTTTTCAGATAAGTCAAAATTCACGTTTTTCTGTCTTAGTCGACTAAGGCAAACATTAGTCGACTAAACATTTTTTCTTCGAATTTTGGCCTGAAAATTTCTGAGTAGTCTTCAGTCAACTTCAGAAAGTTACCGTTAAAATTTCAGTCAAAATTTCAAAGTTTGACTTTTAGTCGACTAAGCTTTCTTTAGTCACTAATGAAATTTTGTGTCCGTTTTTTCTGAAACTTTCCAGACCGTTTCTGAACGGTAGGAAACTCCTTTTCCCCCCATTTTTCCTCAGAATAACTGTCCAAAAATACTATAAATAAGTGGGCATACCCTCTCTTTTCTTCACACAACTTTCTTCTCTCTTTCTTCCTAGAATTGTTGATTCTAAGCAATCTTGCCTTAGTTGCTCTTTTCTCATTTGTAAGAAGAAATCCATAGATTTCTCTCTTCTTATGAGAACGGAAGAACTTCAAGATTCTTAATCATAGATCTTTTGGAAATTGAAGTTTTCTTCCTTGAAGCAATTTTGATCTTTTCAACATCATTTTAGAAAGTTGTTTGTGTTCATAATTGTAAGAAGATATCGATTGATCTCTCTCTTCTTTTATGAACCAGAGAACTTCAAGTATTGTTCTTCATAACATATCCTTTATATCTGGAAGTTCATCTTCTAACACCATCCTTGAATTTCATTCTAAATTCATAACAAGGCTATAGGTGTTTTTCTATTTCTTATTTAACAGGTTTTTGAATCTCTTTTGAGATTGTACAAAGTTTGGGACACGGGGAGTGTCGCCATTTTTGTAAGTTTGCGCTTGCAGGGCAAGTGGTTATAGTGGATTGAAAATCTCTACGGGGTAGAGGACTGGAGTAGGATCACAAGGATCCGAACCAGGATAAATCTCTGTGTTTGCGATTGATTTAATTTTCTGTACTTGTCAATTTATTTTCATTGCCATCTTTGCAAATATTACTAACATCTTATTTGCAACATTTTTTATTATATACACTATTCACCCCCCCTCTAGTGTATTGATCCTTACAGGCTAGAATTTCATTTGGTATCAGAGCAAGGCTAAGATGGCAGCAAGTTCCTCAACATCAAACATGAACGACGTTTCACACAACTACAATCAGCATCCTGAAGGTCACTCTCAAACTCGTCCTCCTCTATTTGATGGTTCAAATTACTCATATTGGAAAATACGAATGGAGATTCATCTCCAAAGTATGAATTATGATATTTGGGACATCGTAGAGACATGATACACAAAGCCAGAAACACCTGTTGCTGATTGGACCACCAACGACAAAACTGCAAAGACCAACAACTCAAAGGCCATGAATGCTTTATTCTGTGCCATGGATAAACATGAGTTTAATCGAGTATCTCAGGCCAAAAGTGCTAAAGAGATTTGGCATATACTCGAGGTAACTCATGAAGGAACCAATAAAGTGAAGGAAACCAAGATTGCATCTTTGGTTCATAAGTATGAGTTGTTCAAGATGCAAGACAAAGAGACAATTGGAGAAATAAACACCAGGTTCACTAACATTATTAATTCTCTTAATGCTCTTGGAAAAGTTTATTCTTCTCTTGATCAGGTACGCAAGATTCTCAAGGTACTCTCTCCAGAATGGCGTCCAAAGACCACTGCTATTGAGGAAGCCAATGATCTTTCCACATTAACAGTGGAAGATCTTATTGGTAACCTAATGGCTCATGAAGTCACACTACAAGATGAGAAAGAAGAATCAAATCAGAAGAAGAAAGTACTTGCCTTCAACGCAACATCAGATAATGAAGATTCAGATGATGACATGGCATTCCTTGCAAAGAACTTCAGAAAGTTCTTTCAAAAAGGTAAGTATAATAATACGTTTAAAAATACTGATTCTTCTCTTTGCTTTAATTGTAATAAGCCAGGACATATGAAGAAAGATTGTCCACTTCTCAAAGCAAAGTTCAAAACTTCCAACAACGATCAATCCAGAAGAGAAAGGAGGTTTGATAAGATGAAGAAAGCATTTGCAGCAACTTGGGATGAATCTTCAGATGAAGAAGATGACAATAATGAAAATGCTAATATGTGTTTTATGGCATAAGATGAAGAAGAAGAGGTAAGTTCCTTTAATAATGAAGAATTATTAGAAGCATTAAAAGATCTTTATTCTCGTTTCAAAAAGTTGAATAATCAACATAAATCTTTGAAACAGAATAATGATAATCTCCTTATTAAATATCATGAATTATCTTCTTCTAAGAACACTACACCAAATTCCATACATATTGAGAATACATCTTCTCAAGTTTTGGATCTTAGTAAAGAGAATGAAATTCTCAAAACTAAGAATGTTGAATTGCATACACAAATATCCGAAATGGATAAAAATATTTCATCACTAAAGATGAAATACGATAAGATGTCTTCCAATGTGGATAAATTTAACAAAGGAAAGACTAATCTCGATGATTTGCTTAGAATTCAATATCCAGCAAATCATAGACAAGGATTGGGATATTCTAATAAGGATACACCCAATACTTATAACTCTTCTTCCTCCTGTGGAAAAACAACTTTTGTTAAACCACAAAAGAAGAATCACGCATTCATTTACACGAAGAAAGTAAACACTTCTACTTCTTCTACACAAAGAAATATTACTAATATTTCAAAAACAATTCCTAGGAAACCTACTACAATTAGTATATGGGTTCCTATGGATTCTTGTTTAAAAGATAGGAATAATTATATTTCTACTTACATGCATTCTATTGTTCATTCCAATGATTATATTAGAAAGCCAAATTCCACTTGGGTTTGGCTTCCAAAGATCTAATCTCATGGACCCTCATACAAAGGGTACCAATGCTTAATGTTTTATCTTTCAGGTACCTAAAAAGGAAAGATGGATTTTGGACAGTGGATGTTCAAAACATATGACGTGAAATATCAACTTGCTTTCTAACATTATATATAAAGATGGAGGCACCGTTACCTTTGGTGACAACAAAAAGGGCAAAATCATAGGCACTGGAACAGTTGGTAATGCAAATCAGCCTATCATTGAGAATGTTCACCTGGTTGACGGTTTGAAACACAACTTACTTTCCATTAGTCAATTATGCGATAAAAATTACAAAGTAGTTTTTGAACAAAATGATTGCATCATTTACAATTCTGATATGTCATTCGTTTTATTCCGTGGTAAGCGTAAGAATAACATTTATATCTTATGCATGTCTATTACTACTGTTTAATGATTACTTCTGATGAAACATTACTTTGGCAACGTTTTGGACACACAAATTTCAAAAATCTTGCACATATTTCAAAACACAATTTAGTAAATGGAATGCCAAATATTTCTTTCAAACACAAATATTTTTGTGATGCTTGTCAACAAGGAAAAATGCATAAATCTTCTTTTAAATCAAAGGGTATTATCTCAACAAAGAGACCATTAGAACTTCTACACTTAGATTTGTTTGGTCCTTCAAGAGTAGCCTCTTTGAATAGAAGTAGATATGCATTTGTCATTGTTGATGATTATTCTAGATATACTTGGGTTATATTCTTACAAAATAAGAATGATGCTTTTGAAGAATTTTCAATATTTTGTAAAAAGATACAAAAAATCAAATCCTCTAACATTGTCACTATTCGTAGTGATCATGGGGGAGAATTTGAAAATGATTCTTTTACCAAGTTTTGTAATGAAAATGGCATTACACACAATTTTTCTTTTCCTCGTACCCCTCAACAAAAGGGAGTAGTTGAAAGGAAAAATAGAACTTTACAAGAATGTGCTAGAACAATGCTTTGTGACAGTAATCTACCAAAATATTTTGGGCAGAAGCTGTTGCAACTGCTTGTTACATTATGAATAAAGTTCTTATAAGGCCATTGCTTAATAAAACGTGTTTTGAATTATTCTTTGATCGCATTCCTCGTGTATCGTATTTTAAAGTGTTTGGATGTAAATGTTTCATTCTAAATACTAAAGATGCTCTTGATAAATTTGATTCAAAATCTGATGAAGGTATTTTTGTTGGGTACTCAACACGTAGCAAAGCCTACAGAGTATTTAACAAAAGAACTTCAACAGTTGAAGAATCATTACATGTCACATTTGATGAAAATCCTTCATCTAATTCTCCCATCATCATTGATGATGAAGAGAACATATTACCTTTATCTAATTCTTTAGATAATATTAATCTTGATGAAATTGATGCTACTAAACCCTCTGTTGAGTCTGTTTCAGATAATGCAGATCTTCCTAAGGCATTTGCACAAGTTCCAAACCATCCATCAGAATTGATCATTGGAGATATTACAGATGGAGTAAGAACTCGACGTCAAATAGAACAAATGGCACATTGTGCTTTCATCTCATCCATTGAACCAAAGAACATCAATGAAGCATGCAAAGACAGTTCTTGGATCATTGCTATGCAGGAAGAACTCAATCAATTTCAGAGAAATGATGTTTGGGAATTAGTTCCCAGACCAACAGATCATTCAATTATTGGTACCAAGTGGGTATTCAAAAATAAATTGGATGAATCTGGTCAGGTAATTAGAAACAAGGCACGATTGGTTGCACAAGGTTATAATCAAGAAGAAGGTATTGATTATGATGAAACCTATGCACCAGTTGCTCGTCTTGAATCTATTAGGATGATTTTATCATTTGCATGTTTTAAAGATTTTAAACTATTTCAAATGGATGTCAAAAGTGCTTTTTTAAATGGTTTTCTTAAGGAGGAAGTTTATGTTGAACAACCTCCTGGTTGTATTCATGAAAATTTAGAAAATCATGTTTTTAAATTGAAGAAAGCTTTATATGGTCTTAAACAAGCACCTCGTGCTTGGTATGAAAGACTTAAAAGTTATCTTTTAAATTCTGGTTATTCTATTGGTAAAATTGATTCAACTTTGTTTATTAAAAATATAAAATCTGACATCATTATTATTCAAATATATGTTGACGATATTATATTCGGTTCTACTAATGAAACTCTTTGTTTAGAATTTTCTAAGATTATGCAGAAGGAATTTGAAATGAGTCATATGGGCGAACTCAACTACTTCCTTGGACTTCAAATCAAACAAATGAAGGAAGGTATCTTCATCCATCAATCAAAGTATTCCAAAGAACTCATCAAGCGTTTTGGTTTAGAGACTTCTGCTGATAAACATACTCCAATGAGTACATCTACATTACTAGACAAAGATTTAAATGGTAAGAGTGTTGATTAACGTCTTTATAGAGGTATGATTGGCTCTTTACTTTATCTAACTGCTAGTAGACCAAATATTATGTTTTCAGTATGCTTGTGTGCACGTTTTCAGGCAGATCCTAAGATATCACATCTTACTGCCGTAAAACGAATTATTAGATATGTTAAACACATGTCTGATTATGGTTTATTTTATCCTAAATCAAGCACATTTGATTTATTATCTTATAGTGACGCAGATTTTGCTGGTTGCAAATCAGACCGAAAAAGTACCAGTGGTACATGTCATTTTCTTGGACATGCTTTGGTCTCATGGTTTAGCAAAAAGCAAAATTCTATTTCATTATCTACCACAGAGGCAGAATATATTGCCGCTGGGTTAGCATGTGCACAAATTTTATGGATGAAACAAACTATCTCAGATTATAGTATTGAGTGTTCCACATGTCCTATAATGTGTGATAACACTAGTGCAATTAATTTGTCTAAGAATCCAGTTCATCATTCACGCACTAAGCATATAGATGTTCGTCATCACTTTTTAGATGATCATGTATAAAAAGGGGATATTGTTTTGAAGTTCATTTCCACTAAACATCAGATTGCCGATATCTTAACTAAGCCTTTGAAAGAGGAATCTTTCATTAAACTTAGAAGAGATTTGGGCATTATCAGTGAATCTGAATTTGTCATATGATATTTTCAATTTTTTGTGAATTTCTAGAATTTTCTGATAATTTTTTGATAATATTTTTTCTTAGTCGACTAAAGTCTTGTTTAATCGACTAATAGATCTGTTTTCTTTTATAAGCCGTTTTGTTTTTCCTATTCGGGTTATGTCCTTTTTTTACAAACAACACTCTGTTTGGGATCCGTTCCTATTATTAGGAATATTCAAATCACTTTCAACCTCCACCTTTTCATTCGTTTGTCCTATCCCATAATATTTTATTACACAAAAATCTTAAATATTTTTTTTAATCTTAAATATTTTTCCCACTAACTTGGTTCCCGCGCCCTGACATGGGTTGTTGAATTTCTTTGACCTCTTGCGTCGGCTATTTAATGTACCTTGGTACCACCATTTTTTATCTTGGGAACTCACATTCTTATTTATTTTTATAATTATGTTTACTTTGGAAAATGGCATTCACCAACCTCTTATTCAATGCATTGACCAATTGTTTACAAGTCTTAAAGATCTTTTCACCTACTGCCGTCCTTTCCCATCTCATTTGTACCTTTTCAAATTTTTTAAATTATTATTTATTCTTTTAAATCAAAATCCGAACGGTTGCGCGTTAGATTTTTTTTCGGTTGCCTTAATCGACTAACCAATCTCTTAGCCTACTAACTCGGTTTTTTAAACCGTTTCCGATCTAACTTCCGTCTTTTCGCGTTTTAGTTTCTTCTTCCTCCCGCCTCTTCACATATTTTTGAAAACTTTTCAGTTCTATCTCACCCATTCAGTTTCTCAAACTGCTCACGAACTGATCATGGCACCCATTCACTTGGATAACTACTCCCACTATTTCCTATTTATTTTCGGAAATTACTCTTCATTTCTTTTATCCCAAACTGAACCCTCTCTTCATCCTCATCTTCTTCTCCGATGGCTCTCCCTCAATTTATGCCGCAGCCGAAAATCGTTTCAACGCCTCCGTAAATGCCAAGTTCCATCCTGAGCGCTTCATCGATTACAATGCTCTTGCTTCCTTCAATATTCTCTCTATCCTATCTGCAGCCGGCCTTGAGAAGATCTGGGCACTCGGGAACAAGGAACCCTACTACCCCCTTCTCGTCCGCGAATTCTACGCCAATCTCGAGCCATGCGTGGTTGGTCGTGATACTCACATTCTCTCCCGTGTCAAGAACCTCCCAATTTGTCTCACTCTTCGTCGGATCTGTGAGTTGATTGATCTTCCTCCCCATTTTTCAGGTTCTCTCAATTTTACAATGACCGATCCCCGTATCCTAGCAAAAATCGCAACCCCTTGGGTCCATAAACTTTCTGCTGTTCATTTCCACCCCCCTGCACGCATCATTCTAAAGGTTATCGTCTCCAATCTTATGCCGAAAGGCAGCTCCTTTAACTATCTTTCAAACGAATTGGAGCATTGCCTTTATGCGGTGATGGGCGGGTTACCTATTAACTGGGGTTTCGTGATTTTGCAATCTCTTCTTCGGCCAGTTCAATCTCATATCTATCATCCTTCCTTTATAACCTTGGTCCTCAAGATGTTTTGTGTCCCTCTCGACGACGAAATTGCTGTATCCAATCCTTATAATATCAACATCATCACTTTGCACAATATGCATTTGGATCTTCCGGACCCTGAGGAATCCGATGCGGCCAATAGTGATGATGATGACGCCGATGAAGATCCTAAAGAAGACCCAGTAGAAGACCCCACTTCAGTTGATCCTGACTATACTCCGACCCAAACCACTTTCGGCCCCTCTTCCTCTACGCCGGGTTCATCTCGTGGTTTCCGTCGTTTTGTTAAGAAACAATGTGTCCATAAGTGTTTTCCAGAGTGCCGCACCAATCCTAGATCATGTCCCCTAAAGACCCCACGGACATCCTCTACTCCTCGCCAAACTACCCAGTCTACTCTCCACGGTCTTCACGAGGATGTTCGCTCTCTTCGCGATATAGTCACTACCGGGTTTAGGGACTTTCGGTCTGCCTTAACTGAACAAGCTCATGTGCTCGACCAAGTTCAACTCAACCAGAGCAAGCTTGTTTCTGCACTTGAGGCTTTGAATGTGGTTGCTCCAGAGGAAACACCCCGTCGTAAATCGCGTCGCAATTCTCAGGACTATGATTCTCCTTCCGGACGTTAGACCTTGCCGTTTGTTGTGGTTGCTGTTTGTTAGTCATCGGTGTTTGCTGTTTTGGTATTTTGTTTTTGGGTTGTAGGCCTTCGGGCTTTTGGTGATAGGCATTGGCAACACTCTGTGTGATGGTTCTCAGTCGTAGTTGTTTTTAGGCCATAGGGCCTTAGTACTAGATATGTGGGACAGTCTCCTTGCTTGTATGGTTACTATCTCGTTTTGTTCAGTAAAATCTGTTTGGTTCTGTTTTGTGCTAACTTTGTCCCATTATATGTTCTGTTCTGTGTTATTATTTCTCTTAGTCGACTAACAAGTTCTCTAATCGACTAGCATATTTTTTACCCCATCTTTTTGTCAATGACAAAGGGGGAGAATATTTAGGCAATTTTTAAGTGGGAGCATACATATTTGTCATCATAACCTAAGTTCGTAAACTAAGTTTATAGAATTGAATATGACACCAATTCTATGACACTTGATTTTTTTATGACATATGATATGATATATACATGTGGTCATCATATAACTGAGTCTCACATATGATATGATATCTGCATATAACTGAGTATGACACTTCATTTTTTTTATAAATATTTGTCATCATCAAAAAGGGGGAGAATGTTGGGATTTCATAATCCCATGTTCTCTTTCCTATTCTATTCCATATGATTTTGATGTGACAACTATTATTATTGCTACTCACTCTATCTATGCAGATATGCAGATTCCTAATATATCCACACTTGGACAATAATCACTTGATAAGGAATCCCTGCACAAAGGCATTTCAAATACTCACATGAAGCTCAACATACATATCTACGGAAATCTACGGACTGATGTATGTTTTATATTTATAGATTTCAGAGCCTTGAATATGAAATCCATCTAAGTCCTAGGTTCCTAATAACATATCCTACCAACCCTTTTTCAGACAAGTCAAAATTCACGTTTTTCTGTCTTAGTCGACTAAGGCAAACATTAGTCGACTAAACATTTTTTCTTCGAATTTTGGCCTGAAAATTTCTGAGTAGTCTTCAGTCAACTTCAGAAAGTTACCGTTAAAATTTCAGTCAAAATTTCAAAGTTTGACTTTTAGTCGACTAAGCTTTCTTTAGTCGACTAATGAAATTTTGTGTCCGTTTTTTCTGAAACTTTCCAGACCGTTTCTGAACGGTAGGAAACTCCTTTTCCCTCCATTTTTCCTCAGAATAACTGTCTAAAAATACTATAAATAAGTGGGCATACCCTCTCTTTTCTTCACACAACTTTCTTCTCTCTTTCTTCCTAGAATTGTTGATTCTAAGCAATCTTGCCTTAGTTGCTCTTTTCTCATTTGTAAGAAGAAATCCATAGATTTCTCTCTTCTTATGAGAACGGAAGAACTTCAAGATTCTTAATCATAGATCTTTTGGAAATTGAAGTTTTCTTCCTTGAAGCAATTTTGATCTTTTCAACATCATTTTAGAAAGTTGTTTGTGTTCATAATTGTAAGAAGATATCGATTGATCTCTCCCTTCTTTTATGAACCAGAGAACTTCAAGTATTGTTCTTCATAACATATCCTTTATATCTGGAAGTTCATCTTCTAACACCATCCTTGAATTTCATTCTAAATTCATAACAAGGCTATAGGTGTTTTTCTATTTCTTATTTAACAGGTTTTTGAATCTCTTTTGAGATTGTACAAAGTTTGGGACACGGGGAGTGTCGCCATTTTTGTAAGTTTGCGCTTGCGGGGCAAGTGGTTATAGTGGATTGAAAATCTCTACGGGATAGAGGACTGGAGTAGGATCACAAGGATCCGAACCAGGATAAATCTCTGTGTTTGCGATTGATTTAATTTTCCGTACTTGTCAATTTATTTTCATTGACATCTTTGCAAATATTACTAACATCTTATTTGCAACATTTTTTATTATATACACTATTCACCCCCCCCCCTCTAGTGTATTGATCCTTACAGGCTAGAATTTCAATGTTCACAAGGTTCACTGATACCGTGAACGCTTTGGAGGGACTCGGGAAGAAGATTTCCCAAGAGGATCGTGTTGAGAAGATCCTTGACTCTTTCACACCTCGTTGGGACTTAAAGGCCAACAGAATTTTGGAGTCTTATGGCACGTCCAAATACACCATTGAGGAGTGCATTGGTAATCTCATGGCGTATGAAGTGAAGCTTCACCACAAGAAGGAGATTCAACCATCAAAGCCCGAGAAGCTGGAGAAGCAAAAGGGGGTTGCATTCCATGCCAAGGAGGAGCCAATCAAGTGGAGGAGGAAATTCCATCGAGAAGCTCCTAATATAGAAGATGAGCAGGAAGATGCAAGTGGAGAAGAAATTGAGGAGCTTGCCGAGCAATTCAAAGCATTCCTCAAATGCAAGCAAGGTAAGTCTTTGTCAAAGTTTGTCTCCAATTCTAAAAAGGTTCCTACTTGTTACACTTGCAGTGGAAAAGGTCACTTGTCCAACGAATGCCCTTCCAAACCCAACAAAGAAGCTTACAAGGGTAAAGGGAAGAAGCATTGGAAAGGAAGGTCCAAGTCCAAAAATCACAAGGAGGGACTTGTCGGGACCTTTGATGATTCGAGTGAGGACACTTCGAGCAATGAAGAGGAGGATGCAAAGGACGATGCTCATGCATGCTTTGTAGCAATTAATGCTCCTACTCCTATCCCCTCTGGCTTGAATGAAGATGAGTTGGATGCATGGCTCGACTCTTACAACTCCTATGAGAGTCTTCATCAAGCTCTAGCAAGGATGATGATGATGTTGAGATCGAGGAAGAAAAGATCTCACACGAGGAGCTCAAGAACAACTTCAACTTGGTCTCCGAAAATGCTAGTAAGTGCATCAACTCTTACATTAAATTAAAAGCAAAATATAAGATTGCTAAGAGTAGATTGCATGAACTAGATATTGCAAGTGTAATTCATGAAGAAAGGCATGTTTATGACACTTGTGAGAGAGACACACTTCTCTCTCAAGTTAAGGAATTGAGCCTTACAAATGAAAATCTTGTTGCTCAAAACCTTAGCTTAGGATCTCACATTCAACAACTTACGTTGAAATGTGAAGAGGAATCCCGTAAGCTCATAAGCTTTGTGTATTCTAGGGTTTCACTCCACGATTTGTTGAAAAAACAACATCCGGCAAATCATAGAGGAGGTTTGGGTTATATTCAAAATGTGGTACCCAAACCCACCTCTAATTCCTCTTATGGTGCAAATACAAGAAATATTGCTAAAGCGCCTGAGAAGAATCACCATGCTTTCTTGTACAACAATAGCATCAACAAGAAGTATGTAGATCACGAGGTAAGGAGGAAGAATGAAAAATCTTCATTTTTTGGTATGAAGCAAAATCCTCATTCTTTGCATGCCAAGAAATTCGTTTCTACACCTAAGCATGCCATATCCACCCCTATTGCAAAGGCAAAACCCTTGCCTAGGAAATCCTTGAGATTATGGATTCCCACTAAGGTTAGTGTGCAAGAGAGGGATAGCTACATCAACTCTCTAGTTAGGGATGTGATCACCTCATGTGATTACATTAGGAAATCAAACTCCTCCTGGGTTTGGTTGCCTAATGTTTAGGTTCCTTACACATATGCATATTGCATGTGTATTGTGCTTGTATGTTTATTTGTAGCATACTCATTGTTTGTGTGTGTTTCATGATTTTGAAAATATTTTCAAACTTATTTTTCATGAAAATGGGGGCCTTTGGGTTTATTGACATGCATGCATTTTTGATCCATGTGTATGTCAATGGGGGAGTTAATATGTTATATGTTTAAAATATTTTAAGACATATTTTAACTCTCATTTCGGAGGTTATTTGAGATGATTATTTACATTTGGTTATTTTTGATCTCAAACCAAACCTCTTGTTTATTGCCAACATATTTCTTGTTATATTTGTTTTGGCAATATTCTGTGTGTATCTTTGAAGCTCGATTTTTCCATATCTATTGTTTTGATACACTTTAGGCCCATGGCTCCAATATTGGTATTAGATCCTAGAAGTCAAAAGTTGACCATTTCTATGATCTAGGGGGAGCATGGGATAGTGAATTGATACCCACTAAAATTTTCAATTTGGTATCATACATCTCTTTCTTTTCTTGCATATTGACACATCTTAGTGAAGATGACAAAGGAGGATATATTTGATGTCCACCTTTTTGATGATGTCAAGGGGGAGAGATATATGCATTATGTAAATATATATGGGGAGATATATTCATATGCATATGGGGAGAGATATATCTATGGGGGAGAGATTTATGGGATTAGATAAACCATTCATGTTTGCATGATATTGTCTATTACAATTGGTTTATGTAATCCTTGCCTATTATATGTCGCCATGATCTTATTTGGTAGAATGAGTATTTACTATTGTGTAGCTCATTGTTTATTTGGTGCATATAAGTAGGGGGAGCTCATTAGTATTGTGCTTTAATTATTTGTATTTTACATAATGTGTGTCATCATCAAAAAGGGGGAGATTATTGAGTATTGGTGTTTCATACCAATCTTATTTTGATGATGATCACAACATTATGTTGTTGCTAATGACTCTCATGTTTTAGTCTCTCAGTTTTATTTCAAGAATATCTTTCTTGGAGACTAATCACTTGGTGCAAGGATGGACATCAAGTGAAGAAGGACCATTGCTTGGACTCAAGGAGTGCCAAAGCTTGGAGATGATGGAGAGCAATCAAGGCATCAAGTTTGAAGACTTAGACTCTAAGGAAAGCATTGTAATCCATGTAATTTATTTTATTGCTTTCTCTCTCTTGTAAGTCTAGGATTAATGTAATGCCTTGTTAGATGGTTTACTCATTCATGCATATGCATTTAACCATCTTAGTGAGCCTTAGGATTATCATAGAATCCAACCCAAGAGGTTCACTTTGTCCAAAGACTCATTTGGAGTCTCTGGCTTTCCATCAGTCGCCTGCTGAAGGAAACACAGTCGACTGGGTGATTTCCAGTCGCCTGTAGATCCTTCTACAGTCGTCTCATATGCACAGCTCAAGTCAACATTTCAATTGACTCAAACTTGAGCTTTACGCACAGTCGACTACTGGTCAGTTTACAGTCGCCTGTATGTTTATAGTCTCCTGTAGATTAGTCATCAGTCGCCTGAGTAGCGTAAGTGCAATCTCTGCATCTCACTGTCGTTTCTCCATCTTATTCAACAAACAACTGATTAAGGTTTTACAGTCACCTGACTAATAGACAGTCGACTGTATTATTGACATCAGTCGCCTGTGTGCTTATCTAGAGAAAGAGTGCAGCTCTCTGTTTTATTCCATCCCCTGCAACAGTCGCCTGCTGAAGAATTTACAGGCGCCTGTCCTGTTCTCAGTCGACTGTACTCTCTTCATCAGTCGACTGTCCTGGCTCAGATTATAGCTGTTGGATATTTTCTAGCCGTTGATCAGTCGACTGTCTTTTGATCATCAGTCGACTGTTCCTGTCGTTTTTGCCCAGTTTCTAGCCGTTGCAGAATTGATTCTTTGACTGTTTTCTTGGGTTTTGGGGTTTGATATAGGGCTCATATATATATGAGTATGCTGCCATCTCTTATACTTCTTGATGCTATTGAATATCTCAAGAGATCTATAAGCAACTCACAAACTCCCTCAATTCCCTCTCAAGAGCTCTCATTTATCTTCATGCATTGAAGTCCAGCTCAAGGGAATTCATCTAAGTGCTCTCAAGCATATCTCAACACTTGGAGATCATGTTCCATGCCTTGCATCCATTTATGAGTAAGCATCTCAAGGCATAGGTAAGAGTATTTATTTTACTTGGTGAATTTGTAACTCTAATTCTCTGTGTGGTAATTAGCTCTTTCTCTCTTTGTGGGAGGTTATCTCTTTGTGGGATTAGGATACTCTCTTTGTGGGAGTAACTCTCTTTGTGGGAGTTTAGTGTCCTAGTGTAGGGCTAACCCTAATTCTCTGAGGGGGAGTTAGTGATTCTCTGTGTGAGAGTCTTGATCCTCGTGTAGGATTGGTTGGGTCCTTGTATAGGGCATAAATCCTCTTTGTGGGGTATCTCCTTGTGAGATTTGTATTCACTTCTCTGTGTGGGATTATAGTGAATATTGGTGTGGCTGGATGTACCCAAGTTTGGGGAACTAGTGTAAAACTTTGTGTTTGCGTTTGGATTGATTGTGTCATTTAATTCCTCTTGCATTCATAATTCCGCATTTGCAAGTTTAATTTATATTGGACAATTTTATTGCCATTACACTATTCAACCCCCCTCTAGTGTGTGTTGTTAGTATTACAAGGGTAAGGCGATCCTTACATCACATGTCAGGTTTGAGCCTGATTTAGTTGCTGAGGACGACAGGTTGCTGATGTCCAATTTAAGGATTCCGTTTCTACCCTTAGTCTCAGCAGGATGTTTCCTCTTATTTGTTTACTTTTAGTAGCTGTTGTTAGGTTGTTCGATGTGTAGCATCATTTCTTGTTGTAGTTTCGGCCATGCTTAGGTCTTTTTGCTTTCGGACTCTGTACTCCTTTTATGAATATTATTCTGTAATGTTTGGAATAAAAATCTGTTGATGTTGAATGTTGGATAATTTTATTTGTCTATCCCTCATTATTATTGTTGTTGTTTCGTCGTAATGCAAAGAACCTGATAATGGATTAAATTACCTGACGCGTATCAGACTGTAGCTTCACAGCTCCAAGTCTGAGCGGACCTCTTTACGCCTCGCCTTCCATACTTGGGAAGCGGGGCGTGATAAGTTTTAGTGGTGGCCCATGCAGGTCCTATTTGCATCTGTGAAATATCGGAACAACAATAATAATAACAACATCCATTTAAATATTCGGAACATTCAAGTCATAAATTGAGTCTTACCTGAAGGTTTTCCCTTTCTTAGATGGTAGGAAGACTTAGATAGACGTCCAGGTTTGATGACTTAGTAGTCTCTCACCCAGCCCTGACCATATTAGATTCCTAGAGCTTTTCCTTTAGTCGTTCGCTTGGGTTCATCAAATTTTGGGCCCAGCAGAACGTAATCTTGACCCTCCTAGGACCCTTTCCTGATATCTCTAGTACAGTCTAGTTCATTAGAAAGTATTAGTGCTAAGTCCTCCTGATCTTTAGTCGGTCGGTAATTTGAACCCCCGATTCCTATCGTTTTCCTGATCATTGCACTTCTGTGTTATCGATCGTAGAATTCCATCATAGCTTTTCATAAATCATATCCTAGGCGTATACATCATGCGATCATTTTCTTGCCCTCGATTCACGTAATCGCTTCCTGAGGATTTTCGTTAATTTTTCGAATCTCTCCCATTGTAAATCCTGGTTTCTTTAAAAGTATTTTCAATATTATTTATTTTAAATTTCTCCCTAGTTTAAAGACTTTGAAAACATTTAGCATGAGCTTAAATTTCCTACACTTCAGTTGATTTAAATTCATTCTTTGAATTTCGAACTTTTGCCGAAATTATTAAATTACTGCCGTATAATATTTTCTAACCTATATCTTTAATGTTCGTGTGAATGTTTTACTTCTTTCTTATAATGATTTTTCAATAATCTAATAAACCATTTTTCTCTTATTATGTATATACGACTCAATCTTGTTTCGAACAACTCATTTTATCGACCTCCAAATATTTTTCTATGCAAAAGAGAACTCCAACTTTTGAAGTACAACTGTTTTTATACTCTTCGTATTTTAACTTATGTCATTTATACACTATTTTCCTGTATCCTATAAGAGTATTATTACATCTTTCTTTCCCCACCTAAACATTCACAATTATATCCATGTTTCACCTAACCAAGCTATCTCCTTATCCTCGCCCTATCTGAACCCATTCTTTCCGATCTTGTTTTGTTACGCTATTTGATCTTGGTTTCCTTTCTCTTGCTTAGTCATCCTACTAGTGCTTGTCGTTGCTTATGTCAACTCTAGTTTAGTAGTGCGCCCATTGGTTTTGGGGATGTCGTCGTGGTGCATGTATATAAGTAGAGTGTGTGGACCTGTATGAGTATGCTACCCTTGATTGACTCTTGTGTTATGTATGTATACACATGTTATTCGCGACATATGTATGAAGTTGTATGAATGGTAGTGCTTATATATATGTGTGGATAGATATACCACTTTAGGGATGTCTGTGTATATTAGAATTAGTGTTGGAATATATCTACTAGTGGAGTATGTGGTTTGAAGATACTTGTAAATGCTTGAAATAGTATACTAGTAAGTCATGTGCGTGTTAGGTGTAATGATAATTTGTGTATTTATAGTAAATGTGCATGCCTATTATTTGATCTATATGTTAGTATGTATGAGCGTGTGCTCGTACGTAGATATGTGTGTACTTTGTCATGGGTAGATATATATACATACGGTGTGTGTATGTGTGATATATGTGTGGTAAGGAGTATGATTTTGTTTAGTGTTGCTTGCCTTTACAGGATGTTGTTTGTGTGCGTGTATACCGTGAGGTATACACGATTATTGTATGTCGTAACTATGTATGGATAGGTATATGTAGTAGGGTACTGATTATTTTTAATATTGCTAAGGCATGAATATACTACATGTATGTGACTATACGATGAATGCATGTATTAGAAGGAGTATTATAATTATACGTGTGCTGATATATTTAATATTATTATAGTGTATAAAGTGATGGCATTATGTGGGTGTTACCTGACTAAACATAAAGTGTGATTGATATTATGATACGTATGTGTTTATGTTGGTAGATATATATATAAGAGTGGTGTGTTGGTGTTGGTATAATATCGTGTTATGCATATAGAGTATTCTGGTATGGGATTTTGAGTCTCACTCAAGCTTGAGTGGGTATACTCTAAGTATATTGTTACATATGTATGTGGTTTAAGTATAGTGCTATGAATATAATAATGGATGATGTATGTATAGTGATAGGATTGGTTGTGTCTGGTTGTGTTACGCACATGATTGTGGGTGGCTATACCATTAAATAGTTATAGGTGTTGATCTTATAGTATAGTTATTTACTAAGGACTTACATGTTTGAATGTATATGTGCTGGCTAAACTAGGTGTGTAGTTGTGCTAAGTATATAGTGGTATGAGTGGTATGTATGAATGGTATATTAGCGTCTGTGGGTGTGTACCATGCACGGGTAAGTATGTGCTTAGTTATAGGTATTTGTGACTATGGTATGTGTGGTGTGTCTTGAATATAGTTATAGGACTGTATGTGATGTGAATATATGGTGAAATATCTACATGCATTTGAATAACTATATATTTGTGAAATTATAGTAGTGGTGAATGTATATTAGGTATAGTAAACTCGATTTAATATTGTGTGGTGTGATTATATGTGTTGATATGTTTGGTATTGGATGTATACTATGAGATATATGGAGTAGTATATACATGTTTGTTTGTACATAGGTAGTTATCTATATGTGAGTACTATGATCGTGTTTGCGAATGTAAAACTATTTTTATGTATGTGTACCTTGGTTGTGATAAGTAAGTGATAGTTATATAAGGATGTACGTGACTATATGAATGATTGAAGTACGTGTATGATTTTGAATGTCTATGATAGGTATAAGTATAGAATGTGTATATATAAACATGGTTGTAGTGCTAATGTTTGACTATCTAGTGCATGTATGAGCACTTGTAGTGACTATACCTGGTTTGAATTATAATGTGATATGATTGGGGTAGTTACTAGAGTGGCTAGATATATTTATAGTTAGAAAGTCCGAGGACGGACTTTATTCTAAGGTGGGTAGGATGTCACGGTCTCTTTTCGATCGTACGTTTTTCGTGTGCGTACTTTTGTTCGTACGCGTATTTATTTCGACCTCTTCTTGTATCCAAACCGTATGATGTGATATGTCATTGTGACCCTCTGAGAGAGTACTTATTTGTGGGATTTTTCGTGAATGTCATTTCACGGGTCATTCTTCCACAAAACAACTTTGTTTGAAGGGGTGTCATAACTTTAGACTTCGTCGTTTGATCTTTCTATTTTTAGTCCCGATTTCCGATAACCTAGCTCGTGACCGATCATCGTAGCCTTGATTCTCTCGTCGACACGGTCATCCTGATATTCTTATTGTATTTTTCGGACACCGTTTAGTTGGCCTTTCACACTAATCATCTCCAAACTATTATTAGTCTAGACTAATTCAGGGATCAACACTAATTAAGCCTAATTAAATCATTTCCCTAAGTCATCATACGTAACATCACATGATATACTTCTAGGCTATTCGCCACACAATCTCTACCCTCTCCCTCTCTCACACCCTCTCTCCATCAAGCCTAAGTGTACCACACTTCTATACCCATATATCAAAACAAATTTCTTACTCTCACCAAATTTGGCTATTCATCATCCCATATTAAACTAATTCCACTCCCTCCCTCTCACATACTCTCTCTTCAATCATCTAATTATACCCCTTTTCAACACCCATATAGCAAAACCCGTCCCCAAGAAAACAACTCACGCGAGAGCTCCTCTATGGCTTTTCTATCAGCCGCCACATCTCCTTCCCAAGTCCGACTGCCGCACCTCCCTCTCCGGTGATCGTATCTGGCCAAGACCACCGGCCACCCCCTCTACACAAGATCCGACAGCCCTATGATTGCCGTACTCCTTGCCGCCACCAGTATATAAACCCCACACCCTCACAAACGCCGGTCACCCCCACTTCCAAGCTATCGCCGGCCAACATGGGACCGCTGGAGCTCCCCTTTGCCCTTGCCGTTCACCCCCACTTCCCTTCTGCGCCATTTCCGCTGGCCACCCAGCACCAGGCCACGTGCAAACACCCCTGCCTGTTATCTCTTCGCCCTTAAACTGTCATTTCACCTGCAGTTGCTCCTCCATGCAACCCCTAGCTGCCGGTGATCTCTTCCCCTACCATACCTTGCCGCGCCCTGACCCACACTAGATCCGGCCATCTACTTGCAGGCCGCACCACCCATCTCCCTCCATCGCGCAAAAAAGCCCCATTTCTCCCAAAACAACCCTCTTCGTCCACTTGCCATGTTCCCCATTGTGCCATTGTCACGCACAAACCGACAGTAGGCCGTAGAACATGCTGCCCACTGTCTACATCTTCCTGACGCCGTAGAACATCGTACGGCTGTCCTCCCCCTCCGCGTCGCTGTTCAGTGATCGTACCGCTACTTGGCTAACCGTCGTTCGTTGTCGTTGTCGTCCGCCGTTGACATTGATCGCTGCTGTGCAGTGGATCGTCGCACGCTTCTGTTAATTTAACCCCCGACGTCGCTACCCGACGTCAGTGTAGCTCTCGCGTCATGTTAAAGTATACCTGAACCGTAGGAACCCACACCCGCATGTTAACAGGATAAAAACTGTGTTTTCATTGCTTTGGTAACTCACTAATCAAAGATTAATAATATGGTATAGTAGGCTGGGCGTTGATTGATCACTTAGGAGATATCTAGACTCTTTGGTCGTGTGACTTGCAGCACGTCTCTTTCAGGCAAGTGAAACTTGCATAGTAACTTGTTTAGGCCGTGTTTTAGGTGAATTTGTGTACTAGCGTAAAAGAGACTAGGCGATGAAATGATAGTCGCCTAGATGCCCTTACTAGATCTAGCTTGACAACGAAGCTAGATCTAACACCCTTGCTATGCTATCATTTCATGCTGCATGTCACGTTTACTTTCAAAATTACTTGTACACCCTTTTAACTGCTTATTGCCATGGTCATGCATCTTGCCATGTCATTTCATGCATCAACTTGCTTTATCATGAATGTGTAGCACACTCTATTTTTAAATGTAAGCTGCGGCGAGTAGGATCTTGACTCATACACATTGATTGAGGCTAGGCACCTGCTTTGCGGGCACAACCCTATGCCAAACCAAAAACACTTCCTGGCTCGTGATCCAGAAACGAGCTCAGTGTTGTTGGGAAACCAACGCTCAATACACGTGGAGCGGTAGGGTTAAGCGATCACTTGAGCGTAGAAGTGTGACCATACAGCCACTTCAGCCAAAAGGCGTAAACCATGTGCACATCATGAATACAAGTTAATCATGGAATAGTGAATATTGTTTAGTAGCTCTCGCTACGACGTGTCGTGCATTGCAAGTATCATGTTCATGTTTAAACTGCTGCATTCATTAAGATATCACGTCATGTCATCATTATTTTAGAACTTCTAACCTGCATTTACATTATAACTGATGTGCTTTACGTTTCCTTGCGCAAAAATCCCTTTTTCCTCTTTGGAGATTTTTACTGACATGTGCCCTTTTCTCTTTGGGTGTCACATGTCAGGTTTGAGCCTGATTTAGTTGCTGAGGATGACAGATTACTGACGTCCAGTTTGAGGATTCCATTTCTACCCTCAGTCTCAGCAGGAGGTTCCCTCTTAGTTGTTGTTTACTTTTAGTAGCTACTGTTAGGTTGTTCGGTACGTAGCACCATTTCTTATTGTAGTTTCGGCCATGCTTAGGCCTTTTTGCTTTCGGACTCTGTACTCCTTTTATGAATATTACTCTGTAATGTTTGGAATAGAAATCTGTTGATGTTGAATGTTGGATAATTTTATTTGTCTATCCCTCATTATTATTGTTGTTGTTTCGTCCTAATGCAAAGAACCCGATAATGGATTAAATTACCAGACGCTTATCAGACTGTAGCTTCACAGCTCCAAGTCTGAGCAGACCTCTTCACGTCTCGCCTTCCATACTTGGGAAGCGGGACGTGACACGGCCCATGCGGACCTTCGTCTCGTCCTTGCACCCGTTTTGGAAAGCGAGGCGTGACAGAACGTTTGAGGATTTCCTCCGACTCCCTCCTCTCGTTGTTGGCTGTAAAATTATGGTGGTTAGGGCCCTGAGTGACTTGGTCTATTACCTGCTCTAGGATGCTACAGGCGGCTCGTCCATTGTTGGATGGACTAAGACCTCCCTGGTGTCAGAATGCACGGTTGTTGTTCCCCATCTCCCCATTCCGGTGAGTTGTAGGTGTTGTAGTCAGTGGTGCATTCTCCTATCGATCTACCCTTGGATCTCTAGGATCCCTATAAGCAGTAGCCTACCTCGTAGGTGATAGATTGGAGGCAGTGACGGCTCATTTGCAGGTGGCAGGCATCCAATGCTTTGCTGCACCGCGACGGCCAATACACTGATGCTCTTTTCGACCTTCTCAACAAATCGATTGAATTGTTCCTGAGACACTTTGGGTTCTTTGGCCCCTCTGATGAAGACACGGATTTCGAAATGTCTTCGACTTGAATGCTGCTTGCATTCTGGTTTTCAGTTTGACCAAGATTTGGTCCGGGGTTGCTGGGTTTAGCCGACATTACTACTGTGATGCTTCGGGATGTCGACTGATGTTTCCCACAGACGGTGCCAATTGTTAAGGCCAAAAATGGCGATAACTGTATCGAGGCTGACATGGACTCTTCTGTCGAGGTGGAGTCTCATCAGCCAGTTGTGTGGCACCCTGATTAGTAGAACCAGGGTCGTTGGTAGATGGAATTAGTATGTGACAATTGTTCGACCCTCTGAGCGGATCGAGTCTTAAACGAACGTTAATAGAGATACGACCCTCATGTTGAATCATCCTATGAGCTTCCTGTATCACAAAGGAACATTTGGGGGGTCGGATCTGGGTCCCAACCCAAATCCCCTCTGATGCTTAAGTTAGTATGGGAACTTAAGAGAGAGCTTGGAGCTGCCGAGATCGACCCACGAAGGATCGTCTCGAGTCAGTCGTCGCAAGCTATTTGGGGAAGGAAATATTAAGTGGGGTATAGAATGTCAGAGTGCTAAGTTTCGTACCGCCCTTGTTTTGTTCATCTCCAGTGTATTTATAGACCTCCGAGGTCTCTTTAGTGACATTAGGAGGATAACGGTCACCAATTATGGCCTCACGATCCTCCCCCCTTAATAGGGGTAACCATCGCATACGTCCCCGCTATTTATGAGCTTCCTTCAATCCCACGTTCGATGGGTGAAAGTGCAACGGGCGAATGGCACAGATCGTTGAATGATCCATTTACCACCCTTTCTTTCGTATTGTAGTCTAAGAGTCAAAATATACTATGATGGTTCTGTTGGTTTCTATATTTATCTCGTCTATGATTCAACAATCCCAAAGTTTCATTTTGATATCTGTAATGTTTTTTCAATTTTTCTTTTTGACTCATCAATGAATCCGCTGCATAGTAATTTGTTTTCACGTAATAAATTAACCCCACCATTAACTACTTCATTTTCATTTATTAATTTCATAGTAATAGAAATACATGTCATATCGATTCAGAATTTGTAACTTGCTATCATCTTGCCTAGCAGGCAAAGATTTCCTTGTGCGGAAAGACTGATTCCTTCTATAAGAACGGTGTGTTCCGAGGTGTGAAGGGGGAGAGAAGAGATTGGGCTTTGACTGAATTGGCTTCTTCATGGGTTTTATGGGCTTTGATCGCCCACTAAACGAATCCCTCAAGAGCCGGCCCAATGATGCAAGAGATGTGGATGGCCAATTCAATGTGCAATGTGCAGCCATATGCCTTAGTTATATTATTTTTCACCTAATGATGCTTAAACATTGCTACTGATCTTATGACATTTTGATATGTGTCCATATCTTTCTGCGTGCTGCTATAATTTTTACTTAATGCGTACAACAGGCAAAAAAATTTCTTGTTATGCGTGTTGAGCAATTTTGGTCTGTGAATCAAGTTATACTGGTGAGTTATTTCGGTCTGTGCATCACATTTTACTCACCACGCACAACATGTAATTTTTGACAAGGGTATTTTCTGGAATTTTGAGCATGGCAGTTTTGTGATTTGTCGAAAAAATTTGTCGGCCGTGCATAGAGTAAAATGGTAGGTGCTAGAAACAACCTGTGCACATAGTGTACATGGAAAAAAGCCCACGAACAGGAGGCGGGGAACATGCACAACCGAAAAGGAGTGAGTGGTGTGTGTGTTTCGTCGGGGACAAAGGGTGAAAAGCAGGGGATAAACTGCAGAAAAACTTTGGGGGGGAGTACATAAATCCCAATGGCAAGCTTGTAATTCATGTGAATGGAGGGCTGTTATTTGGGTGCTCCACAACCACAACCCAAACCAAACCCAACTCCCCACCCCCATGGGGGTTGATGTTGCACCTCTCTCCATTTGCTACATGGGACACAGGGTGCCACATGGGTTTCTCTTAGTAGGACAAACATCTTGTCAACATCTCTCTAACGTATAAACGATGTCAGTTAAAAGACATCCTTATTGTCTTTGTGAGGTGGTGGCCAATCCTAGGAAGAAAGGAGAATTGCTATGCACACAGGCCAAATTGCTTTAGACACTTTCCATTTATTTACAGAACTTTACAAGTTTACCATTCAATTTTTATACTTATCACACACATAGCAAAATCATCATCCTCCCCGTCATCGCATCTGCTATTCCTCCTCATGTCGCAGATGCCTCCTCTTTTCCTCATTGTCCTCTGCTTCTTCATATCCCTCTAAAGCTCCAACATGGTCGATGAAGCCCCCCCTCCTCTTCATCTTCTTCATCCTCTATTAAAAATTAACAATCATGTACAATCGTGATCGATGGTGAAAAGGAGAAGATGACGATGCTGATGCTGATGATACTGAGGCGGTACTCCCTCCTCCTCTTCATCTTATTCAGTCTCTTCAACTAAAAATAATCTACAAACATTGACGAGGAGGAGGATGACGATGATGATGAGATGGGGAGGAAAGGGAGGAGGTATCGAGAGGCGTCGATGGCGATGAAGATGTCTTGGGGATTTTCGAGAGAAAAGGATATAGAATAAATTGGTAATTTGAAAACTAAGACGTTTATGTAAAGTAAAAGAGAATAATGGCTATCATAGGATATCAGAGCTATTGTCTCATATGCGGCTTTAAAAACTCCACACACTCTTATTTTTTTGAATGATCAGAACAATTCATTTTGATTTTCAAATCCTAAAATCCTAAAATACCAAATGTCATGTAAACACAAGGGGTTTTGCTTGTTCATCCACTGATTCGGGTTGAATATTGCATATGTAACACCTTATTTAGCCCTATTTTGTGCATATATGGTACATATTTGGTCTCTAATACAATCGTATTTAGAATACCCTTAATTATTAGAGCAAACTCTCAGTATATGCACAAACCAGTAATAAACTGAGTATTTCTGCACTTTTGTATTTTTAGCGCGAAGATCTCGATCTCACGATTCCAACGACTATTTATTTGTATTTTTCTGAGGTCTGTGTTAATTTCTATGAATTTTTTAATGCAAAATACCATTTAATTGGAGAAATACGGCCGAAATACGCTCGAAATACGGCGTATATAGGCGCCCGCCCTCGCATCGCCATGTGGCAGCATCCCGTCTGTTCCCGCTCAATCCAACGATCCAGAGGAAGGGGCGACGTGGCCCTTCGCTAACGGTCGATCAACCATCCAACGACCACGAATGACACAGGCGGAGTTACACTTGAGGGCGACGTGGCAAAACGGTGGCCGATCGATCAAGATCGGACGGCCCATATCGGTTCCGACTTGTACTCGGAGAGGAATGCGTATAGCGACGACGCGGCAAAATCGAGCCCGTTGATCTGATATCGAACGGTCGAGTCGTAAGCGAAGCGGGGTCGGATTCGTAAGTGAAGCTAGCGCATCCGCTAACCAGAGGACACGTGTCGCTCCTAGAAGCAATCCCGCCTGCGATCAATGGCCCACATTATTCAGCGGTTAATGAAGCGGGTTTGGTTCGATTTCTAAGCGGGTTTTGAACCCGTTAAGCCCCTAAAATCCGCAATCCTATTATTTAAGCGTATTTTACGGTTTTGGGGGTATTCTGGCGTATTTGGGGGCTCTAGGAGCCATATTTTGGCGTGAAATTTGGAGGCCCTGGAGACAGAGGCCAGAGCTATCATCTGAAAGAGATTTGGGGCTAATTGCAGAGTTTTGGTGATATAATTCCTAACTTTACTCTTGTATTTTGTGTATTTAGCGCGTATTTTGAGACTTTGAGCATGTATTTGTCTATGAATATGGTATATTTTCTCTCCATGCATGGCTAGTACCTATTTTTGTTGGTTGCGATGTAGTTAGGGTGTTATAATCATTGATTTCGATATCTTTTTGTCCTATATTCACGTTATATTTCTTATTTTGGCGATTTCTACATATATCTTGTTTGGGTATGTTATATGGAGACGTGAGCATGCTTGAATCGAACATGATCTGAGTAAGGCTTATTCGTGATGCGATCCAAGAGGATGTGTCGTGACCCGAGAGGGCACTTGTGCGTATTTTCTTCAAGAAATCGATGATATACGTGATTACTTTTTGACACTATTTTACGCTCTTTATCGCCATACCTTCCGACGTTCTCGTGCCCTAGCCGGACGAAACGTTGAGTTAAAGAAAATATATTAATAATAATTGATTTCATATACCCTAACAAAATCACTACCAACACATACTCTCCATATTAGTACCCTAGTATTGAATTCACCGTAACTATCGTAGGATTTTATTATTATTTTAAACCCTCAACACCATATCTTTATATCTGAAAGGTGGTTGTTTGTCGTCATTTTAGTACTCTTTTTAAACTGAAGTCTGTGGTTTTGTATGTCAGTTGTCCCGTGGATACGATACCTGGACTCACCAGGATTATTACTTGTTCGATCTCGTACACTTGGGAGTAATGCTCACACATTTTGAGAGAGTCATCCACCCTTCGCAAAAAAGTTCTATTCTTGCGGAATCGTTAAATTTGCAACGGATGGATGAATGATCAAAACCCTTTGAAATCTTCGGATATTTGGTGTTTTAGTGTTATATAATATGAAGATCACAATGAACGGTTCTGGTCATTGAAAAAATTACAGGATAGAATTTTTGCAGCGACATATGAAGATTAGCCATATATGTCATATTATACACATTATTCTCAAGTAGAAACCCCGAGTTCTAAAAAAATCATTATGTGTGTGTATAGAATCCCCCAGAAGAAAGCTAACAAGAAGTATTGTTCATATGCTGGCAAATGACATGTTTATCGTTCCATCTCAGTTGTAGTTTTCTCACCCATCCCTTCCTGTTGCCTCCTCAAAACCCGATGATCTCTCGAAGAATCCGAGGAGAGTTAATATGTCATTTTTTTGTAATTTTTTCCCATATTTAATACTCACAGCAATTGTTTAATGAAAACCCGAGGAAAAAGACGTACGCGTAACGAGCAATATCTCTCTCTACCGCCTCAAGTCACAACGCAAACAAAAAGATTGAGAGCATTATAGCGTTTTTTTAAAAAAGGTATAATTGTTATTTTAACAAATAGTGGAATGTGAGCTGATCAAAAAGATTTGTTCGCATAGCAGCAATTCCATTACCCGAAAGAAAGCAAACGAAAACTGTTCAATATCTGTCAAATGACAATTTTATCCTTCCATGCCATTTGTTGTCTTCTCACATACCTCTTTATGTTGCCTTGTCTCAATCCGAGGATCTCTTAATAATTTGACGACAGCTAATCATCGCATTCCTTCTTTTTAGTCCGGACTAAAAACACCTCAAAAATGAGGTCCATGTAATTCAAAATTGAAACCCCCCCAACTTATGTCAAGTTCTATTCCTCTCTCTTTCTTTTTTTGTCATATTTGACATGTTACCATTGCATGCACCACAGTATTTGGTGTATATAACAATACTGTTTCCTTTTTCTTTTCCTCTTTTTACTAAAAAGTCTTACGTTACTTGCCAATGATTGGGTTTAAATTCAATCGGGAAAAAAAATTAATGATCTCGTTGTTTTCTTTTTTTCCATTAAATTCTCCTCCTCATCCTTATCATCCCTCCATTAATCAAGAGCTTGACATGTGCACACTAACGTGGCATGATAGGGTCAAAGAGCAATTAAGCGATGACACCTAATAGAGGTAGGTGTCTGATGAGTGTTTATTGTATATAGTTTTTCCCTCTTCTTCATGCACGTTTTCCATTATTTATTTCGATGTTTTCTCCTGTTTCCCCTATTTTTGTTCCCGCTTTCACTTTTTGTCACGCCCCGCTTCCCAAAAATGTGGAGGCGAAGCGTGAGAAGGTACGCTCAGACTTGAAGCTGCAAGCTCCAAGCCCGATAAGCGTCAATCAACAATAAATTTACAGGTCCTTGCAACGCGATATGAAACAAAGATAATAATAAAGGAAATGAGACAAAAGACAATCTCAGAATATCCATCATAATAAATTCCAACATCACAGAAAAAGCCACCAGGCTTAAAGAGAAAAGAATCTAAGGGCCCAAACATGGCCAACAAAAGTACAAAGTACAACAAAGATGCCACGCACCGACAACTAACAGGAATCCTAAAATAAAAGGAAGCTGCAAGATCCTAAGAAGAACACTGGTATTCTCAAGCTCCTCTTCAACCAACAGAATCGGGCACGAACTCCTCGAACTCGTCGCCCTCAACAACAAACTCAGGCTCGGCAACTAACATGCGACACCCAAAGAGAAAGGGGCACATGTCAGCAAGTCTAAAAAGACTTGGGCAAGGAAACTGAAAGGAAAGCAAACTAGCAGTTCTAAAAGCATGCATGATATGGCAGTTTTAGCATGAGTGCACAAGTAAGACGTGGTGTAACAATAAGTGCAAGGGAACAATTATCATGGCATGACAGGAGTAGCCAAGCTACTAACAATCTCAATCCTTTCACTAGTCACGTTTTCAAGTTATTGTAGATGTTTACGCCTTACAGTTGAACTGTTTGACGTTCACACTGAGTGGACGCTTAACACTAGTTACACTTCAAGTTGTTTGTAGATGTTTACGCCTTACAGCTGAACAGTTTGACATTCACACTGATTGGCCGCTTAACACTACCCCAGAACCCAGAGTTTACGCCTTACCACTGCAGTTGCTGATCGGGCAGACTCCCAGTTGATTGGCCGCTTAACTCTTACCCCAATACCCACATGTGGACGAGCCAGGGTCCCTGCACACGAGCTCAGTAAATGAGCCAGGGTTGCCCCGCACAGGAGCTCGTATTCTAGTTCACGATTTCATAAGTATTTGGCGTAGGGTGCACCTAGCCGGAAACAAGTAAATCGGGCATTGGCTATCAACCAACACATGGCCCGCTTCTGGAACACGAGCCAGGAAACACAAGTATTGTAGCGTGTGCTACGAATATGACATTCAACATGGATGGCATAGCTTGCAGTAAGGCGTACAAATAAGGAATTAAACATGGCAGTTTAATATGCATGAACAACAAGTTAAAAGGGTTGGATCTAGCTTCGTTGTCAAGCTAGATCAATTGAGGTGACGGATCCAGTTTCGTTGTCAAACTAGATCAATTGGCGTCTAGGCGGCTATCATTTCACCGTCTAGTCTCTTTTACGCTACAACAAGCAAATAGCCTAAAACATGGCCTAAACCTTAAGTGGCAAGTTTCACTTTCCTCACACCAAGGAAGATGATCAACGAGGCACGCCACGAAATGTTAACTACAGAGATGAAATCGCGTATAGAAGCGGAAGATCGATGCCGAGCAAGCACGGCAACGGAAGAACGATCCGGGGAAACCTAGGGTTCAGATCTGGAATGGGGAGAAAATCTGGAGAAATGGGAGAAAATCTGGAGAAATAGGTTTTGATATGGGTTTTGGGGGTTTGATGAAGGTTTGAGGAAGGTGGAAGGTGGAAGGTGGAAAGTGTTAAGTGAGGGTTTGGATGATGGAGGAGGAGCTTGGAATGAAGGTTTGAGGGTTTGGGGAAGATGAGAGCTCAATGGGGGAGAAATTAGGTTTAGAGTTGAAGAAGAAGAAGAAGAAAACGTTTGGGAGGGGTATTTATAGGGTTTGATGTCGGCTAGGGAAAAATTAGGGTTTACTGCACTGATTAGTCGGTCAAAGAACAACTGCTGATCGACTAGTTTGAGAACTAGTCGATCGGTTGACCAACGCAGACCGACTAAGTGTAAACAGTAGCTCCTGACGAAAACCTGAACTAAGAGTTAGTCTGTCAAAGAACAATTACTGACCAACTAGTTTGACATCTAGTCGGTCGATGAACGTTCTTAGACCGACTAAAAGTGAACAGTACTCGACTGTACAGAAGAACTAATAATTAGTCGGTCTGAGTACAAAACTTAACCGACTAGTTTAACAACTAGTCGGTCAAAAGATGAACTTAGACCGACTAAACAGAAACAGTAACTTAAGTAAAATTAATCCAAGGAACTAGTCGGTTTGAGTAGAGTTGCCGACCGACTAGATCTCAATCTAGTCAGTTGGTTCCCCTTCTTGAACCAACTAACGTGCACGAAAAGTGCCGAATTGAAGCGCGAAGCTTCGGGAAGATTCCTACGGCTTCTAGGATCAACCTATCTCTAAGATATGAGCGATTTGAAGTTCGTCATGAGTGACTTACTCCAAGATCAACGATCTTAAGGAAGAAGCTAGGAAATCACAACGAAACGAACGAAAGTGAAAGCTACGTAGACGGAAATGGAAATCACAACCAAAGAGAAGGCAACCAAATATATATATAATCCATACAAGAAAACCAGTCGTTACATCCTACCCACCTTAGAATAAAGTCCGTCCTCGGACTTTCTAACATATCTAGTCGCCCTATTAACTATCCCAAAACATTTCACGTCATACTTTAAACCAAAGGTAGTCATTACATGTGCTTATTGTAGGATCCTGCCAAAACAGAGTTAGGATCGATAATTAAAGTTGAGACTTACGCTTGCGTATGTGGAACGGTAGTCTCGGAACTTTGCCTTCGGATTCGCCACGATGGATCGAGTCTTCTCACGAACGGAGTAAGGCTACTAATCCACAATCTAAATCTCTATTTTAGATTAAGAACTTGGATAGAGGAAGAGAAAGGATTTCTGCAGAGCTTCGCTAGAATGAAGTTGCATGCATGAATGCCATGCAAAAGGTGTAAGAAATGGCTTACCCTTGGGTCTTATTTATAGCCCCCAAGGTAGTTATTTTAGGGTAAATTGTTCCTTTGGAACAATTTAATTAAGGTGTACCATGATACATGGCACATTATAAGCTTAAGTTGTACCATATGCATGGTACAACATAAGCTTAAGATATTCCCCCTTTATTAGCCATATGTCGCATGCACTTATGCATATATAAAGCGACTTTCCTTCTCATCCAGAGATCCTCTCCGCAAGGGAACAGATTCCCTTTGCACACGACTTCGTGTACGCGACGTTCGAGGTCCGTATTCCCTCGTACATCCCCCACAAGGGTGTACAAACGTCTTCCATATCCAACATCTCCCACTCACACTTGAGGGGATTGTAAGAGAACGTCTTTCCCTTAGTTCTTTCATCTATCATACCGAGAAATAGACCGTTCGATCGTCATGCGCGTAGAGTCTGTTGTTGTGCACTTGTTAGAGATACACAACGACCTCGAAGGTGCAAAGTTGAGTAGTTCAACGCATGCTTTACCCTAGATTATTTCTTCACATTTCTTGTACTTTATATTCAACAATTGAATCCCATCTGGATTACAATTGGCTGGCCAGCTTTGAATTATTAAAGTCCAAATGCGAATAAGAAATCAATCTTCCTCTTCTTGCGAACCTTCTGATCTTGACTTGATTCGCTTTTCTAACGTGCCCCGCCGAGCCGAATTATCATAGCCCATTAGCAACACGCTAAGATAGCGATCATCTTGTCAAATCTAAAGGAACCAATTGGAGTCCTTGAGGGTAAGAGTTAAGACCCGTATGGCCTTTGAGTCTCACATAATAGCAAACACTATTGCTACTAACTCAGTGGTCGAAATGCATACGTGGTATGAACACGTATTACAACATCACTCCTTTCCCAGGGAGAGTATGTCTTAATGATGTTGTACGGATGAAAGATCAGACACCACAGTGCCTATCTTTTTGAGTCCCCTTACTACTCGTGAAATATTCTCGGACTCTCATCCTGCATAAGACAGATAGGATTAAAAAAAATCCTATGAGATCTCTTTCAAATATCCTTGTGATACAGATCTCAGATCTTTTGTAAGCATCCATATGATGCAGATCTTTTATTCGACTATCTTGTTTAAGTCACGACTCTAAATCATTTGTCTAATGATTTTGACTTTAAACTAGTCTCATCTCTATCTTATCCATCTGATAAGATAAGGCGGTTGCTCATGTGAGAGAGCCAACCTTAATCTGTCCGACATACACACAATAAAAATAGCTGAGACTCAAACACAAATGTATAAAATCATTTGTAAGAAACTTGTATGCAATATATAAAAGAACTTCTTTCTTTTATTAAACTTTGATCTTCTATAGACATGGGAAATATTACAAGATACAGCTCAGCACCTACGCATTCCCATAGATGATAAGTGTTTGTAGAACACATCTCTGGGGATCGCCTTAGTAAGGGGATCCGCTATCATCTCATGCGTGGATATGTATCCTATGTCTACTTCCTTCCGTTTGTCATAGTCCTTCGCAAACTTGAATCGAATGTCAATGTGTTTGGTCTTACAATGAAATTTAGGATCTTTGACGTAGGCAATCGAAGCTTGACTATCACTGTATATGGGAACAGTGCTCGAGTCAGAAGCATTCGTCAGCCTGTCTAAGAATTTCCTAAGCCAAACAGCTTCTTGGACCGCCATGCTGAATGCTACGAATTCGGCTTCCATGGTTGATAAGGCGATGCAGGTTTGCTTCTTGCTGCTCCAGGATATTGCACCATTCCCGAGCAAGTAAACAAAGCCTGAGGTAGATCTTCGCTCGTCGAGATCACCCGCCCAATCAGCATCGGTATAGCCTTCGAGTCTCAAGGTATTGCCTTGATAGCATAACGCATAGTCCGCAGTCCCTTTGAGGTATCTTAATATCCTCTTAACCGCTTTCCAGTGTGCTTGTCCTGGGTTGGATTGGTAACGGCTTACCATACCAACAGCATAGCAAATGTCCGGTCTGGTACACATCATGGCGTACATCAGACTCCCGACAGCACTGGAGTATGGAACTTTTTCCATAGCTTTCTTTTCTTTTGGATCTTTGGGACACATTTCCAAACATAGACCCTCGCCTTTGCTTATTGGAGTATCAATTGGCTTGCAGTCCTGCATATTAAACCGTTCTAAAACTTTCTTTATATATGTCTCTTGAGAGAGAGAAAGAAGTTTCTTGGAACGATTCCTTGAGATCTTAACCCCAAGGATATATGCAGCTTCACCCATGTCTTTCATCTCAAAGACTGATGAAAGCCAAGCTTTGATATCCATGATAAGATGCTTATCATTTCCGGCTATAAGTATGTCATCTACATAAAGAGACATAATTACATACTTGTTTTTAATCCTCTTAATATATACGCAGTTGTCTTCGTCGAGCATGGAGAAACCATACGACAAAACGACTTCTTGAAAGCGCATATACCACTGCCTTGAGGATTGTTTAAGACCATATATGGATTTACGAAGTTTACAAACCTTATGTTTGTTTTCTTCTTGTACAAACCCGTTTGGTTGTTCCATGTAGATCTCCTCATCTAGTTCTCCGTTAAGAAAAGCAATCTTTACATCCATCTGATGTAACTCGAGGTCCAAACAAGCCACCATTGCCAGAATTAAGCGAATGGAGGTAAAACGCACGACAGGAGAGAAAGTCTCTTCGTAGTCTATTCCTTCCTGTTGCGTGAAACCTTTCGCAACAAGGCGAGCTTTATATTTCTCGATGGAGCCATCAGCCTTATGCTTGATTTTGAGAACCCACTTGTTCCCAATGGCTCTACGTCCCTTAGGTAAATCAACCAAGTCCCAGACTTGGTTTGTTTTCATGGATTGAAGTTCTTCTTCCATTGCCTCTATCCATTTATCTTTAGCAGGGCATGTGACGGCCTGTTTGAAATTTGCAGGTTCGTCATCATCTTGTAGTAATGTCATGAATGTTTGAGGAAATTCATCCTCAAATCTCAGAGGTGTTAGCCTCGTTCGATTACTACGTCTTGCTTGAGTTTGATCACTCCCACTTGGAATAACATTACTCCCACTTGGAATAATATCACTCCCACTCGGAATAGGATTGGTATCATTCGTATCATCCATTGGTGAAGTTTGAAACGTATTTTCTTCTTCACCAAGAATTCTCCCACTCGAACGTTCCGATCCTTCTTGATCCCAAGTCTCAAACAAGGATAAGTCTTGAATTATCTCACCCTGTCTTGGAAACTCATTTTCCAAGAAGACAACATCCCTCGATTCGAATTCTATAAGACCCCCATTGTCCTCTTGACCGACGAAAGCATATCCTTTGGAGTTTTCAGCGTATCGGATGAGGATACACTTTCTCCCACGCGGCCCAAGTTTACCATATTTGTGAGAGGATAAATGTGCATAAGAGGCACAACCCCAAGGTTTTAGAATGCTTAAGTCTGGAGTTCTATTGTTCCACAACTCATAAGGAGTAGAACTTACCGACTTCGAGTGTACACGGTTTAAGATGAACGCTGCCGTCAATAATGCATCACCCCAAAAGGTGATAGGCAAATTTTCCTGTGACATCATTGATCGGACCATTTCCATCAATGTCCTATTTCTTCTTTCCGCAACACCATTTTGTTGTGGAGTATAAGGCATAGTTATTTGATGAACTATGCCTTTTTCATCACAGAGTTCCTTAAAACTCGTTGATTGATTTTCTCCACCCCGATCGGTTCGCAAGACCTTTATCTTGCGATCTAGTTGATTTTCCACTAAACTCATATAGTTTTTGAAGCAAGTTAAAGCTTCATGTTTGTGGGAAATCAAATAGATGTGACCGAAACGAGTGAAATCATCAATGAAGGTGATGAAATAGGACTTCCCGCGTCTTGTCTTAACATTCATTGGACCGCAAATGTCCGAATGGATAAGCTGTAATGGAACTTCGGCCCTTGTGCCAGTTCCAAACGGCTTGCGACAAGTTTTCCCTACAAGACAATGTTCGCAAGTTGACATTTCAACTTTTGAAACATTAGATAGCAAGCCACTTTTGGCAAGTCTATCCATTCTAGTTGGTCCAATATGACCAAGTCTTGCATGCCAACAAATGATCTCAGACTCAGAGTTAGAAGCATTTGTCAAATGAAAACTTTCATTAATGGAAGAAGAATCATCATACATTGTGTTTAAAACAATTAATCCATTACAAACATTACCAGAACCAATCAAAGAATTATTACAAACAAGGTCAACATATTGTTTATAGAACCTCCACTCATAATCTAAAGACATTAACATGACCACGGATACGATATTTCTTCTAATATCTGGAGCAAAGAGGACGTCGTGCAATAATAAAGTCCGGCCGTTGTCGAGAACTAGCTTGCATGTTCCGACGCCTTTGACTTCAACACGTGTGTTGTTACCGATGTATATCCACTTTGTTCCTTGAGTTATCTTTCGATACTCTACGAAGAACCGTCTGTCCTTCGCTACGTGGTCTGTGGCCCCTGAATCAATCAACCAAAAATAGTTAGATTCAGCAAGAAACATGGAACTAGAAACACATATGTAACTAGCCCTACAAGTTACCTTATCACTTCCATCCGTACACGTACGGGCGAAGTGACCGTACTTGTTGCACTTAAAGCACTTGATCTTCTTCAAGTTCTTCTTCTTTGAGTGCACATTCTTTTGCCACTTTTTGTTCTTAGTCTTCTTTGAGGTTTCCGGTTCTTGCTTTCGTTCGTTCACAAACCTTAAGCGTTTATTCTTCCGCTTATTTCCTCCATGTGAGGAACTAGCGGCCATGTGCACTTCTGCACTTGGTTTTGCGGCTTGAATCCGCTCTTCCTCGAGTTCGAGGTGTTTCGATACATCGCTTAAATTTTTAATGCACTCATTATGAGTGAGGTGCATTTTCATGTTATCCCAGCTATCTGGGAGTGAACGAATGACTGCTTGGATCTGCTGTTCGTCAGACAGCGTAACACCCGCATCCTTTAATTCAGATATGAGATTCGCCATGTGGCGGAGATGCTTTTTCATAGAATGATCTCGCCGCATCTTGTACGAATCAAATTGAATATTTAAGGAGCGGAGTTTGGTAACCGAAGTTCCACCAAACTTTATCTCTAGCTCAGACCATATGTCGTTGGCTAGGTCGAATTCCCGAAATAGACGCATTATGTCATTGTCCATGGCGGACAGTAACGTAATACGTGCTATTTTGTTCTTTCGAGTCCAAGTATCATAAGCTTCCCGGGCAGTCCTTTCTCTTCCTCTATCCAAGTTCTTAATCTAAAATAGAGATTTAGATTGTGGATTAGTAGCCTTACTCCGTTCGTGAGAAGACTCGATCCGTCGTGGCGAATCCGAAGGCAAAGTTCCGAGACTACCGTTCCCCAATCGTGCCCCCTCAATCCGCCTCCCCATCGCCGCTCCCTGCGCCATCCCAGCACCTCCCCATAACGGCCATTAAGTGGTTGCGGGCCTGGGGGAACGGTTATCGCTGGAGTGGGTGAGTGACTTGCGCGTTTTCAGGGTCGGGTCGGATCGACGTTCGGGGGTCCTCTAGGGGGCCTTGTCGGGTCGGCCTGATCTCGCAGACGGGCTTCTGATCGGTAGTCGGGTTTCTGGGCTCGTGTTTTTCGGGCTTCGTTTGGTGGGCTTGGACCCCACATGATTTCGCGTAGTAGGCTGCGCCTTTGGGCCCATGCTGTTGGGCCTCCGCAAAATAGACGTATCAATTGCCCCCATCGGTGGGGCCGATCGGCCTTGGCCGGCTCGGTTCGACCGATGTGACTCCTGGGGTTTCGATTGGCGCGTCAGTCGAGGTGCAGTCATAAATGAAGGTTATGATGAGGCGGATCGATAGGACTTCCCTTGGTGCCGATTTCGAAACACCGCCGGCTCTTTGAGGCTTGCCACGCGTTCCTGTCAGGCGTTTTGAATTCGCCCTTGGGTCTTGTATATAAGTGCCCCGGCTGCTTTGATCCCAACTTCTTCCTCGCTCTTTTCTCTGTTCCGGGCTTTCCACAAACTCGGAGTCTTCCGCCGCCTTCGTTTCCTTGCCTTCTCCAAATAAACAAAAAGGTAACTCCTTTCCCATCCTCATATTATGGCTGCTCTTAGGATAGGTGGCTCTGGCCAAGGGCGAGGGATCCTCCTGAGTCCAGGCGTGGCGGGCCTCGATCTGTGGGATCCGGTTCCTCCTCGGGGAGCCGTTCCCTCCGAGATAAAGGGAAGGGGGAGCTCTTCCCAGACTATGCTGGCGATGATGTGGTGCCAGCTACCATGCGGCTTAATGTACCTCCGGTTGTCCTCAGAACGCCGTCGAGGACTTCTTTTCTGGCTGCTGCGGAGATTCAGGGATGGTACCTCTGTCACCCGTATGATGTTCGAGTCCCTTTCATCGACGAGCGGATCTGTCTTCCGAGGAGCAACGAAGTCGGCGTTTACGTCGAGATGTTCCGTCTGGGTCTTCGTTTCCCGCTCAATCCCTTCTTTATCCAAGTCATGGAGTACCTCATGGTGCCCCTTTGCCAGTTTACCCCCAGTTCGATTGCAGTTCTGACAGGCTTTGTGATGCTCTCTTGCACTCACGGTCTGGAGCCATCTCTCCCCCTCCTCTTCTATTTTTATCAGATCCAGACGGTCGGTCTAGGGTCATGGCTGCACCTCCGAGCCCGCGCGGGGAGGGAATGCCTGATCGGGCCACCCCACTGGGCGGGGGATTTGAGCTCGGATTAGGTCTTCGTGGTCTTCCTTGAGGATGCTCAGATTTTGACAGGTTGGGGTGGGTCAGGTCGGCCTTGCCCAACGCTAACCCTCTCCGAGGCTGATCAGGCGGCCGTCGCGCTGCTGTCAGCCCTCCCTTTGGAGGCGAAGTCCATCTGGCCTTTGCTGGACGACCTACTCCTGAAGGCCGTCTTGTGGTCTCCGGGTAGGTCGCTTTTTCTATCCTGGATTGCCCCGTGGCTTACCCTGATTTCGGTTTCGCTTGCAGGAATGGCTGGTCGCGAGTTCACCCGCAACGTTGATGAGCTGATTCGGCGTGGAGCCGCTCGGAGCCGAGGTAGCACCTCGGGAAGGGCACCTCGGTGGACCGTTGAGGAGGAGGTGCGCCGAGCCGAGCCCACCGTGGGCAAGGTGGTGGCCGCGCCTCCCGCCTCTTCTTCTAGTAGTCTCCTCCCCGGGGGGGTCGCAAGGGCCAGATCCGTCCCACCGGCCCAAGTGGCGGGGGGTAACGACGGGTCCGGTGCAGCTCCTCTTGCGCTTGGCGTGCCCCCTCTTGTCCCCGAGGGTGGAGGTGGCACGAGGCGGAAGAGCTCCCCTTCGGCGCCTGCCAAGCCTCATGGAGGGAAGAGGAGGAAGGAAGGTGTGGATCCCTCCAGTCCGGTGTGCTCCGTGCCCCCGGCGGTGGCCGCCGAGGATCTTCCAGCGACCCCGACGACCACCCCCGTCGCAGCGTCTCCGCCTCCATTATCGGGAATTGGTGCGCTGTTGGCGAGCAGCTCGGCCTCCCTCGAGGTCCCCCCCGGGGATTCGGTGTTTGTCGACCGAGCCTTGGCTCAGCAGTTGGCCGAGGGCTCCGTCCTCCCCCGGGACCGTAGTCTCCATGAGAGGGCCCCGCCGACAAGGTGTCAAACACCTTGGTCTGGATCCTCCAGCAGGTCTGGCTATCCCGCTGTCCCTTTCTTTCTTCACTCTCTTCTTGGCTCATGTCTTGTCGTTCAGGGTTCAACACTCGCTGTCGAGTCGCAGCGTCGAGCCGTCCGTTTGAGGGAGCTGGAGGAGTCCTCTGCGAAGGACCACGAGCGGGCTGGGGCTGCGGAGGTAGCTGCGGTGGCGGCCCAGATGGAGTCTCAGCAACTCAAGCTCCGGGTGGCCGAGCTAGAGGGACGAGTGGCCGATCTCTAGGGAGAGTTGGAGGACGCTCGGCGGTCGGCCGGGGAAGCGGCGGAGTCGTTCCGCCTGGAGAGGGAGGAGTTTCAGAGGGAACTGTCGGATCGGCGTCAGGTGGCGCGGTTTGCAGATGAGGTGGAGAGAGGCGTCGTCAGGACTCTGGGGGAGAGGATCTTCGAGGTCCTCAGGGAGGCCTTCGGTAAGTATGAAGACCTTATCGGCCCCCGGATCGTCGAAGACATCCAGTCCTCCTTCCGGGATTGTGCGAAGCGCATCCGGCAAGCCCCTCCGCCTGTCGATCCCCCTCGCTCCGAGCAGGGCGAGGCACCCGAGGATGCGTCCTCCCGAGCGCGGGTCCCCTAGGTCGTCCTTCCCGGCCTGTCATCCTTGTTTTTATCCTCAAATTTTTTAGCATCCGCTTCGCTTTGGCCCGGCCTACTTGAAATGGATCCCTGACCTCGCAATCTCCATTGGCATCTTTACCGGCTCTCTGCTTCGGGGCAAACAATTGCTGATTACAAGGATGTTCATTTAAGCCAGCAATTTTGTGTTCTTGGTCGACAAGTTTTGCCGGCGTTACCCTAGTTTTCGTAGGTGACGAATTTTGTTGTTTGCCGAGAGTGGATTATTTGTAAGGAGGTTTCTCCACTTCGATTTACTGTAAAAAAGACACACTTTTGTGCCTCGGTTAACTGTTGGAAATGAAATTGACATACTTGAATTTTCCGCGCATTTTGCTTTGTTGCTGCGACCTCGGCTCCTCTGCTGATGGTGGTCGCTCGCCTCCTTCCTCCAGGAGGTCACCCCTTGCCCCTCGAGTGGACAAGTCGGTTGACGTCCTTATTGGCTAGGGGGCTGCCCCCAGTCCTATGAGCAATGGAGTCGGTCAGCGAGGGTGAAGCTCCTCGGCTTAGAACCGGTCGGCGTCTGCGCTAGCTGGGGGAATTGCCCCCAGACTTACGAGTGATGGAGTCGGTCAGCGAGGGTGAAGTTCCTCGGCTTAGGACCGGTCAGCATCTGCGCTGGCTGGGGGGAATTGCCCCCAGGCTTACGAGCGAAGGAATCGGTCAGCGAGGGTAAAGCCCCTCGGCTTAGGACCGGTCGGCGTCTGCGCTGGCTGGGGAAATTGCCCCCAGACTTACGAGCGATGGAGTTGGTCAGCGAGGGTGAAGTTCCTCAGCTTAGGACCGGTCGGCGTCTGTGCTGGCTGGGGGAATTGCCCCCAGGCTTACGAGCGAAGGAGTCGGTCAGCGAGGGTGAAGTTCCTCGTTGTAGGACCGGTCAGCGTCTGCGCTGGCTGGGGGGATTGCCCCAGACTTACGAGCGATGGAGTCGGTCAGCGAGGGTGAAGCTCATCGGCTTAGGACCGGTCGGCGTCCGCGCTGGCTGGGGAAATTGCCCCCAGACTTACGGGCGATGGAGTAGGTCAGCGAAGGAGAAGCTCCTCGACTTAGAACCAGTTTTGATTGACCCCCCGTCCGGTGAGGTGGCGGTCTTCACTCTTATGCAGCGAAATGTTGATTCCGTCGGAGATGAAGAAAAGGAAAAAGGAGTGCATTTGTACTCTTAAAGGTCCTATTGGACTAGTACATTTGGAGGAAAAAAGAAATAAAGCTAGACGGAGGGATGTGAACCTAGATAATCTCCTCTTGACTAGGCGGCGACTGGGGGGACCTTGCCTGCTCACTCTATGATGCGGAGGGGGCCTTGGACGGTGTTGACCTTCTTCCCTTTGTCCGGCTGCATGGATGTTCCTTCTCCGTGGGCCGGGTCATCGGCTAAGTTCCTTGCGTGCCCTCGGCTCATCAACTTCTCAATGTCCTTCTTTAGGTGCCAGCAGTCTTCAGTGTCGTGGTCGTTGTCCTTGTGGTATTTGCAATACTTTTCCCTATTTTTCCCCCTCTTTTTGTCTTCGGCGGGGGGGGCGATCAACGCGCTCTTCCTTCTGCACTTGAGTGAGGACGACGTCTGGGGAGGCGTCCCTCGTATCCTCCCTCCGCTGCTTGTTTCTCGCCCTCTTCTCTGTCCGGTACCCTTCGGGGCTGCGGCGCTCGCTATCGTCGCGCTTGGTCCCTCGTCTGGCCTTTCCTGCCTCGATGGCCAATGTCTCCTCGGTCAACATGAAGCGCTCGGCCCTCGCCATGATCCCAGGGAGGTCTTTCGGGGGATCATTATGCAGAGATTTCTTCAAGCCTCTATGACGCAGCCCTTTCTTTAGGGCCGTTTGGACAACGAGGTCGGGAGGGCTGTTTACGTTCAGCCGCTCAGCGTTGAAGCGGTGCATAAATTGTCGGAGCGGCTCGGTCAGGCCCTGCACTATGTTAAACAAATGTTCAGCATCAGGCATTACCTGTCGTCCTGCCATGAACTGTTTGCAGAACAGCTGGGTGAGTTCCTCGAAGCTGTCAATGGAGCGGCTGGGTAGGTTGCGGTACCAAGTTCGCGCTGCTCCCCTGAGGGTCGAATAAAAGCCCCTGCAGAGCAGGGTATCATCGGCTCCCTGGAAGGACATGTCCCCCTTGTAGTCCATCACATGGTTCCCTGGATCTCCTATCCCATCGTACTTCCCCAGCGTTGGGATCTTGAATCGAGAGGGGACCCGCGCGTCGGTTATTCTCCACGACAGGGGGCACCAGTCTCCGTGGATGCCTCCGGGGGTCCGACACCCGCCTACCTCAGGCTCGTTCGGCTGTGGAGGTGGCACAGGCGCTGGCTGGGCTGGCTCCACGGCCCTCGCCACACTGGGGGTGGGGCTGATCCGGCGTTTCCGGCTCCTCCGGCGGGAGCTTCCGCTTCGCCGTAATCGGTCCCTCGAGTGGTGCCGATCACTTCTTCTGCGGTGGGGTGATCGTGGCCGACGAGACGATGCGGTCACCGATTCGTCCCCCGTGCATTCGGTTCCCCTCCGGATCCTTTCGCGATAAGGGGAGGAGGCGCGCGATCTCGCCTGGTGGAAGCCGGGTAGTGTGAACCGACGCTCCGTGATCGGTCTTCGGATTCCGTGGTCATCGACCACAGCGGACCGTAGGAGCAGGGGGCCCCCCTCCCAACGATGGCCGTCGCCCAACACGTCTCCGTTGGCTGGCGCGGCACCAATGAGCTGCTGTACTGTCGCGACCAGCGTCTGGATGTTCGCGTTGGTCTCTTGGGCCAGGGCGCGGAGCTGCTCCTGCATGGCCAGCTCGAACTCACCAGTCTCTTCGGCTGAGGGGGTGGGGTGATTGTCGTTGGGTGCGCCCTCAAGGTTGCTGTTGGGTGCGCCATTTCCCTCCTCCGGGATGGGGGGCATGCGTCTCTTCCCGTTGCAGGCGCGTGCCATTGCAAGTGCGGTTTGTTTTTTTGTGGGATAGTTCGTTCCCACAGACAGCGCCAGATGTTTCAGAGTGTTTTCTCACTACAGAAGCGTTGACCGTGGACTGCCCGGTCAACGTGGTCAAGGGGCCGATTTGGGTCCCTTGGGTGCGTCGAGCACGTGTAGACACGATGCGAATCGAAGATGCAGTCGACGGAGAGCATGTCAGCTGGGCCGGGTCTGGATCCTCGGCCTCAGAGGGGGCTGAGTGGAAGCCTCGTCCCGGTGTGAGATGCTCGGCCTCGAACGGTCAGGCGACGAGGGGTAGCCTCGGTCGCCTTGGCTTGGCGTGCGTCCGACGCGGAGCGGAGGGGAAGCCTCGGCTCGGATGGGCGCGCTCGGCCTTGATCGGTCGGACGACGAGGGGTAGCCTCGGTCACCTCGATTGATGCGCAGCCGGCGTGTAGCCGAGGGGAAGCCTCGGCACTTGGATCTTACGTCTTCCTGAACAGACGAGAACACTTGTCAGGGGGGCTGGACCTTGGTTCCGGCCAAATCCCCTCCGATGCCTAAGTCAGATAACGATCTGAAAGAGGAGGCTTGGCGAGGACGGTTCGACTCGAGAGGAGATCGAAACGACGTCCTCCGACGCGAGCGGGGGGAAGGAGATGGAGTGGGGGAACTAGGTCGTTGATGGCGTACCTTAGGTTTTGTTACCTGAGATGCGGTCCCTTGTCCAGTCGTCCTCCTAGCCCTTTTATAGGCCTCTCATCGCGTCCACCCATGACTCACGTCCCTCGTCCGCCCCCAATCATGCCCCCTCAATCCGCCTCCCCATCGTCGCTCCCTGCACCATCCCAGCACCTCCCCATAACGGCCATTAAGTGGTTGCGGGCCTGGGGGAACGGTTATCGCTGGAGTGGGCGAGTGACTTGCGCGTTTTCGGGGTCGGGTCGGATCGACGTTCGGGGGTCCTCTAGGGGGCCTTGTCGGGCGGGCCTGATCGTGCCCCCTCAATCCGCCTCCCCATCGTCGCTCCCTGCACCATCCCAGCACCTCCCCATAACGGCCATTAAGTGGTTGCGGGCCTGGGGGAACGGTTATCGCTGGAGTGGGCGAGTGACTTGCGCGTTTTCGGGGTCGGGTCGGATCGACGTCCGGGTGTCCTCTAGGGGGCCTTGTCGGGCGGGCCTGATCTCGCAGACGGGCTTCTGATCGGTAGTCGGGTTTCTGGGCTCGTGTTTTTCGGGCTTCGTTTGGTGGGCTTGGACCCCCCATGATTTCGCGTAGTAGGCTGCGCCTTTGGGCCCATGCTGTTGGGCCTTCGCAAAATAGACGTATCAGTACTCATACATGTATTTCAATCATTTGTATACCTCCATTATATAGCTACTACTTACCTAGCACAAACAATAGTTCAGATTTTCACAAAAGATTTGTCTCACACTTAGCAAATACAACCATCGCTCTACGTGTAGATAGATACCTTATGCAACAAGCAACCATGGGTATATTACTCCCTAATATTTCCTAGTATACATCCAATACCAAACACATCGACACATGTAGTCGCACCACGCCATTATTCAAACAAGTCTTACTATATCTAATACACATTCACCATTACTATAACTTCACAAATATAGTCATTCAAAGTGCATGTAAATATTTCACCATATCTTCACTGTTGAATATTGGACTCCCCGGATTTGGTTTTGATGATGAGCAAACATAAATAATCCATGAACTAACAATTTGTGAGCGCAGTATTGGAGATCGTCGCCAATTTCATGAGAACATTTAAAGCGACATCTCAACACTTCCCAAAGCTCATATTCATGCCTAAAGCTTCGTTGAAGCTCTTGCAACGCTTTGGAAGTTATGAAGATTCAATCGAAGCTCTCGAAGACCGTTTATTAAGGTTTTATTTATAGTCTTTTAGCTTCGATATATAGAATGTTAAGCCTTGAGTATATCTTACGTTTTTATCTTCATTACGCTCATTTCGTAGCTATAGGATCCTTGCACAAGTTCATTCTAACTTCCTCGAAGCGTCGCGCTTCGATTCGGATTTGTATGTGCATGTTAGTTGGTACAAGAACAAGTACTGACCGACTAGATGGTGATCTAGTCGGTCGGCAACTGTTCTTGGACCGACTAGTTTGATTCCTTAATTTCTTGGACTTTACTGTTTACAGTTAGTCGGTCTACGTTGACTCACCGACCGACTAGTTTGTGAACTAGTCGGTCAGTGATGCTTCTTTGACCGACTAGTTGTGACTTACTGTTCATGCTAAAATTCTCCTTAGCTACTGTTTATCGTTAGTCGGTCTAAGAACGTTTGGTGACCGACTAGTTGACAATCTAGTCGGTCAACTTTTGTTCTTGGATCGACTAAGTCACTTTGCATTCAGACTAGTCATTTTGCCTCTTAGTCGGTCTACGTTCACTGACTGACCGACTAGTTGTCAAACTAGTCGGTCAGAAAGTCTTCTTGGACCGACTAGATTTTTAGGTCTGAAATTCTATCTCTTCTCAGATCTTCACTTAGTCGGTCCACGTTGTTTGGATGACCGACTAGTTGATGAACTAGTCGGTCAGTGATTGTTCTTTGACCGACTAAGTCTCACAGATTTCTATCCGTTGGTGAATGACCTAACTTGTGTTTTTGGGTTCCTATAAATACGAACCTAGGTCATTTCTATCTAGGTAAGAGCTTCCATTCAGAGATTCATTGAGTTCAAAAGAGATAGCCATTCTCACTCTAATCTAAAGCTCTCTTCCTCACAAGAAACCCATTCTCTCTCATTTCTAGATCTAGAGAGAAGCTTGTTCTTGGTGAGCTATTCAAGCTATTTCTTGATCCAAGTCTCCAAATCATTCCTAGGCACCGATTGCTGGTCATTTCCTTGGTGCTAGGTCTTGGTGACTTCATCTTCCTCAAATCCTTCATTTCACCATTTGGGTAAGAAAAACTCAAGGTATAGGATTTTGTGGTAAGATTGTTTATTTCATTTAAACTCTTTAATATTGCTAATTGGTTCTCTCGGTTGTGAGAGAAGTTTGTGATCCCGGGTTGTGGGATTCACTTTGCCATTGCATGTATGATTTGATCTTGTGAAGGTTTTTCACAAGATATTCATAGTGGAAATCTTGAGTTAGGGTTTCTAACTCAAGTATCCGGAGGGGATCCGGGTGGTTGGGACATAGGATCACCGGGAACAAGTCGGGGAGACTTGGGTGGATCCGAACCCATTAACATCGTTTGTTAGCATTGTTTATTTTGTGTTGTCATTCAATTTAAGCTTCCGCAAATTGATTTGGTAATTGTTTGCAATTTAATTTGGAATTATACTCCTTATTATTTTAAAGTACTATTCACCCCCCCCCCCCTCTAGTACTTGTGCAGTAGCTGGTAGGGCATTACATTCACATCACATACGGCCCTATAACTATACTCACGGCACGCCCATAGGAGACCACACCGTCATAGGGACAAAGTGGATCTTCAAGAACAAAACCGACGAAAATCAAGTCGTTGTCCGAAACAAAGCTCGGTTAGTTGCTCAAGGCTATCGACAAGAGGAAGGTATTGATTTCGAAGAATCCTTCGCTCCGGTAGCTAGATTAGAATCAATTAGATTATTATTGTCTTTTGCGTGCCATAAGAATTTTAAATTATTTCAAATGGATGTTAAAAGTGCATTTTTAAACGGAGATGTCGTTGAGGAAGTTTACGTTTCTCAACCTCCGGGCTTCATAAATGAAAAATTTCCAAATCATGTTTTTAAACTAAAGAAAGCTCTTTATGGGTTGAGACAAGCTCCTCGAGCTTGGTATGATCGCCTAAAGAATTTTCTTTTGGATTTGAATTTTAAAATAGGTGAAGCCGATTCAACACTTTTTATTAAGCATGCGAATAATGATATTTTATTAGTTCAAATTTATGTTGATGATATCATTTTCGGTGCTACTAACTTTGCTCTTTGCGAAGAGTTTTCTAATGTTATGAAGGAACAATTTGAGATGAGCCACATGGGCGAACTCAAATATTTCTTAGGTCTCCAAATTCGCCAATTGAACGATGCAATCTTCATCCACCAAACGAAGTACACGGTGGAGTTGCTAAAGCGATTTGGAATGGAGAATGCCTCCGGGAAAAAGACTCCTATGAGCACTACAACGCATCTTGATAAAGATTCGGGCGGAAAAGATGTAGACATTCGTCTATATCGAGGTATGATAGGTAGTTTACTTTATCTTACCGCGAGTAGGCCCGATATTATGTTTGTCGTGTGTATATGTGCTCGTTATCAGTCTCAACCTAAGGATTCTCACTTAGTAGCGGTAAAGCGTATTTTCTGTTATCCAAGTTACACTTTAGATTTTGGATTACTTTATCCGAAATCTAGCACATATGAGTTAGTCTCATATAGTGACGCTGATTATGCGGGATGCAAATCCGACAGGAAAAGTACTAGTGGCACTTGCCATTTTCTAGGAAATTCTCTTGTCTCTTGGTTTTCCAAGAAGCAAAATTCGGTATCACTTTCAACCACCGAGGCAGAATACATTGCCGCCGGTGCCGCTTGTGCCCAGGTTCTTTGGATGAGACACACATTGAAGGATTTTGGTATTCATTGTGATACTAGCCCTATCATGGTGGATAACCAAAGTGCTATTTGTCTTTCAAAGAATCCGGTGCACCATTCCCGATCGAAACACATAGATGTCCGACACCATTTCTTATATGATCATGTTGCTAAAAAGGACATCATATTAGTGTACGTTGAAACCCAAAAGCAAATCGCTGATATTTTCACGAAACCCCTAAAGGAGGACTCCTTTGTGCGGTTGCGTCGAGAATTGGGGATTATGGGTGAATCCGAGATATAGGATTCATATTTCATTCAAATATCTTGCATGCTACTATATTTCGCGATATTTCATTCATGCTAAATTTATTGAATTTTTGGGAATTTTATGTGATTTGTTCGAATTTATTGCTCGAATTCGTATTTCAATGTCGTATTTAAGATTTCGACGTTTTATGGGGTAATTTAGATGACTAATGAGAGAGTTAAGATGTTTCATCCAAGTGGTTTGTGAAGAGAAATCAATTATCAATTTTTGGACTCTTTTAGTCGGTTTCAGTTCACTTGTCAACCGACTAGATGCTCATCTAGTCGGTCAGCAAATGAACTCAGACCGACTAGATCAAGCCTATATCTAACTCCTATCATTTTCTTTCGTCAGTCGGTCACAGTACACTTACTGACCGACTAGATTGAAAACTAGTCGGTCAGTGAATATACTACGACCGACTAATTCTTGCCCTAGAAATTCATCTGTGCCTCTGTTTCGACTTAGTCGGTTCAAGCTCATTGACCGACCGACTAGATCGTAATCTAGTCGGTCAGTGCTTGAACTGTGACCGACTAAGTGTGTTAGGGCATTTGTGTCTTTTTGATTCCAGACCGACTTATACTCACTTTCTATTCGACTAAAACACTTTTTAGTCGGTCTTCTCTCCAGCTCAAGCCCGAAAACCCCCAAAACCCCGATCGAGCCCCTTCAAATTCCGTCATCTCCGGCCATATCTCCGGCCATCCCCGCCGTCCGCCGCCGTCGCCTCCTACTCATAGGTATCTTCCCCCTCCTCCTAGGTCGATTTCTTGCCCTAGGGTTCGATTTCTCCTCCTAGGTATTCTAGGGTTTCGGATTTAAGTTTTTCAACTTAGGGCTTGTGTGTTAGGGTTGTGTGCTTAGGGTTGTTGATCCTCCGTGATTTCTTGCTTGTTCTCGTCGTGCCTCGACCATGGCAAAGACGAGAATTCCCATCGCCTCTTCCGGGGCTTCTCCTATGACCGTAGAACAACCTTCCGACCCTAGGAATCCCCCGAAGCCTAAGCGTCGTGCCAAGTCAACCCAAGCCTCTCCATCTTCGCCTCCTCCTAAGAAGCCTAGGACTGCCACAGCTAAACCCCGCAAATCTAAGACCAAGAAGCCTATTCTTCAATCTCCGGCTACTCCTCCCGATTCTGACTCTGAATTTATCCCTGAGGATGAGCCTACTAGGGAACCTACTCCTCCTCCGAAGACCCGTAAGGCTAAGGGTAAAGCTCCTATGCCAGTCGGCGGTGTAGACATATCGTTGTGCCGCGATAACCCTCAGTGTCTCGCAGCGTACAACCGTATAGAGCACTGTCCACTGTTGTTAGAGCATTACGTTCAGTTTTCTGATTTTCTCGGCCTTGCTGATCTTCTGTCCTATAGTGGTCTTCTAGATTATCTCCGATACGACCCCAAGGCCAATCCCAAACCGTATCCTCGCCTCGTGAAATTGTTCTATGCCAATCGTATTCGAGGCCAGTACGATGCCAGCCACTCCATTGAGACGACTGTCTTGGGAACTCCTATAGTTCTCACGGCAGAAATCTTGGGGGAGATTCTTGGTTGCTCGTCGTGTGGTCTCCTTCCTTCGGACATTTCCGTCGATGACATTTCTTCCTTGGATCAGTCTATTCTTTCTGAGATTTTCTAGGTTATCCCCTCCGCATTCATTGGTGTTCCTTTGAAATCTTTTAAGCCGAATGCGTGGGTTCTTAACCTGATTTTGAAGTCATGTCTCCTCCCTAAGTATGGATCCTCTTCACTCCCATCCCAGCCGTTCTTGAAATTGATCTACGCTCTTTTCTTGGGGTGCGAGATTAATTGGGCTCGCGTGATACTCGATAAGATGGATTCTTTCGAGTGTATACGCAAGACCAATAAGTCTGCGCACATTCCATACCCTTGCCTGTTGACTCTTGTATTCCGTCATTTCCGAGTCCCTCTCCCTCCTGACGATGAGCGTCCTTTGGGTACGCCTCTGAACGCGACGGCCGTGAAGAAATATCTAGCGGCGCTTCGTCACGTGCAGAGGTCTACCGCATCTGCTTCCCAGTCTACTCCGTCAGCTGCTGCAGCCCCCTCTCGTCCTGCTACTTTGGATGATGTCGTACGGATTCTTCTTCGGCACGAGTCTCGCTTGGCTCGTACCGAGGAGGTAGTTTGCCGTATGGCTCGTCAGATGGGCATTGATCTTCCTCCGTCCGTGTCTGAGGACGAGGAGATGGACGATGAGGAGCTTGACGAGCTTGTCACTTCTTTTGCCCGTGGCGATGAGGCCACTGCTGCTGCTGCTGGTACTTCCACTTCTGCTCCTGGAGTTGGCACCACTTCCGGTGTTCCAGAGCCTACTGCTTCAGCACTTCAGACTTCCGAGCCTGCTCATGTATCTCCTGCTGCTGTTGACACTGCCACTGCTGCTGCTTCTGTCGAGACCCATGCTGCTGTTGAGATTCCCGTTGTTGAGCCTGTTGCTGAGATCTCCACTCCTGCCCCGACGATTCCATCTGTTGAGACACCTCTACTCCCTGCAGAGCCTGAGTCCACTCCGTCGACTGGACCCACGGAGACTGCAGATCCTGCCACCTCCTCGTGATCGCTTGTTTCGAGGACTCTCCACTACGCTTTGGTTGATATATCTTAGTGAGAGTATTTTGGGTTAGGATGGGGTTTGAGAGATATCCTGATGTATTTTTGCGCTTTCTGGATGTCGGAGTTGGATATTATGTTATGATGTTGTTTTGATGTATGTTGATATACGTTGATGATGTCGATGATGTATGATGTATTTCTTTTTGATGATATGTAGCACTTGATATGATGTACCTCATATATTCGATGTGATATCTTTTTGGATGTACTCATGTTGTCTCTACATATATATATGTTCATCGTCGTTCACTTTGTCTTTTATTCGTCGTGCTCTTTTTAATATTCGTTGAAAGTATATGAAATGTGACTTCGTCGCTCGACGATTAAAAACTTGGTTAAATAGATTATATTTCTATAACTATATAGAATTGTTTTCCATGCACAAATTTAACCAAGAATATTGAATATTGAAGAGTATGTTTCTTTATTCAAGAAATGAATAATTATTTGGTATTTTTGATGATTTTGATTATTTTTTTTGATAATGGACATTTTGGCACACCTTGATTTGATTTCCACATTTTTCCCTAGGTGTCAACTTGGTCCATCGTCATTGTCTACGACTCCCGATGTTGGATTTTACATTTCCTAATTGTTGTCGTTGTATGCCCCCCATTTTTGGGATAATGCCAAAGGGGGAGAGATAATGATAATAAATAGCGCAAATGAAAATTTAACTCAATTTCCAAGAATCTAGTTTGATATGTTAGATTCAGGGGGAGTTAAGATATATATAAGGATTTTCAAAATCCGATATTTCAAAAATCGATTCTCATTATATATCTTACTCGTCTGATTGATGCAATTTTTATATATTCATTTTGGAATTAACGTGTCATCAATGCAGGGGGAGTAAATATTTTACATTTGAATTATTATTTTTGATTACTATTTATGTTGGTTTGTCATCACCAAAAAGGGGGAGAATGTTGAATATTGGACTCCCCGGATTTGGTTTTGATGATGAGCAAACATAAATAATCCATGAACTAACAATTTGTGAGCGCAGTATTGGAGATCGTCGCCAATTTCACGAGAACATTCAAAGCGACATCTCAACACTTCCCAAAGCTCATATTCATGCCTAAAGCTTCGTTGAAGCTCTTGCAACGCTTTGGAAGTTATGAAGATTCAATCGAAGCTCTCGAAGACCGTTTATTAAGGTTTTATTTATAGTCTTTTAGCTTCGATATATAGAATGTTAAGCCTTGAGTATATCTTACGTTTCTATCTTCATTACGCTCATTTCGTAGCTCTAGGATCCTTGCACAAGTTCATTCTAACTTCCTCGAAGCGTCGCGCTTCGATTCGGATTTGTATGTGCATGTTAGTTGGTACAAGAACAAGTACTGACCGACTAGATGGTGATCTAGTCGGTCGGTAACTGTTCTTGGACCGACTAGTTTGATAATTTTTTGGACTTTACTGTTTACAGTTAGTCGGTCTACGTTGACTCATCGACCGACTAGTTTGTGAACTAGTCGGTCAGTGATGCTTCTTTGACCGACTAGTTGTGACTTACTGTTCATGCTAAAATTCTCCTTAGCTACTGTTTATCGTTAGTCGGTCTAAGAACGTTTGGTGACCGACTAGTTGACAATCTAGTCGGTCAACTTTTGTTCTTGGATCGACTAAGTCACTTTGCATTCAGACTAGTCATTTTGCCTCTTAGTCGGTCTACGTTCACTGACTGACCGACTAGTTGTGAAACTAGTCGGTCAGAAAGTCTTCTTGGACCGACTAGATTTCTAGGTCTGAAATTCTATCTCTTCTCAGATCTTCACTTAGTCGGTCCACGTTGTTTGGATGACCGACTAGTTGATGAACTAGTCGGTCAGTGATTGTTCTTTGACCGACTAAGTCTCACAGATTTCTATCCGTTGGTGAATGACCTAACTTGTGTTTTTGGGTTCCTATAAATACAAACCTAGGTCATTTCTATCTAGGTAAGAGCTTCCATTCAGAGATTCATTGAGTTCAAAAGAGATAGCCATTCTCACTCTAATCTAAAGCTCTCTTCCTCACAAGAAACCCATTCTCTCTCATTTCTAGATCTAGAGAGAAGCTTGTTCTTGGTGAGCTCTTCAAGCTATTGCTTGATCCAAGTCTCCAAATCATTCCTAGGCACC